>VZRN01002721.1:31042-56503 GCA_013397935.1 Dasyornis broadbenti | reverse complement strand
CCGCCGGCAGCCCGGACTGCCCCCGACCCGCCCCCGGCCCCGCTCTTAAAGGCGCCGCCTCGCCGCTTTACGTAACGGCGAGGACGGACGGACGGACAGGCAGACAGACAGACAGGCAGACAGACAGACAGACAGACAGATAGATGGATGGATGGATGGATGAGCAGCAGGGCGCAGAGATGGACGCACGGACAGACAGACTCACCCCGGAACAGCGCCAGGCCCCGGAATCGATCCGCTGCTCCGGGGACGCGGGCTGCCCTGCACTGCCCAAATCCCTGCTCCCAGGTGAGTTGGAAGGGGCTGTTCCCCGTTCCCTCTGCCCCAGCGGGGCTGGCGCTGCTCGGCCGCAGCAGGGCTACCGCAGCCGGGCTACCGCAGCCCCGGCCCGGCCCCTCGGGACGCTTTGCAGTTACCGCAGGGAGAGCGCCCTGCCAGGCGCGGGCAGGAGCTGCGGGAAACGACGTGTTTCCAAGAAGTAAATCATCCCCGGGGGAAGAGGAGGAACCAGAGTTGTGCCGGGACAGCCCATTAAGCGCGAGCTGGGCTCCTGGAGAAGCTGCCACTCACCCCAAATAATGCGTCTTCCCGGGATGTGGTGCAGGAGGTGAGACCGGCACGAAGGAGGCGGGAGGACAGCAGAGAGAAACTGAGCGTGTTTTAATACAGGGCCGCACACCCGTGCGGTCTCATTTGAGCAGGCCTCTGGGGCTAAGGCAGCTCCTGCCCTCCTAGAGCTCCCCAGGGCTCTAAGAAGTATCCGTATATGCATCTGCACCTTAGCTCAGGGGATGTCCAGGATGATGAGGGGCAGGGACAAGGCAGGAGAAGGTGCTGACTTCCTGAGACACAGCCACCCACAGGCCTGTCCAGCCACCTTCTCAGCAGCAGACCTGCAAAGTCCTAGCCAGGGGCAAATCTGACATTTCATCCTTCTCCCATCATTCACCTCCAAACCACAGGCTTTTCAGAGTCAATGCTGTGACCAAGAGGCAGGCCATGACCATGAAAAGAGGGGGAGGCCTGGGGGCTTGCATACGTTGCTCCTCCACCTCATTACCAGAGTTCTTATTCCAGTTGTCTGTGATGAGGCAGGACTCATCTGCGCAGCACCATGAAGTTCAGATTTGCTACTGCACATCAACAAGGTGGTACTGGAACTGCCACGTACCAGCCCTGACAGAGCCGGACAACAGCCTCCCTCCAGCTGCCTAAGCCCACTCCATACCCCAACAGCATCATGGCTTTGTAGGAAGTCACAAGAGAAGGTGAGTGTTCAAGCTTCAAAATCTTTATTAAAGCAGACAGCAGGTAATCCAGAACTCCACAAGAGAAGCTGAGTGTTCAAGCTTCAAAAATACTTTATTCAAGCAAACAGCAGGTAATCCAGAAACAGTTTAGCACCCCACAGCAGTCAGATGCCAGCACTGAGCAAGGCATCCCAACATCCCAGTAGTCATGGCTGTGCTGCCTAGCCAGGAGACAAGCTTTGTCTTTTGTCTCTGCTGGCTATCAAGCACAAGATTTAAGTCTGACATCAAGATGCATGCAAACACTACAGTGAGGACTCCCAGACGGCAGCTCTTAGATACCATCCAGAGAAATGTCACTAGGAAACACTAACACAGATAGGGTTGTAGGAAGTTAGAGAGTTAAGAGAGGTTAAGGAAGGGCAACAAGTTGCACAAGCCTGGGCATCAGGTTTCTAGAGACCAGTGAAAATCCAGCCCTCCAAGGTGGTGAGCACTGATCTCAGAAACTAGGCTGGAGGCTGGTCCTTGCCCATTCCTTGTGGAGCTCCAGCTGAACAATGGTCTTTCCCTCAAGGACTACTGCTGGGGCTCAGGTCACTTGCTCAGGTTAGGTTTAAATGCCAGATCAAACTGCAGAGTTTAGGTTAAAACTAAGCTGCAATGCCAGACCAAACTGCAGAGTACAGCACTGGCAACAGCCACTGGGAACAGGCAGCACAGTTTAGCAGGTGTCACACATCAGCAGTGCTCAGCTTCAGGTCACAAAACAGAGTGGCACCATTAGAAAACTGCCACTAATTTTCCCCCCTCCACACAACACCTGAGGGGGAAAGACTAGAATTTCCAGGCAGAACTGGAGAGCAAGCAGCTTCCCATGCATACACACCAGCACCCTCCCAGTGCCACAACAGGTGAGCCTCTGAAGGTGTTACCCACACCTATCCAGAGCAGTGATCAGAGCCCTCCAGACAGCTGTCAGCCCCAACCCCTACTTCACTTTTAATTCCGCCAGTCTTTGTAACTGATTTTAAGGAAGTTCACTACACCACAGAGCTCACAGTCTAACTAGCCTAGCTTCCACTAAACATTCAAGCACCACTCCTGTGACTGGAGGCAGGAAACCAATTCAAGACAGCACAGCTATTTGAAAGAGTTCAGCCTATGGAGAAGGAAGAGTCTAAGGACATACATAACAGACTGAAGTTTGTATCTGCATCACCACAGGAGAGTGAAAAAATAGGACTGCAGGAAATTAATCCATGTTAGATACTAACCATCAAGCTTCGCAGATGACATTGCGTGATAAGCATAGAACAATTATGGGAAACACTGTCCCCGATAATTACGTACACCCATAGTGCAACATATGGAGGTCACTGCCTCCGATATAACACTGTGGTAGGCAAAAACTACCTTGTTCTTTACACATTATGGGAGACACTGCCCCCGATAATGTCAGTTAGGTTTCATGATACATAAGGTACTGGAAGTTTGCAGGAAGCTGCCATTTAAAAATCGTGCCAATGCCTAATCTGAGGTACAGGGAGTCTGTGTGTGTTGCCACAGGTGGAACTAGGGCTACACAGCAAGGCCAGGAAGGAAGCTGTGCTCCCTGTGAGAGCACACAGCATTCCAGAAAGGGGAGCAGGAAAGAGTCTGAAGCCCACTGAGGGGGACAAGACCCTGTAAGGAAGCCAAATTACTAGCATTGGAATTTCCACCCAGGTTTTCAGCATTTCATGGATTACTTTGGAGCACAACCTGGAGACTCACTACCAGGTTTGCACCTTCAAGTTTCTTCCAGAGGGGTGTTTTTGCCACATAAAGCTTAATTGCTAGTTTTCCAAAACTTTTTGAGGGGTTTGTTTTGATTATTTTAAATGCAAAATTCCAGTATCATGTTTGATTGTAATAGCAGATGCTGCTTTATTCAAAAACGACAGTATAACTGTCATAATTATGGAAGGCACTGCTTCCGATAATTATCTTCTATAAAAAAACACACTATTTATAGTGAACACTGTCACTGATAAATAAATAAAGAAATAAATATCTCAGTGCCAAACAAGAGCCATCCTGCAAAATGACATCAGTCAAACAGGGTTTGGCCAGTAAGAGACTCGATTTCACACAAGGCCCCAGAGCAGCAAGGTCTGAAGTGTCAGTCTAAAGCCATTTCTCAAGGCTGCAGGGCTTTCTGAAGTGCCAGCTGAGGATATAAAGGGGATATTAGATAATCTTTGGGTCATTTCCCTGGATATTGATATATGCCTTGGCAGAAGCAAGCCTCCAAGATGTCATTGGGACCCTGCTGTTGAGTAAAGGCAGGCTGGGCACTTCAGAGCTTGCTGATAATCCAGCACTTGCGGGCTATTACTACATTGTTTAATTTTTGAACTGCAGCTCTCTGCAGCTTCCTGCCAGAGAAGGGATCCTCATTACAAGTGTTCAGACGAATCCATTCCCTGTTTTGTCACTAGGTTTAGGTGGACAACAATTAAAAGCCTGAATAGGTACCTCCCCACTCAAGGTACCAGTTCAGGAGATACCTGAGTTCTTAGTTCTCTTAGTTCTCAAGTACACTGGAGGCAGGAAACTCAATAAGCAGCTGTACATGACCAGTTTGGACTGTGGTTAGATGGGAGCCTGGTCAGAGGAGACTTCATGGTAATCTTAGTACTGCTTTAAAACTGCCTCCTGTGAATTTGTCTAGGTGAGATTTAAATTTTATGCTCAACTTTGGTCAGAAAAGTTTTGTTGCCAGATATCTACAAGAAAGTAATGCCATGTTAGGGAGTGGGTTTTCACTTAGATTTCAGGGGGTTTTGGTTAGGTTTCACAATATATAACGTACTGGAAGTTTGCAGGAAGCTGCCATTTAAAGATCATGCCAATTCCTAATCTGAGGTACAGGGAGTTTGTGTGTGTGGAGCTAGATCTACATAGCAAGGCCCTCGGCTGGGGCTGGGGCCAGGAAGGAAGCTGCGCACCCCATGAAAGCACAGAGCTCTCCTGTACCTTAGACTGGTAATCCAGGTGTTTGCTGTGTCTAGATTTCATTGTCTGTATTCCAGATATCGCCCACTAAAGCATTGGCAGCCCCTTTAATGGTCCAGGTGGCGAGGGCCAGCTGTTCTTTCAGCTTGTTCACATCCACACTATCCTTGTTGACTACCAGCTGCTCCAGATTCTCCAGCAGACTCTGCAGGGTGTGGGAGCCTTTGCCGAAGAAAATGTGACGGAAGGGAGCATCTTTTGGTGAGAGGAACGGGGAGAGGAAGTCATACTCCACCTGAGTAGAGGTGCAAATTTAGGGTTATACTCTTGCCTCCCTAGTTTTTCTTTCCTTATCTGACCCAACACAAGCTGCCAACCCCTGATCCTCACTCAGCCCTTTCCCACAGCAGTTCTGCAAGGGCCAGACCTTCTCTTGAGTGCAAGTGCAGAACTCTGTCATGCTTCCATTAAGCAAGTGGAAGAGACACCAGTCTGCACAGTCCATGGCCCCTTAGGGAAAGGCCCATCCCAGCCAGCACTCTTCTTTTGTGAAGGAAGAAAAACCAGTTGAAGATACCTACCTTCATCATCCTGTCATTCAGGGCTCTGCGGACAATCCTGTTTTCCCTGTCACTGTTTGAGATGTCTCTTCTCAGTGCATCTGCAGCTCGCTGAAAGTCTCCACGGGCAAAATACAGCCAGTTCAAGGTCAGCCCCAGTGCCTGCAAGGGAGGAGCTGTTAGCAAACCTGATTTTCTTCTTTTGCTGCTCTCTTACCAAAAGAAAAGTGTTGGGTTTTGTTTTTAATTTTTTTTTTTGCCAGTTTAGCCAAGCAGCAGAACTTGTTCCTGGCAGGCTCTTCTGAGGTCACTCCCTACCCACAGTTTCTCGTAGACTTTCAGCAGAGGTGCAAAAGAAATGCAAAGCTGCACTATGCTGTGAATGATAACCAGAGGAGAAACTGTTCACATCCACTTCCTCAAGAGCTCACCACAGCCAGATTAGCTAAATCTGTCTGCCACAGCTACTCTGCCTGCACTGCTCCATAAGGAACATCAATTCCAGTCATGCTTTGCTACCCTTTCATGTCTAAAGGGGAAGATGTCCATCCTGATGTATCTACTGGCACAAGGCCTTAGTAGCACATGGCCCCGTGATCATCAAGGATTTGGTGAACTCAAAATCCTTCTTACCTTCACATCAGAATCAAAGGGCACAAGCTTCTCCTGGAATGAAAGCAATTCCTCACTATATCTATCAAAGTCCAGGAAGAGCTCATGATCATGGGTTAGCCTGAGAGCTATTTGTCCAGCAACTTCTGCAGCAGTAAGCATGAGAGCATACAACTTGTCAGTCTTCTTCTTCAGGTTAGCCAAAGTGTCCTGAGCAGTGCCCAAAAAGGAATATTCATCACCTTCCTGCAAGAAACAAGGAACTGAAATTAGCCAAGAAGGCTTTTCCAGTTAGATTTTTTTTCATTCCCCATCACAGGTTACTTGTTACTTCCACCACATCCCATCTCCCTGTGCTGCTAATGAGTGAAGACTCAAGCGACAAAACTTCAAAGCAGTGGGAAGGGAATGGAGCTCCTGCATCTCACCCCTCACAGCTTCCAGTGATCAGCAGGATGTTGTGCTTGTTATTTAGACCTGAAGACATACAGACCTTTACCCCCTCAGAGTTCACTGCAGAAGTGCAGGTGGGCAAATCTCATCACCCAGTCTGGTATGTGCTTGCAGCACCCTCCAACCCTTGCTGTCAGGATAACTCAAGTGTTTTTGTGAAGCAAATCTGGCACCAACAAAGCCCAAGCATTCCTAACAGAGGGAGCTGCTATCACTAAGGCTCCCAGCTGCACACGTGTAGTAACAGGGCAGGCTGCTGGGCTGATGTCACCCCCGAACTGCAGCAGCAGACTTGAAGTCTAAGATAGTACTTGCTCTGGGCAATGATATCACTTCCACAAGGCCCTCTGCTTGCTGACCAGCAGGCTGTAGTACAGTGTTTAACTGATGCAGCAACAGCTTGACATCTTTCTATTGTTTTTAGCTTTTGATTAATTTGACATCTGAGCCTCCAGAAAAGCAAGTGACACCTCTCCCAAGAAACCTGCAAGTATTCAGTACTTTGGAACAGAGACTGTAGGCCAACCTTGTGCCAGGAGCAGCCTTGACAGCAAGTACTGCCACAGCCACCAGGTCCAGCAGCTGCACCTCCTGCCCCTGAGAGGCCCTTACAAGGACAGTAAGCTTAGGATAGCACCTTTTGCTCTGCCATCCTGGAGAGCAATTTTCTTACGACACTCTGCATGGAATGAGCACACCAGGCAAGCACACATTACTTACATCGTAGAAACCAAAGGAAACCACTGGGATTCCTGAGTAGGCCAGAAAAGGGAACGCTGCATTATCCAGATCAAGGGGAACGCTGCAGAAGATAAGCACTGAGTAGTTACCAACTGGTTCGGGCACCCCAGGAGAAAAGCTACAAGCTCTACAGTTGAACCTCTGAGCCGATTGGACTACTCAGTCTAGAAAAGACCAAAGGAGTCCCAACCAAATCCCTGGACCTACGTGTCCATTCCCTGCCACTGGACTTGGTACAAGGCTGTTCTTGTCCTGCAGCAAGGTGTCTGTCCCTGAACCAGCTTGGGGCAGCACAGTTAGTGCTGTACTGTTCATGCTTGCCTGACCCCACGTCAGAAAGTAAAGCCCACCCCGGTCAGCAGTACGATACGCAAGCAGAATCCATATGGTTTGCTCCTTTATGGATATATGCTTTCCCAAAGAGATAAGTGACAATACTTACACTCTTTTTACCCAGTCAGAGCCAACTCTGCTATACAGGTATCCCGAATCCTTTGTGGGGTCCTTTACCTGCACAGAGATGAGAGTCACTGCACTTGTTCTGACCTCTGCTTGGGCTTCCAGGTCCATCCTGGAGCTTACACTGTTGTGCAGATGCCAGTCAGGTGTGCTCCCCTGACCTTCCTCCACACAGACACATCTCCCACTGAACTGTGGCATTTGTTGATATTAGATTCTGCAATTCCCAGAGCCCATCTGATTTCAGACAGAGCCTTTCAGAATATCCCAGGTTTTCTCTTAAATGGGTCTTTCTCCTCAGAAGGTGTCAGGTGGGAAAGTGACCCAGCACAGCTCTGTCTGCTTTCAGTTCCTCCTTAAAACCAGTCACCTTGATCACAACAAGGCGCTTCAACTCACCCTCTTCAAAGTTGTCTCCAGCAAGGAGTACAGCAAGGGGCTAGCAGAAATCTTCATGTGTCTGGAGCCTGCAAAAAATGAAAGGGTGTTTGACAAACTGGCATGATCAACCGCTACTGCTAGAGTTACCAACCCCTGATCTACAGCTAAAGTTGCCAAAGGATCTTCAACAGACACAAGACAGTCTACTGGGATTTGGCAGAGCTGACTCCTCATGGCTTAGGTTGCATCAGCCTCTCAGCTTCAATGACATCAGGAGAATAAATGGAGTCATGCCACTCTTCAGCCTAACACCCACCAGCCCCCTCTGGCACAGCCCCCATTCCTAGAGGTCTGTTCAAGCTATTCTAGTCCCACCCAATTGCAAGAAACTCAGAGAGTAGCGGGTTACCCAGGACTGCAGTATCCAAGTTGATGTAGGTGAAGGCTTTGGCATGCAGTGTGGTGGAGTATCCCTAGAACAAAACAAGTATTTTAATAAGATGAGCAATAGTAGTCCAGTACCCAGGATGTTTAATCCACAGGAACAACTGCACAGCCATCCTGCAGAATTCTATTAAACAAACAATACCTCCAGCCACTCGGTAGCACCCACAGCTCCGTACTCTCCTGCACTCCAGCTAGCAAAGATAATGCTGCGCCGTGGTTTATAGTCATCTGTAAAGAGAGAGAGACTGAGATGTCTGCCCTTCCCCCATGGAGATGCAGATTAGCACTGCGGGCCTGGGATGATGAATTGCCCGCTCCTGAGACAGCGCTGCTGCAGAGAAATGCGCACACTGCATGGACACTGTACCCTGCCCCCACATGCTGCAGAACTGTGCAGGAGAACAATGCTGTCTGCGTTTCCACCCTATTTTGTTCAGCTGCCTGAGCCCTAAATTAACCCTGGAGACAAGTGTGCTCACACTAAGTGCCACCATGCAGTCCCCACTGCTCCAGCTGGTCAGACACTTCAGCATTTTCCCACCTTCAGGCCTGGCTGTCCAACAGACAGCTCAAGTTTAAGGTTTGCATCATGTGTTATCCAAGGACTCTTGTATTTGAGCCATACCAGATACAGGGAGGCAGTCTCTTTGAAGTGAGTGCTCACTGCAGACAAGTTGTATTGGAGAAGTGACAGTTTCTCAGGAAGCTTTGTCAGATTCCCTGCACCTTCTACAGGATTGTTTTGCAACTGCACTCTCCAGTGTTAACACACAGAGAGCTAGACCTACATCACCTCCCACCCTCGTACTTTTGTTCACAAATATTTACCATTTTTCACCATGTCTGAGATCACACGGGCAAGTTCCAGCAAGATGGCAGTGCCAACACCAGCCTTGGCTGCTCCTGGGCCCCAGGAGTCTCTCTGGGCTCCGAGCACAACGTACCGATCTGTAAAGGAGACAAGATCATGACCTGAGCTGCAAGCTTCAGGTTGCAAACATCATGTATCAGAAGAGCAGCTTTCAGCTTCTGTACTAGGAAGAGTCTGCAGTCTGATCCCTGAATCTGGCACACTATGTGCTTTCATTTAGCCTTTCCCTGGCAGCATGGTTCAGATTTCTTTGATCCTCAGGGGAAGGCTTTGGTTCTGCTGAGAAAGTGGTTGTCTGTCTGTGAACATCTGTCACATTCCAGTGACCACAGAAGGGTAAGGGTTCCTCTCAAGACTACGCCACAACGCAGCTGCTGTTACCTGGTTCTTCAAATCCCTTGATAACACCAAAGATGTTCAGAATCTTCCTGTCCACCATAACGTTGTTCACAGTCAGCTTCACTGTCATCTTGCTGGTATTGCTCACTGTCACCTTACATCCCATGACACTAGTCCAATCTAGAAGGCATTTTTCTCCATCCATTTTTCTGAGAGAAAAAGAAAGATCCTTTGAAGTCATTATCCAGCTCTGACCTTGTTTAGCTACTGTGTGAAAAAAAAGCACACTTGCAACTGCAGGTGCAACCTTGTTCAGAGCCTGCCTAAGAAAGAGTTTGCAGTTCTGTACCACTAATTATGCAGGGAGGGGTAGAATGCAGAGGCCAAGTGGAATCCAAGACTAGATTAAGTTCAATCTTTAAGACATGAGACATGGACACAAGTGACATTTCTCCAGCCGATTCCAGAACATGCTCCCTGCCACACACAGCAGAGAGCAGCAGAGAGCTCCCTGGCTCACAGGGCCACAACACCATCCTCACTCCTGCAAGAGGCCACAGCAGCTCAGCCTGCAAGACAGGAGAAACAGTTACCTGAACAGTGCAGCTGCTGCTTCACTAGAGATAGTCTGAACAGGAATGTGAGGTAGTCCAGAAGATTCCACTGGTGGGAACTGGGTGTGGTTGAAAGATGGGAAGCCTGGGGTAAAAGGATCTCCAGTTCCAAGGTGGGCCTGTGAAAAGCAAGAAGAGTCCTCAAGTCTCACCCCAGTCCAACAGTTTCACCTACACAAGGGCACTGCTGAGCCAGAGGCCCATGGGACTGCCCCAGGCTGCAGCCCCACAGCCAGAGAGGTTCACAAGAACAAACAGGGGAGCCAGCTGCATACTCACATGTCCAAAGGGGACAAGTGAACCTGTGGCCTTGTCATCTGAGGAGTCCAGGTACATCAGGGCACCAACTGCACCTTCCTCTCTGGCATTTGCAACCTGCAGCAAGAGAAACATTAACTGCACATTTGAACTGCAAGCAAGGGGAGTCCAGGCAAATACATGGAGCAATGGTATGAAGGGTTGTACTCCTCGATGCCCCACTCCACAACAGATTTTAACAGCTACCTGACAGTGACAGATACACAGGGCAGCTGAATCCTAGCAGCTCAGCCCTACTCCAGGCAAACTGTGTCTAACATAATTTTGAACAGTTGGGACACACCACAGTGTCTCAGCCTGTGATTCCTTCAGCTCATACTTGATCCTCAGAGCACCTTAAAATTCAATGTTATTTAATTTTGGTTATGGTCCATCTGTTTTCCCAAGACTAAGTCTCAAGACAAGCAACCACTGGAGGCTCATCTTCACAAAGAAAACGGAGGTAGAGTAGACCAGCCAGGTCCCTGTTGAACACACCTACAACACAGCTGCCTCTGGTATGCCACTGGTACAAACACTCTTGCAAGGCTAGATGCCAGTCTGAAAAATGGGAATGGGATTGGAGAACCAGTGACCACCTTTTTCGGAAGTACTTTCCAGCACTGCCTGTGTCAGATGCCTGCAGACAGGCTGAGTCCAACTGCAAAGGATCCTGTGCCCCAGCTCCCCCAGGAGCACCCATCTGAGGGGCAGCTCTGAGTCATACCTGGAACAGGCTTGCATACAGAAGCACTTGGATCCTTTAGACTGCTTGGCTATTTAGTTCTGTTCCCTATAGAGGGAACACTACAGCAGCATGCAAGGCCACCAGCTAGGCACACAGTCGCTTGTGTGCCCACTGACAAGTGGACTACTGCCACTTGGTCCAAGGGAACAGTCAGCAAGGGTCCAAGTGAGACACTACAGCCAAGCTTTGAAAGTGTCTGGCTGCAGCAGCAAGAGGTGCCCCAGAAGAAAGGCTGTCCTGCTTCCAGTAGCCTTATGGCTGTATCTAGTGATATTAGCCAGCTCTGCATCATGGAGCTCCCAGGCTGCCTCCCTCTGCCTCCCAGCCCCACCACTCCAGAGGCCTGGTTGTTCCAGCAAACTGCTGGAGGCCAAGAACAACGGCACCATGAACGGTGACAAGCTCTGCTCAGCCTCAGTGTCCAGACCCACATGTGGTGCCTTAGTGCAAACAAGCAAGACCAGACCAGCAGGAACAATCCTACATGCATGAGTTCTACAGACATGAAGAAAGACATACCTCTGTGCCTCAAAGAGTGGGAAGCATAGCTTCCTGTTGCCAAGTCTGGCCAGGCTTTGGGGCAGACACTGCTTACCTTCTCAGCAAGGGTTATTTTTCCAGCTCTGAAGATGATTATAGTTTCATTCATTGGAACACCCATATTTCGTATCTTCTGAAAATCCTCTTTCCGTCCATAGTTCACATAGATGGGTTTGCCCTGGAACAGAAACAGTGGTTATGAATGCAGCAGTCCTATGTCAGTAAGATACCTGACAGCCCACAGAGTCACTGTAGCAGTGACTCCCATTAACAGCATGGAGTTTAAGCTCAGCAATGTAAACTGATCCCATGCACCATGCCTGTTGGAACAGCACTTCTGCTAAGGTTCCTGTCTGGATCCCAGAAGGGAAGTTTAAAGTTACTCCTGCATCTCGCTGTAGTAGTAATACCATGTGGGCCTGTTCCTCTCCCCACTGTCACCACCCCCAGCTCTCTTAACTGGGAAGGGCTTTATACACTCCATGCCTTAAAGGGACCTATTTCGGACATATTTTGCTAAGTGTGCAAACATTTCTAGGATCCTCCTGGAGTCACTTACAGTAACTGTGTCACTCTTGCTGTATGCCACATATGCATCAGGACTCTGCAGTAACTCTTCCCGACCATCTTCTACAATAAACACTTGGTTGTTGCTACTGTTAAATGTAGAGAGACAGTATTATACTCTTTCACACAAGAATTTAATTAACTCAGTATTCTGACTGCATGAAGTCCATGCTCTAACAGTTCTGATCAAGTCAACAGAGCCTGAAACAGCAGACTCATCCCAGTACTTCCATGCAAAAATCTCTGGAGTTGGTCAGAGACATTAATAAAGGCTGATTTCTAAGATAAGTAGCAGAAAGAATTTCTACTTCCAAGTCTCTCAGTCACCTCCTAAGAGAAGCTAAGCAAATTAATTTCCCCTGACAAAGAGAGGCAAATAAGACATGAGGGTATGAGTTGTCAGATGACCCAATGCTTGTTGATACCCTCCTGAGCTACTGGAGGAGCCACTGCCAGGTGTGCAACCCTGTCTGGGTGACAAGACAGAGTTGCCAGTGCTAGCAGTTTTAGACACAGGGAATCTGCTCTTCAGCTGAGTTTTCACTAAAGTTTGTTTTCTCTCTACTTCCTAAGCATACTTGGAAGAAACAGCTGCCCCAGGAAACATCCAGAATGCTGCAACCAGATGCTTTCTAAATCTCTGGATTTAGAAAGCCTACAAAGAGGCAGCAGCAGCTATTGCTGTTGGATTGATGTCATCTTTGGAGAGTGGTACCTGGCTCACAATTTTCACATCATTTGAAGCAGAAATCACATGTTTGCTCCAGACTACAGGCATCCATGCTATATGGCAGAGATGTGCATCTCTTCGTTGACGTACCTGCCTTTATCCTGCAGCCTAATGTAGTGCTCATCGTTCCACACGTCATCCAAGTGGAAGCTGGTGAACTGGTCATGAATGTAGATTGCAGTGCTCTCATCTTCAGCCTTGCCAGCTTCAAAAGAATTCTTACCTTCTCTTTGCCTGTAGGAAACAGATATATGTATAGCTTAGGCTATAGCACCAGGTTGCACTGCAGCCTGCAAAGCCATTTTTAAGCCTGGGTTCAACACATGCCACCCTACATCACCTGCAAGGCCCTTCTTCTCCAAAGGAGCTTGAGTTCTGCTCACAGGCTGTGCCTCTCTCAAAGTTCTAGCTAAGCTTTCTGGAACTGTTACCTCAGGTTGGCCTCAAGATGTGCAGCGGACAGTTTAGCTGACAACATGTTTCTGAGTTCAGGCCAGTATAAGACACGTGGTCCAGGAACCTCTTCTTCCTCTGTTCCATCCTCTGATAAGTATGATGCTGTAGGAGTCATCTCACAGTTTCCACTTCCATCCAGACACCTGTTAACCCTCTGCATTCGTCCACGATAACTCAAGTACCCGATCAGAAACCCTATGGACAGAACAGGTATTTCTTTGTGCTGCAGAAAGATGACTGAACCAGCCCCCCACCACACAGCTTCAGGGTTAAGATGCATCTCTGCTCTCACACCATTTTTGACAAGCTGGCTTATCCAAGGACAGACAGAAATATGCAGCCTGACATTTTGCCTGAGCTGGCATGTTTTAAGGGGCACTGTAAATCTGATCTTGCGCTTGGCAGACTCCCTCCAGCACCACTTGGGAAGCAGAATGCTCAGTTTAGGCCAATGACAGTGTTAAAACCCTTAAGAAATGAGTACCAAAGGCTTTACTCATCTGTTGACCCACATGTCTACAGAAGTCTTAGAAGTTAATAGAGGGAAAACCAACACTTCCACATGGAACAGTTTTCCCTTTAGTTAAGTCACAGTTTCACTGTCAAATGCCACAGTTCTTTGTGCCAATGTTGTACTATAAGTCTGAGCTAGACATACTTGGTGACAAGAGGCTGCAGCCTGGATCCCAAGTTGTTGAATTATCTCCCGAAACAATACAGATTCAAATTTAATATCCTCGGATTATTTTCAATACCAGAGTCCACTTCATGCAGTCGCCTCCCACCATTCCTTACCAATCAAAAGGAGAAGGACAGCTGCCATGACTATGAAGCAGAGGTTCTTGCCATTCCTCCGAGGAGGAGGCATGCTGGCATGCAGGTGCTCTGGTCTCCCAGTTTCCCCTCCTTCCTCATCATCAGCAGCCAGCTTCATCTCCACGTGGCTGTTGTCTCCATCCACTTGCCGGGCAATGCTGAAGCGTGTGTATGACGTTGGCTCACCACCAAACTGTGAGGAAAGGCAGTCATGTGATGGAAGAGTTGGCTACACCAGCCTGCAGTCCTTGCAGCCAGCTGCACCTGGGCTCCAACCCAAACACTGCTTGTCCACCTGCAGCTGCTCCAGCGCAGTGAGCATTTGGTCTGTCAGTAAGTCAAGCTGCATGCTTTAAACACAGTTAAGACTCAGACCCACTCAGGGTCTCCAGAGGCTATTTAGATTCCATTTATCCTGCACAACTTTGGAGCCACACTGATCAGAGTCTAGCCTGGAGTCTATTACAGATATGAAGCAGCCAAAGGCATTGGCATTTCCCACGTGACCACATGGCTGAGGCTGATTCAAGCAGAAACTCCTGGTCTTAATCAGCAGAGCACAGATCTGACTTGAATGTGTACAATTTGCACTTTGATGAAGACAGAGGAAAGGGAAGGCAACCATCCATAGCTGTGCCTTTGAGCCACATCCATTTTGATGCAAATACTCTCATCCAGCACCTGGATAATTTTGTATGAAACTGCCTAAGGCTACCCTTAAATTACACTCTTGGTAGTATTACAAAGCAGCTAGGCTGAAGAGAGATGACCCATGGGTATCGTGCTACTTCAGCTAACACAAAAGCTGAGGCTATACCTCCTGCACCCACCAACAATTCGCATCGTTTGACAGGTTTTTACCCGAGCCGAAGCAGAGCTTCCAGTCTGGAGCTTACTTTTCTAAACAGGTGCAAGGCACAGCCCAGCCCCCCACAGAACAGCAGCCCATGCACAAGGCAGCTGCTCAGATTAACTCAATTCCAGGCATAGCCAGACACTGGCTGAACCACTCATCATCCATTAGAGACGCTGAAATTGCCTGCAGCTATGGTTGTGCTGGGGAGTGGAGTGAGACTGGCTAAAAGGCCAAAGGAATAGCTTTGGGAGCAGCACTCCTGCAGCCCTCTCCTCTGTACTGACGAAGCAGCTGATGACAAGCCCCCAAGCCCTGTTACACCGTCAGCGGATCATCCACAGTTCTCAGCTCACTCTCAAACAACACGTCAGTGGCTGGAAGTGAAGAGACCAGATACCTGCTTGCTTGGGCAAAATAAACAGATGTCATTTCAGACCTGCAGTTCCACTCTGGCCCACGCTACCTACAATGAAGTGGCTGCCTGCTCACATTTCGGAAAGGGCAATGCTGCAGTTTGTCCTAACACTCTCCCTGCTCAGCTGCTCCATAGCTTGGCTTCTGTCACACTTGAGGCACATCTTCACACAGGGGACATGCCCCAACCCAACATATCCTCCATTCTTGTTCAGAGACCAAACCACCACACTCGCATTCCTAGCCTCGGGTCATTTCACAATCCAAGCTCTCTAGGACTGGCAGACTTGGCTGAGTAAGTTCAGAAGTATATCCTGCTGCACATTTGTTTCAAGTACAGGTTGCTTTCAAAAGCTGGACTTGTGGTTGAATTCCCACCCCTCAAGTAACAATAGAACATATGTTGATTGTCCCAGTAGGCATTTGAATGGCTTCCTCAGGAGCACTTCCTTCTGCAACTTTGTTCACGGCCTGCCCCCCCTTTCTTAACCGGCTTTCTGAGAGACCAGAGACATGACAGCAGTTAATGATAACCCCATCAGCACAGAACCGCTTGAGCCACTTCCTTATCATGGCCAGCTACTTGCAGTGACATTTGGCTCACCACCTACACAGCAGCACCTAACTCTGCTTTGGATTCTGCATCTTCTCTGATACTAATAAGTAGTGTTATTTTTTGAATAAATATGGTTCACTACTGATCAAATATCACTCATACAGTTCCATCAACACAGCCACCTGTTGCACAGGATAGCTGTACTCAATTCTACAACCCATGTATGTTCAAAAAGATAATGAACTACATGGAAAAATATAAAAAGAATATTATACAACCTCATACATGGATGTTATTGAACCTTTCTTCTGCAGTATCATCAGCTCACCAAGAGACAAACAGTATTGGGGTACATCTTACCAAGTTAGAGATTGCTGCTCTGGCATGGTCCATTGCCTTCTGAACAGATGTAAACCAACTTCACCAAAGCCCTAGAAGTTCAGAATAAAACAAGTCAAGTCAGGCTGTTCCCCTGCCACTACGTTACTGATCCAAGGTCAGTCACTGCCACCAGTGCACTGCTTGCCCATGGATTATCTGTGCATACTTCTAAATAAGTCACTATGTTAGTGAACCTACATCAACCTTGAATGCAACCTAAAAGTTCCCACGGCAATTATAAGCTCCAATGAACACATCAGCTCTTCCTGTTGAGCTGTGGGCATAGTGGCAGGCGTATAAATGAAGAATACAGTCTCCAATGGCTAAGTTCAGCCAAGGGTCTTATTAACGGTAGGGACACCTCCACTCAGGGAGTGCTAGCAAGAGACATTTACTCAACTGCGACAATGGACTCCAGATACCTAAGGTTCCTGGGGTCTGTCTCAATGATAGGAAGAGAGAAGTGGCACAAGGCCGTAAGGCAAAGCAGCAGAAATTCCAATCCTGAAAAAACACTTCTAATAGGAGCAGCCCTCCTAGATGGCTATGTTCTCTACCACCTTATGAAGGCAATTTCTGTTTTGAAAAGTCTCTGAAAATCGCTAAGACCATCTCTCCAAAATCACTTCAGCAACTTTAAAAATTCCAACTTCTCTGTAAACAGCAAACATACCTGAAAGGTAAATTGTAACTGATTTACTTCTCCATTTCTTCCTGAAAAAGGTTTGTAGTTTAGTGAGTAACTAGACAGGTGCTGAGGTTGGGCGCTAGCAACCTGAGTATGCCCTCAAGCAGCACTGCTAAGAAGTGGCTCTGGTCTTCAGGTGCACATGGATTAGTTCTACACCTGGGAGCTAAGGTTTTATTTGGAGATCAAAGGTTCATACTGGCCATTGCTCATTTCACCTTTTATTTAGGGCACACGCGAGGCCTAAATACACACGGAGATGAAACACCGACAGATTTGAGAAGCCTTTCCCAAGTGACAACCTGAGGCCGCAGGCTCCCACCAGGGCAGAGTGGACTGAGCATATGGATAGTCTGCTAAAACCAAACCCGGGAGGAGGCAGGGAAGCACAAAGGGCCTGCGGGCATCGCACCTGGTAGGGATGCTGGCCGGGTGCGCCATGCCTCCCCGAGCCCCTCCGGCCAGGCCCCAATCCTCCAGAAATAAGGCAAAGACGAAAAAAGAGAGAAAAGCGAGCGCGTTTGAGCAGTCGCCCCGCGGGGCTGGGAGACCCCGATAATCGTGAACAGGGTCCGGCTGCGGACCGCCAGATAAGCGGCGCGGGCGATATACGGCCTGCCAGGAGCACGTCTGCTCTGTGGGAGACGTGCGGGCCCGCGCCGGCGCTGGGGCCGCGCTCCCCATCAAGGTCAGCGAGAACTGCCGCATGCGGCGCGGCCGCGTGTCTCCCGCAGGGCTCCTGCGGCTGCCGCTGCTCCTTCGGCGCCGCCGGCGCGGCTCCTGCGCCGCCTCCCTCCCGCCTTCCGTTCGTCGGTCCGTCCGTCCCTCCCTCCCGCACCCCGGCCTTCCGCTCCCGCCCGTGCCGCGGCCCCGCGCCCGCTCACCC
The DNA here is from genome assembly GCA_013397935.1 of Dasyornis broadbenti. Classification (NCBI taxonomy): domain Eukaryota; kingdom Metazoa; phylum Chordata; class Aves; order Passeriformes; family Dasyornithidae; genus Dasyornis; species Dasyornis broadbenti. Next base: position 38,841 of record VZRN01002721.1, on the reverse strand, counting down.
GCAGCCGCTCCGCCGCCGCGCCGGGCTCCACTGCAGTGCCCGTGGCGTCAGCGCCTTTCGCCCTATCTCGGCCGGTACAGCCTCCCCGGCCCCGCCTTCCGATGTTCCCGCCCTCTGTCGCCACGCTGTAGGGTTCGGTGGGCACGTCCTGCTTCTGAGTAGCTGCTGGTTCGCGTTCGCCTCCCGCACAGCCCAGCGAAGAGCTCGGGCATGTGGCTGCTGTGTGCGCTGCCTGGCTCTGCTCTGCTGCGCGGAGGGAATGGAAGGAAGCAGAAGAGACCTCCAAGATCATCCAGTCCAACCATCAACCCAGCACTGCCACTGTAACCACTAAACCCTGAGACCCAGCACCAGATCCAGGCACCTCTTAAACACCTCCAGGGATGGTGACTCCATCGCCTCTCTAGGCAATCTATTCCAGTGGTGCCTGACCACTCTAACAGTGAAAAAAAAATTCTAATACCTAATCTGAATCTCCAATCTCAGCTAAAGGCCATTTCCTCTAGTCCCCTCACTTGTGGGCATGGTAGAAGAGACTGGTCCCCAGCTCCCTGCAACCTCCTTCCTTTATAAAGAATGAAGCCGCATGCCTTATAAATTGCCTTTGGATGCCCTTGGCATAGTGGAGGAGCCGCTTGCTGAGCGGCATGTGTTTCACTGGGTGCACACCACTGAGTCCCAGTTTCCCCACAGGAAGGGCTGGAAGCGTGGCAGGGAGATGAGGTTAACATCTCTTCGTGGGAAGGCATGCTTGTACTGCAGTTCAAGAAGGAATAGGTCACAGAGTTAGCATTCGCACCCTCTCAGCATTTTGAGGGGTGACGGTAGGAAAAATATTCTTCTCCCTGGGTGGTGCAGACCAGACACAGGACTTGCTCTGGGTTGGGAAGCTCTCAACATCCTCAGGTCCCAACAAGTCACACGTGCTCAGGGCTGCCTTTTTAGATCTGAATGTGCAGAGACACCCAAGGTGCCTTTCCTTTGTGTTGGGCTGCACAGATTGCTATTTTATTTGTATGACGGGAAACATGGCAGGTGTTATGAGTTCTAGCCCCTGTAGAACATAAACACAGGAAGCATCAACAGCTCACATCAGGCCATGGGCTGCCTGTGGGCCAGCATGAGAGAAGGTCAGTGCTTCCAGCCTCAGTCTTCAGCTCCGGGCATCCTTCAAAAGCTTGTCAGAACTAGGGAACACTTCAAGGTTCGTGTGTGCACATGTTCGGCAGTGCTGTGCTCATTTGTCCCATGCTCATTAGAAAAATAAATCAGTAGCCCTGGATTATTGCCTCAAATCCTCTCCCAGGAAAGAAGGATGGGAGCAGAAAGTTTGTAGTTTGGCAGAACACATGATTGCAAAGAGGATTATGTTTAGTGAAAAGCAATACATTCCTGGGCTGATAAAGGGGGGATTAACTAGACCTGAAATTCGACGCGGCTGTCTGGAGACAAGTCTGTAAAGCATCTCTCAAGCAAGATATGCTGGTGGACCTGCCAGTTCTGTTTACCAGAGGATGTTTGAGCCAGGCTCCAATGCTCAGGCTCTCTCTTCTCCAGATTCGTGCCTCACCGGCTGTGGTGATGCCAGTCACGGGAGGGAAAACTGTTGTCACCCAGCATGTGACTGACCCGTGGGACATGGTGCTGATGGGGGCCTTGATGGAAGCCCAACGTGTAAGAGGGTTCAGAACGAGTTTAGCTCAGTCCTGCAGCCTGGATCCTCTGATCGTTTCTCACCACAACAGCCTCGATGCAGCTTGCTGCTCAGGAAAATGTAACCCGGAGAAAGCAGTCCCAGTTTTGCCCTGTTTTCTATGTTCCTCCTGGGCTCCCCCCACCAAGCCCTCACCTTCCGGCCATGCTTTTACGTGTGCACACCGTGCCAGGCGCAGGGCTGCGATTCCACACCGAGGTCCCGCCAAAGGAGGGACACCTGCAGGAGAGCTCAGGCTCGAGACGTTCCCTGGAGCAATGCCGCAATGCAAGCAAGAAAGGCGGATTTATTCCTCCTCGCGGCCTCCGATCGTTGTGTCTCCCTTCCGGCTATAGCAGGGGAGGTGCTCCGCCGCGCCGCGCCGCGCCAGCCCCGACCTGCCCTGGTAGAAATGTGCTGCAGGTGTTTTCCGTTCTCACTCACAGCGTGCGTGTGCTAAGCAGTCAGTTCCCCATTTCTACACGTGCCAGGAAAAAGAGAATAAAGCTGACATTCTAGAAACTCAGATATTTTTGCGCCTCGGCTGGTGTTGGCAGTGAAATACCTTAAAATGAGAGTTCTTCAAAGGCAAAGTGGTACTTGTGAGCAGTGGAGCACCACCATTCACCTTGCAGGTGACTGGGAGTTGGCTGTCTATCGGTCCTTATCTATGTTTGGTGCCTGCTGCCACCTTCCTCAAGGGCACCTGTTGTTCACACAGCCATTGCTGTACTGCCGGCAATGCTGAGCCCAGGTGCTCGGGCTGCCCAGCCTTGCCAAAAATCTTTGCAAGGAGCAGAGATAGCAGAAGCTGGGAAATGGATGACGAGGAAGGAGGATGTAGGATTGGTAACTGCTGACTTCTGATCTGTCTTCCCAGTATCAGGGTGTTCCTCCTCATTGTGGCTTGACTTGGCTATTTTAGGAGATGTCCTTGTGTCCTCTGAACTCCTGGGGGGCTTGTGAGTCCTCTGACTCGACTCAAATGACTCCACATTGTTTTGTGCAGTATCTCATGATGTGACAGTGTCCTTCCTCTGGGGTTAATGCTGAGAACATGAGATCAAAATGTGGGAAGGAAAATATGGTTTCACTTCAGTTTTGCAACGTGGCTGATCCTCCTGTGACCAGTTGTCCACTCCATGTTGAGGCAGTTAAAAAGCAGCTAAAAGATATGCAGCTCTGAGGTTAGCTCAGTTGGTTAGAGCATGCTGCTAGTAATCTCGAGGTTGTGGGTCTGATGCCCTCATGGGCCATGCACTTAAGGGTTGAATTTGGTGACCCTTGTTGGTCCCTTCCAACTCAGAATATGCTCTGAAGAGCTGCTTTGCCAGCAGCTTATCAAGAACAGTGTTGTGAGGTGACTTGAACACTTCTATGATAAGAAATAGTGTTACTAACATGCCTCTTTAGTCTGGAAGGGATGCAAAAGCCAAAAACCAAGTGCTGGAGTGTGGTGCTAAATTGGATGTGCTGTTGGGCTGAGACCAAGGGTTGCAGGACATGCAGTGGCCCATGGGGTGGGATGTGGTTTTAGGGCTCCCGTTGGCTGGGCACTCTGTGAAACAGGGTCTGTGGGGCACCCCAGGCACTCCAGAGTGCTGGGCCAGACAGGTAATAGGCATCTGGGAACAAAAGAAAGACTTTGATCTTCTGCCCTGAATGTCAACTGCTTCTGCTGGATACCAGCCACTCAGAGGAGTGGCAGTGCCAGTTCCTGCCTTCCTAGGAGCAGGTTTGAGGGATACACTGTCTGCACTCCCTCCTCAGCTCATGGGTTGCACTGGGGTGCAGTCAGCTATTTTAAGTCCCAGAAGGCAGCTGTGAAATCTACTTTTTTCAGTGTCAGAATCATGCTGCAACCGCTCTACTACCCTGACTCTCCAGGTTAGGGCTGGCAGGCATGGCTCCCAGGAGAGAGTCTGCTCTCTCTGCTTCTGTCTCACCAAGCCAAGAGTGCAATAGCCAAGAATTTCACAACACCACGAGTACCCCCATCCTCTAGAAGACTATGTGGTTTTGGCCTTTGCTGCTACATTTCTCAATTGCCCTGACCCAAAAAGAATGAGGTAGTTGGATACAACCCTATCAGGAAAAGCCACCACACTGCCTTGGAAGATGCCATTCCATCCTGCTCTCTCCCAGCAATGCAGGCACACAGAGCCAAGCTCGGAAGCTGCAGTTCCTAGGCCACGGTCCTGACATGTGCTGCCATGCAGATGAGGAAGGAGGGGGATTGTGGCAGGCACTGGCGTCTGGGAGAGAATCTGCTGCCTCTTCTCCTGTAGCAAAGAGGCTGTGGAGGAGGTGAGGGAAAATGCACTCTAGAGTGGAAACGCAGCAGGTAATGCTGACAGCTGGCTGTGGCTTTGTTGTCCATTCAAAATAACACCTGCCTTTGCATCCTTCCTGGGGAAGCACCTGGCGCTGGCCTGGCTCTCCACATTTTCCACAGCTGGCCTGGTACTCCTGCCAGTTAGCTGGAGAGTAGACAGAGCACCAAACACCTGGAGGAGACATGTGGGGCCGAGGGCAGTGCAGGCTCTTGTTCCTTTAAAGGTGCAGACCTGGGGTATCCCATGGACCCCCAGAGAGATGAGGCAATGATCAAAGAACAAGATTTTAGTGTTGCTTCCCACCTGGCAGTTACATCTTTTGGCAAGATGCTGGTGCCCCCAGATGCCGCTGAGGGGGAGAGCAGCAGCATGGGGACATTCCTTGGTGTGCATGGCACTGATACCGCTCCTGCCAACAGCCTGAGTGCCCCGGCAGCCCCATGGCAGCAGCTGCAGCTGGTGCAGATCTATGGGGCAGTTGTTGACCTGGAGCCTTCACCCCTGCAGGGTCGGCCCCGCAGAGCTCCCGCTATCTTGGCAGCTGCACCTCAGATGGTGCTGTTTGTCCCTGCACTGATAGCAGCTCTGCGCCGTGAGCCCGGCTGCTTTTATCTGGGGGTCAGGGCGGCTGCAGCTGTGGTAGGGGGGCTGCGGGACTGGGGCCCTCCAGCAAGTGTACAAACAAGCTCAGGATGTGAACACAATAGCCAAGGACAGGCCTTTGAAAAGCAGGGGGATGCAGCGTGGCCGCCCTGGGGCACATCAAAGGTCCGTCTCTCTCTGCACTGCTGAAAAAGCCTGTGTGTTTGATGACTGCGCATGGACTGGCCCCGGCACAAGGGTTTCAGGGGTGGGAAGTGGAAAGGGAAAAGAGAGCAGTGGGGAGAGAGCACAGGAGCTGGAACACAGTCATGTAGGTCTCTTCCTCGAAAACGTGGGCTTCTCATGAATTCCCTTGGTTCCTCTTTGTTCTGGCTTTTGCTGATCTGTATCAGGAGTACAGCACACAGCCCCGCTTTCTCCTTCTTCAGTGCACCTCCAGGCAGGCATTCCAGGTCACTTTTGCAAAGTGCTTTGTGTGTAATTTTACAAGCATTTCTCTTGAATCAGCAGTTGCCACAGCTGAGGGCTGTTGGGGTTTTTCCCTTCCAGACTTGGTGGTTTCAATCCTAGAAAACCAAGCATACATCCACAATTTGCAGTGTTTTGCTCAAGAAGTGTATGTGGCCAGGAGAAAAGTTTACTGTTACCTAACAGCCTTGGAAACAGCTCCGTGCAATGCCTGGACAGAGCCATGAAAGGACATGAAGATATGGTGGGAGGGATCTGCTTGGTATGTCGGACATGTGCCTGCCCAGCAGCGTCCTGCAGTACCTACTGTACTTCTCTAGCAGGATCTGGTCCTGCAAGAGTCCCTGGCTGCTCACTCCTGTGCTCCCAAATGGGCCTGGAAAGCCCGGGAAAGTTTTGCCTCTGATTTGCTCTGCAGTGTATGCACACGCTGCTGCTTTTGGATAAAAGACAGCCTGAGCCTGCTCAGTGGGAACCACCCTCTGTGATAAGGGCACATGTTGACTTAGAGATTAGAACTGTCCACTGCTTTGTTTTTTCATAATGTGCATTTATTGGCATAAGAGCAGTGCAAAGGACAAAGGAAAAGCACAACATGAAAAAGCCAGCACCCTGTGCAGCATTTCAGGCTCTGTGGGGAAAACAGTCTTCCTAAGAGGGCTGGATGATAGTTCTGCTCTTGGGAAGAGGCTACAACCTGCAGATGTTGCCCCCAGGCATGTGGGAGCAGCAGGCAAAGCTGGTACCTCCGCTGTGGATTTGGGATTGAAGGGGTCTCATGGCCCTTCTTCTCTTGATGCCATTGTCAGGGTAATTAAATGCTCTCAAGCAGGTCCCAGAGCCTTTTGCAAACTGAGAGTTGCATTTGTCTTGTTGGCCTGCTGGAAATGCCTTGTTTTAGGGCAGATTAATCTCTCATAGCAATATCTGAAATCAAAGAGGGAGCTTTAATTGGGATGGGATTAGCAAAACAGGGCTGAACAGGGAGAGCAGGAGCTTTCTCACTACCTGCTAATTGCCTCTTCTCTGCACTGGTGGCAGCTGTGACACCTGCCCCCTGCTGCTGTGTGCCAGCTTTGTGCCATGGGGACCCAGGGGGTGCCATGTGCCTTGTAGGTTTATTTATGGAGCAGAGGGTGAGATGTGCTGCTCAAACCAGGTAAGATCAATCTGTCTCCAGGAGCCAGGAACGGGATGCTTTCGTCACTCAGGTGCTTGGCATGGGTCTGGGGGGCTCATGCCTTTCCCTTGAGCAGTTGTGGGGTCCCAGGGGCTCAGCTGAAACCCTTGGGCTGCAATTTGCAGCCAGCCCCTGCTTCCAGGCAGAGGCAGGCAACAGACATGGTCAATACAAATGTGAGTCTTGAATTCTTTCCCTGGGACAGGAGAAGCAGATCAGTGCCTCAAGGGCAAATCCCCCGGGAGGTGTGTGCATGGAGAAGGCCTATGACTCTCCCAGCTCTTGGAATGAGATAAGCAGCCTGTGCCTCAGCCAAATTGCTGACCTTCCCATGCCTGCTGGTTTGCACTGCAACAGCCTCCTGTCCCTGGCAGGCACTGTCCCCCCATGCCCCCTTCAAGGGCAAATGTCCATGGTGGGCTATGCGGAGGCAAAACTGTGCCTGTCCTTCTCTGTCTTGGCAGGTTTCCTTTGGGATGCACACATGGCAGGACTGGGCCCCTGCTCAGTGGGAAAAGCTCGTTTTACCCTAGGGGTAAAAAAAGGAAAAATCAGTTTGTATTTTTGTCTTGATGTGGCCTGAGAGTCAAAGACTTTCCTGCAGCTAGAAAAACTCTCTGGTCAAACCAATGGAAAAAACTTCCCCTGCTCTCTTCCCCTCTCCTCCAGTCAATAGTGGGTTGTATTTGGTTTTACCTCCTGACTTTTAGTCATCTGTGGTCCGTAAAGGAACGGTCAGCAGGGACTGTTTCCAGCACCAGCCTCTCCTTTAGCTCTGCTTGGCTCAGTATGTCCACGAGAACTGCCCTGGGGGCTGCTGAGCTCTCTGTGCCAGTGCAGGCACTCACTGTGGCTCCCTCCTAAGCCACATGCCATTGTGGGGTTTGCTCGGTATGATTACCCTTCTCTGGAGAAAGCACCTTTCTTTGCCTGTGCACGTCCCCATGGCTTTTATGGCTGATGGGAATTTGGAGGTTTTATTTGTTACTCGATGTTGCAAAAAGGGCAAAGGGGCCCTAGGGTGATGTGCACCTCTCCTAGTGCTGCCCCCGCCCTCCCTTCTCTTCCTCATCATTGGAGACTGGGGCTGAAAGGCCTTGTCCCTTTGCTTTATCCCAGAGCAGGGGAAGAAGTGACACCCTGGGGAGAGGCTTGGCCAGGGCTGAGTGTTGCTTGGCTGTCAGCAAGAGCTGGTGATGCTGGGCCCCCACCACCCTCTGCCTCGGCTCCCTGCACCCCATAGGGTGCTATGGTCACAGGTGTGGATGCCAGCCAGGTGGACAAGCCCATATGCCCCACACAGGTACATCCCAAGTTTGGGCACACACATGTACATGCACATGTACACCCCTATCCACACGTGCACCCAACATGAGTGTGCCCACACATCTCCAGGCATGTCCATCCCCTCCCATCCCTCTGCCTCCTTGCTTTGGTAGGCAAGGTGGGAATGCTTGCCTGGCACCCTGGTGTAGACCTGGCAGTGGCAGAGGTGACAGGAAGGTTCCGGGAAGGGAAG
>VZRN01002721.1:0-30467 GCA_013397935.1 Dasyornis broadbenti | reverse complement strand
GGGAAGGTTCCGGGAAGGGAAGGGAAGGGAAGGGAAGGGAAGGGAAGGGAAAGGAAGGTGTTGTTCTTGGTTCCCATTGAACTGCACTTGGGATGCTTTCCCACCTGCAATGGCTGGCAGCATGACTAGGAGACAGCTGAAGAAGTCCCACTGAGGGCCGAAGGCTTTCCCCCAGCAGGTAGGACTGCTCCCTGTGCCTGACCCAAGCTGGTGTGGGTGTCCCTGTGGGGTGGCCGAGGCTGGTGGGTGGGTGTCATGGACCAGGGAGGGCTCAGGGCCATCAGGGGAGCAGCACCTCCCTTCCACAAACACGCTGTGTCTCTACTGGCTCTCTGGGAAAATATTTGTCCATCTGAGGCAGGACTTTTTAAAGCCTCAGCATTTTCACCTGCGAGCTTCTTGCAAGACAGACGAGTATGAAAATAAAGCTCCTGACCAAAGCAAATGCTCACAGCCCACTCAGAGGGTGTGTTAACCTCGTCATTCACCAAAAACAAACATCAGCAGTGACGTGACTGTTTTAGGTAGCTGTGGCAGAAAAAGGCCCCTCTGTTTTTCAAACAAGGTGCCTTTTCATTCAGATATTGGAGGCGGCTCTAAGAAACCAGTGGCATGTCTCTGGGACACCCACTGGAAATGCAGATGTTACCTTACAGCAGGAAAATACTTCTTTGCATCCAAAGTCTTGGAGCAGGCAGGAAGCGGTTCCCAAGAGTTTTGACTGTGGTATTTCCGCAGGATCCCTCCAGCCGGGTTGGGTCTGCCGACTGTTTGTTCGTCCCCTTTGAAGGACACAAAGCCCTCACCATGCTGAGCCCCACAGCTTGGTCACTTCCCCTCTGGCCAAGTGCAGCACCATTGGACATGGAGCTGCTGGGAGGAAAAGCAAACAGAAAGGGGGCCAGAAGGGCTGGACAGAGGATGGGGGTGTTATCAGGTACCCCATCTGTGAGGCTCTATTCAAACAGGAGAAAGCTGGAGCCATCAAAGCTGCTCTGATGGCCTCGATCCAGGTCATAGAAAGGTTTCATCCAGCTTCTGCTCGACCTCTTTCTTCTCATGGTGGACTCCCCTTCCCCCCAAGCCAGGGACGGGACTCACCATCCTCTTCCTCTTCTCCATCTGGGGTATGACCTGCAGAGTACTGGGCATTGCAAAGGGCAGCCCCCTGCCCTGGGGAGGCCCTTTGGTCACCTGTGGGGCTGAGGGACCCTTGGGTGGGCCAGTACCCCAGGAGCAGTGGTTTGGAAGTGTGGTTGAGGCTACGGCACGCGTGATAAGCCAGCCTGCAGGGAAGAGCTGTTCCACGCTTGGGGCACACCCATCCCAGCTCATTGCAGTTTATATCCACTATACAAGATCCTAGATAGTGTAGAAAGTCACATACATATATATAGATGTGTATGTATACATTATGTGTGGCTTTTCTATGAATACATGCACATGGTCAAATGATCTCAGCAGTTTTGGGAAGAGGCATCTTGCTAACCTGAGCTGCAGAGTTGGGCAGCTGAAGCCTCACAAGCCAGTTCCCTGTGGGGTGACCCCTCTAGGTGCACTGGGGCAGACACAGTGATATCCTGGTTTTGCCAATGTCTCACTTCTCTTCCCAGCCTGGCAGCATGGGAGCCTGGTCAGGGTGGCAGCATTTATGGTGGCACCCAGACCTGTATGGGGAAGGGAAGGAGGGTCCCTGGGGGTGTCGCCAGGGCTGTGCACAGGAGCTGGTCCCACAGCTGTGGCTGAGAAGTGTTTCTGGGAGCTGCAGCAGGGGGAGATTTTGCTCACACACCCTCTGCAGCAGTTCTGCTTCCCAAGAAGTTTAGACATCCGGGGCTGGCTTTTCTGTGAAACAGCTGCTGTTCTGGTTAGCAAAAATCTCCAGCTCTGCCCTGTGCATGCCACCACCACCGCTGCCCCATGGCCACGTCCTTGGAGTGTCCCATCACCTATGGCTGGGCTGGAGGCTCAGGGCTGAGGTCTCCAATGAGAATGATCTTTACCACCTTGTGCTGAGAAAAGGGGATTACCCCTGCCCAGAAGGGGAAGCTGAGGCCAGAAGGACTCCTCCAAGCCCCTCCAAGGCCAGCATTTCTCTTGGTGACCTTGAGGCAGAGACTGGAGGCAGCCAGCTGGCTCCCAGGGCAGTGTCCCCCCATCTGAAATGCTAGCTTGCTCTATATATAACACCTGGCATGGATCTCTCCCCAGGCACCAGAGCAATGAGAGACTGAACCCTCTATATGCCCTCATGCTGCAGGTCTTATGCCCCATCATACAGCTGGAGAAATGGAGGTGTGGTGGGGTCCTTGACTGTGCCTTGCAGCAAGCTTGTGATGCAGCCCTGTGGGTTTGCAGGGCACTGGGAGGTGTTTTCCGGTGGCAGAGGACTGGTGCCCGCTGGAAAGTGCAGGATTTGTGGAGGGCTGTTGTTCTGCCAGGGAGTCCGCACTTTCTCCCACCCCAGCTGTGCTGTCAGGGCAGCCAGGGTGCCTTCACCTGCGCAGAGAAGGGACACAGAGGGGCCCAGTGTCTCATACCCCTGCAGCAGCCCCCCTACCCTCGTCACTCACTGCTCCCTCCTGGCCATATCTCCCAGGAACGGCAGATCCCGCCCCTCCAGCTGCCTCCTGGGGCAATCAGTAGGGAACACATGGGCCTTATCCATGGGCCAGCCATGGGCAGGGCTCCCTGCTATCCCTATCAGTGGGGCGCTCCAGACCTGGGGCTGAGGGGAGCCAGCCCCATTCCTGCTGTGCTGGGGCCAGGGCTGGGGACATTGTCACTGCTGCACACTGACCATTGCAGGGAGATGATCAAAAGTCTGGGACCCCTCCCCGGCCTGGTGGCCAGTGTTTCTGTGACGCTGACAGATTGGCAGAGGTACAGCCAAGGCCATCGAGCTGGGCAGTTGTGGTTTGTGGGATGTTGAAGGCAGATGGTGGCAGCAGCCTTTTGGTTACCAGCAGGATCCACACCCCCCATCCACTTCCACCAAACTCTCAGCAGCAATTTCCTCACCAGGGCGATGCTTGTGGGGGCTCAACAGGGTGAGTGCCCTGGGAAAGGCTTTCCTGCTCTTTCACAAGTCTAATTGGCCTCTATATTTTATTTTTTTCTCGAATTGTGCCCACCCTCCTGTTCTCAGTGGCTTGGCAGGGTGTGGCTGGAAAACTGGCGGAGTGGGGACACCGACTCTCTCCTCAACCCCAGAGGTGTGGGGGACCAGGGTCATCTGTGGCTGTGCAAAGCATGGTCATCCCTTTGCTGAGGTGCCTGTGGAGTGTGGCTTACCCCAGAGGTGGGTGCCAGACATTCCCTCATGCTCTGGGGTCCCAATGTTCTTGGGGTGCTGGTCCTGCCTGGCACAGGGACCAGGCAGAGCAAAGGAGATCCCTTGGCAGAGGGAGCATCCTGGCTGCTCTGTCCCACTGAGCAGGATCTGTCCCTGTGTGTCCTGTGACAGCAGTGACCATGGACCACCAAAAGCTCAGGGTGCAGATCTTTGTTGTCCACTTGTCTGGCTGTACCACAGCCTGAGCTGGGTGTGAGGTTCTCACTCCTCAGCATCGCAGTCATCCACCATGGCCCCAGGCTCTGGGTGGGAGAGGAGAGTATGAGAAGGAATGTGTTTTGGTCTCCTACCAGCTCCTACCAAGGATTTAAACAAGTTTTCTTTCCTGCTGTGTCCTGGCCATTGGGAAGCTGGTGATGGTCAGCTGGGAGCCTGCTGTGCCCACCGAGGTCATCCCTCTGGCCATAACCACAGGGAAATAGAGATGGGTGGAAAACTGTCTAAAACCCACACAAATATTTGCATTTTAAGGGCTTTTCCAAGTATTAGGGAACGCTGACACAGCAGCAGCGTGGGCGATGCCGGCATGCTGAGAGGGTCTGCTTGGCTTTTTTGGGGGGGCAGGATTTCCATGGCCAAGGAGTTTTGTTTAAAATAAAAATTTAAAAAAAAGCTGAATGAGCAAATGGGGAGATTTTCCAGCACAGCTGCTGGTTTCTGTGCCAGCTCCTTGGGGCAAAACAGCCACCCTGATGCTGAGTGGGCCATGAGCCTTCAAACCACCCCTGCCCTGGTGGGCCGGTGGGTGTATGGCTCCCATCCCTGTGTTCCTTTTTCCTTCTCTGCTGAAGGGGTTTTTGGCAGGAAAGGGGGTCCCTGTGCCTGTGGCTGCTCTAACCTGCATCATCCTGAAGGTCTAGGGCTGCGGTCAAACCGGTGGGAGTTTGACCCATCTATTGGTCCCCATCCCCATGCCAGGGGATGCTCAGCTGCTGTTGGCTCCTGCCTGTTCTGCCAGCTTTTGGCCATGGTAGCAGCCTGTGTGGAAAAGGCTGACTGTAGGACAAGGGTGGCTGTGGAACCTGATGGCTTCAGGACCATACATCCCAGGCATGGATAGGGACTGGAATAAGGGAAAAGTTGGAGGGACTCTGGGCTATCCCATCCCACTGCATTCCCCCTCTCCACACCCATTTCCGCCAGCTTCTGGGGCAGGTTGAAACAAGCAAGTCACAGGCACGTCCTGTCCTGCTGGTGCAGGGAGGGCTCAGTGCCGTGGGCTGTAGGGGTGAGAGCCCTCCTTGTCCCCAGGGGACAGCTCTGGAGTGGTGACACCCAAACCCCCAGTACACTGGCCACAGCAGAACAATGTGTGGATGTGTCCTGTCCCCATGCGGGGTGGGATGGAGTGGTCTTGGGCACAGTGATGGGGCTGGGGGCTCGATGCTGTGGATGTCACTGGTGCATCTAGCCCCAAGAGGGGATGGAGAGGGGAGTGTGTGCAGCAATGGAACCCTCCTTGCATATGTGTGGTGGGACCAACTCGTGCAGAGCATCAATGTGTGGGGCTGCCCCCTGTCCTGGGCGTGGAGTCCAGTCACATCCTGTATCCTCCTTGCAGGCTGGCAGGACACTCCATGCCGCACACCTTGCACCTGGGGAATGCAGGGGACCAGGGCTCAATCAGGCTCAGGTACTACCTGAGTGGTGAGAAGGATCATCATGATGCTGCAGCAGTGAGTCAGGGACAAACTGACACTGGTGTGGTGGGCCAGGGCACCAGTGTGTGCCCCTGTGCAGTGGGCACCCATGGGTGGTGCTGGCCCTGTGGCTACACCAGGCAGGGGAAGAGGCTCCTGCCTGTGTCTGGGCAGTGCAGCATGTGTGGCTGTGTGCTGGGGCTGGGCTCTGCTTCCCTGGGGCCAGGGAGATGTGCAGATTGTCCCCGTGCTGATGGACCACAGGGGGATGAGCATCAGGTGGATGAGGCAGGACAGCAGGATTGCCATGACATAGCCCATGGTGACCATCATGAAAAGGCCAGCACAGCAGGTGTCACAGGAGCTGACACGTTTCTTCAGCTGTAGGCAATGCTGGTGATATTGGTGTGGCACAGGGGTGCTAGGTGGGGGCCCCGCATTGGTCCCATGCACCCTGTGGGGCCAGGAACAGCCAGGGCGAGAGGTCTGCTTGTGCAAGGTGTGGGTAAATGTGTGTGAGTATGAGTGCACAGCGCTGGGTGTGCAGCATGCAGTATGCCAGGTTAGGTTACAGCATATAGGGCAGGAAAGGGTATGTACAGTGCGTAGGGACAGTGATATGGACTTGGTTAATGGGCTGAGGGAGGGGTGTGCACAGCACCTGGGATATGCACAGAGTCCCCTCAGGATGCCCTCCTCCCTCATCCCATTCCCACGACAACTGAAGCCTCCACACCCATTCCCTCCCCCTGGCCCCTACCCACCATCCCATTCCTGTGACAACATCAGCATCCTGCCCCTATAAGGAGGTGCAGAGCACTAATCTGGGGTCCTGCCGTCGCTCTGGCGTCAGCAGGAGTGTGCACTAGAGGGGCAAAGCGTAGTGATTCCAAGGAGGCCCAGTACAAACCAGCACTCATTTTCGTTGGAGGGTTGGGAGAACACCCAGAGCCGTGGACACCCCTGGGAGGTGTGAGGATTCTGGGATCCATCTAAGACAAGGATACGCTGCTCCTGCTGCGTAAGGCCCCACTCAGACTGTCCTTTCCAGCCTTCTGGTCCCCTCCCCAGGCCGGGGCGCTGCTGTTGTCCTGAGGCCAGGGCTGGGAGCTCTGGGCAAGCCCTGCACTCTAGAGCCGTGGGAGCTGCTCCGTCCAGGGCTCAGCCCCGGGCTCCCTGGAGCTAAGCCATCGCAAAGCCCTGCAAGGACCCGCAGAGCCGCGCAGGAGCTGACAGGTTTCACACTCGCCCACCTCCCACCCCAACACTGCTGCTGAGGGGACATGGGGACACGGCCCTGACCCTCTATGGCACCACCAGCCCATGTCCAGGCTGCCCGAGGGGTACGCAGCAGTGTCACCCCAGTGCACGTGCCCTGCGCCCCAAGCCCGGGGACACGCAGGCGTGCCGGCACGGGTGACAATTGCTTTCCCGGCACTCCGGGTCGATAACCGTGTGGCCAAAGCACTCGGTGGGCCGGGACGGCGTGGGGCCGCGCCAATGGATGCCCGCAGCAGCGGGAGAGGGAGGGAAGCTCTGGAGGCTCTGGTTAAACTGGAACGAGGCGCGGCATCGTCCCGCGGTCCCTGCCCTGGGGACTCTGACCCCGTGGGCCGGCGAGGGGAGCTGAGGCAGGCGGTGACGAGCAGCCCCACAGCCACTGGGAGGGAGCCAGCGAGGAGCTGAACAGGATGGATCCCACTTTGGAGCTGGCAGATGACCCCAGGTGAGTGCCGGAGACCCCTGTGCCGCTTTGCAGCCGGGCGAATCCAACTTTTTGGAGCAGAACTTTGGATTATTCATTCCCTCTGTAAAGGAAGGGAAGCACTTGGCGGTGAGGCAAGCCAGCCAGGGGACTGCGCGGACCCTGCGGGGCTGGGTATCCCTGTGTCCCTGTGGCCCCGTGCAGCACTCCCGTTCTGCTCCTCAGGTTCTCCCGCCCTTTGGTGGAGATGCTGATCAGGAACTTCAGCGTGCCGGCTGCCTGCTTCTCCCTGCCGCCCCGCTCCCAGCAGCTGCTGCACGGTAGGTGGGGGGACGGGGTGGGGGGTACCCTCCTGTTGTCGCAGGAGGGGACAGGGATGAAGGTGGTAGGGTGGCTGTAGCAAATGCAGGCAGGGAGCAGCCCCAGATGTCAGAAACTGGGCTGCTGCCTCCCATCCCATAACTCCTGCCTGCAGGCATGGGCACAGCCCAGGAAGGGCCAGCACCGGAGCAGGTGACATGGGACAGGGAGCAGCGGGACAGAAGCGCCAGCTCTGGCATAAACAGACATGTCCAGGGCGTGGCAAAGAGCTTTCTAAACCTGTGGAGTGGTGGGTTGTGGGACAGCTTCTTGCAGTAGTGGCCCCAGGAGGGACAGGACAGGATGAAGATGGCTTCTCACCCCTCCCTGGCAGAGCTGGACATGACCCAACTCATCATCCTGGGCCTCTGCACCATCATGACACTACTGTCAGTTGTGATCTATGTGGAAGAGGTTTTGTACCTCACCCGCAAGATCCGCTGCCCTATCAAGATGAAGACCCTCTGCTGGAGCAGCTCAGCCCCTACGGTGAGCTGGGCTGAGGGGGTGGTGGGGGGCATCACACCAGGGGGCCAGGGCCACCCAAGGGGTGCCAGCCCACAGGTTGGGGGAGTGTCAGTGTGCCAAACTCACATATCCCCCAGGTTGTGTCAGTGGTCAGCTGCTTCGGCCTGTGGTTCCCACGCTCCATGATGGTGGTGGAGATGGCTACCACAGCGTGAGTATCACCCATCCTGGGACAGGGGCACCACAGAGCCCACAGGGCTTGACCTGCCTTCCTCCTCCTCCTCCCCAGCTACTTCGCTGTCTGCTTCTATCTCCTGATGCTGGTCATGGTGGAGGGCTTTGGGGGGAAGGAAGCACTGCTCAGCACCCTGAAGGACGTGCCCATGGTGGTCAGCACTGGGCCCTGCTGCTGCTGCTGCCCCTGCCTGCCCCGAATCACCATGAGCAGGTGAGGGAGAGCTGGGATAAACCTCTGCCCCTGGGAGGACTTTCAGCCCCTGCTTCTGCTGGGCTGGAAGAGGAGTCCCTGGGCAGGAACTTGGGGACCTCCGAGTGCTACTGGTCTCTCTCGCCATGCCAGGAAAAAGCTTAAATTGATGATCCTGGGGACTTTGCAGTATGCCTTCTTCAGGGCAGTGGCTGTCTTCCTGGGGCTGATCCTGGCTGCCGATGGGAATTACAACCCTGCTGACGTAAGTGCCAGAACACAGGGATGGGCAGGTTGATGACCTAGACAGGAAGCCTCCACCTGAGCTTTGTCAGCCCAGTAATGTTTCCTCTGTGTCCCCTCAGATTTCAGCAGAGAGTATGGCACTCTGGATCAACACCTTGGTTGGTGTCTCCACCCTCTTTGGGCTGTGGGCCCTGGGCATCCTATTCCGGCAGGCCCGGCTGCACCTGGCTGAGCAGAACATGCAGGCCAAGTTCACCTGCTTCCAGGTGAGCCCATCCTGCCCAGCTCCCTCCTAGGTGAGGGGCTCCTGCAGCACAGACAGGATGAGGTGGCATGAGGGAAGATGGTGGGGCAGGAGCTGCTGCTGGGCAAGAGCTGGGACTGGCTGTGGGATAGTGGGGAAGGTGAAGGGTGGGAGCCAGGCAGTGGCACAGCCCTCACCGCTGGGGTGTTGGTGGTCGCAGATCCTGCTCCTCCTGACAGCACTGCAGCCTGCCATCTTCAGCATCCTGGCCAACAATGGCAACATCGCCTGCTCGCCACCCTTCTCCTCCAAGGCCAGGTCGCAGCGTAAGTTGGGAGTTGGGGGAGCGGCACCACCTGCTCCTGGCCAAGCCCCTCTGTCATATGGTATGGCATGAGGGGCGGGCATGGTGGATGAAGGCAGCTTTGAATGACCCTTCTGCTCTTCCAGAGATGAACGTGCAACTGTTGATCCCGCAGACCTTCATCCTGGCGGTGCTGACGCGGATGTACTACCGCAAGCAGGATGACAAGCCAGGCTACCAGCCTGTCAGCTTCGTGCCCGCAGGTGCTGATGTCAAGGCGTGAGCAGGAGGGAGAAACTGGGGTGCCAAGGGACAGAGTGGGTGAGGGGCTGCTCTGCCCTGCACAACCTTCTCCTCCTCCCCTGGCCCGGGGGAGCTGGGGCAGCAGAAGAGGCAAAAGGGGAAAGGGCATCTTGGGACAGAATGAAAGGCTCTGAAACCTAAAAGCCACAAGCCAAGTGGGTCCATGGAGCTGCCTCCAGCCTGGAGGCTCTTGTCTGGCACTGAGTAAAGATAAATTTTGACTTCAGTCTTGCATTGGTTCATATTATCTCTGCCTAGGCTGGGTGGGAGATGACTGCATACAGGGGGAGGAGGATGAAGCCCAGACCAACACAGCCATGGCACAGGACCATCACAGATTGCTCAACATCCAGCTGTGACACTGAGCTCTGGGTGCTGCTGGCTGGAGTCCCACAGCCAAGACAAGCCCAGGCCATGGTGATTTCTCCCAAGACATCTGGATGGGTCTGGCCTGTCCCTGGGGCACATACTCCATCACACTGACTGCTCCTGAGAACACGGAGCATCCACACCTGCCAGTCAGGGGCCAGGCAACGGAAGTAATCTTGAGGCACCTTTGTAACACAGGAAATTAGTTAATGTTGCCTTAACCAGCCTTGGTCCAGCACCAGTATCTGCTCTAGAAGTGGGGATGGAGCAATGACATCAGGAGCAATGACAACTTGCAGAAACCACTGAGTAATCTTTTGACCCCAAGTGTTCATTACAGACACCAGAGCCACAACTCAGACCATGGTTTCAAACAAGCAGATCACATGTTAAAAAGCTGTGGCACTCTCCGATGCTCTTGCTTCTACCATCATCCCTGGCATCTTTCAGTTCTGTCCTGTTGCTGCTGTTCTCTGCCATGAGAAAATCCTGTCCCAGGGGCTCACACCCCAGATCTACAGACGAAGTGAGACAGGGCTGTCTTGCATAAGTAGATGCCTCTAGATTTAGCAGTGCCAAACTGCACAGTGTTCTTCACCGCCTGCTAGTAAAGTTTTGTTTTCCCACTGCACCTTTTACTTCATGCTTAGATCAAGCAAGTCTCTTCTGGATGCTTCTTTTGAAGAGTGAGGGATGGGTTAAAGGTGTGCAGAATAGCCCTGAAGCAGCAGCACTGGGTGCATCTGTGGGTAACAAGATGATCTGTGGAACATGGCTCATGTTTTGCTAGAAGACCAAGCTCTTATCTATTCCTGATAAAATATGACAGTGCTGGACAAGACTGATCCAGCCATCAGGAGAAAACAAAACAAAGGAAAAAAAAATGCCCAGACTGGGATTTCAGTGTCCAATTTAATTTCAGTGCAAGGAGGAAGCAGGGATTATTGGTTACAAGAAACAGCTCTGTTATTCCAAGCTATATGTAAAACCATGGCTGGCTTCTTAACCAAGCACCCCAGATTTTGCAGAGAGACCAAGTATGTTAAGATCTCTGCAGAACAAGCCACCATCCAAAACACCACTGTTACCCAAACTTACAGAACACTGTTGCATAACTTGTGTTTAAAACAGTAGTAAGGCTCTAAAGCAGCCTGGCCTTTGTGATCTGGCTCAGGGAAGCAACACAACACCCATACTGAGGAAAGGGTGAGAAGAGAAGGTGGGGAAGACAAAGGAAGAGACAATGTGGGTGATACAAAGTAAGTGCTCTACCACTCATAAACCAGGGGATTAACAACTGGGTTTTACCAAGTGACTGTTATTTGCTCCTTACAGCTTAAAATCCACAGCAGCCAGCCATGCTCCCACAGCTGTGCACATCTCCACTGAAAGAGGTCCAAGTGGCAGATTGGTGATCCCCAAAACACCCTTTCCCATACTGGTTCTGGCCTCAACAGGAGGACAGAACATCTATCAAGCCCTTTGGGCAGTGTAACAAAGGACCATCAAGATAAAAGCTTGAAAGAAGCTGCAGCCTGTTCCTGCAGGGCCACCACGTGTCCTGGAAGCATCACAGTGTGCAGAGCCTGCGGCTTGTGGATGAATTTCCTCCTTGCACGGGCTGCTCCCCAAGCCTCACATCATGCTCTGAAGACCTCCCTGCAGCATTGCTGACCGGGCTCTGAGCTGTCCTCTGCTCCCATCTGCAGGATACAGGCAACTTGGCCCAACAGCTCCACCCAGAGACAGTGGGTATCAGGGGCAAACCCTGACAGAAAAGCTCCACAGCTACGTGACAGTCCCTCCAGCGCTGGCTGTGGGACAGGGTGCACTGACCTGCTCTGCTCAGCCATGGGGAGGGCAAGTCCCCTTGGGGAGCCACAGGCCAGAAAGCTCAGTGTATATCACAGACATGACAGCAGGCACAACTTGGACCATGGAATCAAACGAGCATTACGTTTTTAAATAACTTCAAAAAGCTGCAGCACTCTCTTTCCATCCTGCCTCATGGAGCAGAGTGAGCAGGCATGGATTTGTGCATGTACTGCACAAGCCAGGTAACTGTCACATGGGACTGGGGCCCTTCACTGGGGTAAAATGTGCCCTTCATCTGTCCAGCTGCACACACTGACACAGGCAGCAAACTGGCTGCTATGCCCTTAGAGCAGTGACTTCACGGCACCAGTGTAAAGGACTCCTCCAGCCCTTAGAGCGCAGCAACTGGAACACAAACAAACACACACAGAGCACAGTGCTGAGGGGCCGTTTGGACAGACAGTAAAACGTCTAAGACACCACAGACTGGGACAAGGAACTTCTCAAAAGAGTACACACATTCATTTCCTACCTGGGCTCTCACACACCCAAGGAAATGCATGAAAGCACGTGCCCTGAAGCAAAGATTCATTCTCTTCTCTCCAACAGCAACTGAGGGCTCAATTTTAGCTCAAGATGTCACAGTCTTGTTAAGATTAGCTGGAAAGGCCTTTCCCCTGCAGCTCCTTTACTATTTGGAGCTGTGAATGCTGTGCACTTTGCGGGGTGTGCCACTCTACAGTGCTGCAAGTCCTTCCCTGGTGTAACTCCTGCGTGCCAAGCTGGTACCCCCTGCCCAGCACGTCCTCACTGCGACACACTGGGAAGCTCAGTTAAGAGGTATGCGAGCACTACAGGGTCTGCTGGATAGATTCCTATTGGCTCCAGCCCAGCAGGGATGTCTCTATTTCCTACAAGCCTCATTACACCACTGCTTCGTGCGTGCTCTTGAGATCATGCTGGTTGAGGAACAGAGAGGGGTCTTTCGTTTGGCAGTAGCACAGATACTGCCTGGGGGTGGGGGGATGAGACAGAGGAACTGAAAGAAAGAAGAGACAGATGGGTCTTCCCACTCTCCCTCTTGCCTGAAGGTTTAACAAGGGAAAAGAAACCAAAACAAAAGCCACACTTGAGTGCTATTCTCTGCGCTTTAAACGAATATTTTCTTAAAATATAAAAACCATCTTCACCCTGGAAACCGCTAGAACGTAAACAATAAAAAGAGGATTTGGGGAGAAGGGAGAGGAGGTTTGAATGTGCTTCCAGGCAGCAGCCCTTGCTAAGAGCAGCGGAAGCCTCCAAGGCCCTGTGCTCACCATCAGCCCTGTTCCTATGGCTCTCTTGCTCATTTAGAGTTCCCCAGTGGGTCTGGACTTAGGATTCAGCGATTAGCAGTCTGCAGCAAATCCCAGCAGGTAGGTTAATCTTCTTCATCCTCACTGATGTCATAGGTCACTGCAGACTCGTTCCTGGAGCGGCTGGCAGGTGAGGAAGGAGGAGTCTTGGTGGAAAAGGGCCAGCGGAAGGAGGGAGATGGGGAGCGGTCGTGCGTGGGGCTGCTGCTGGGACTCTGCTTTGGGCTGATGGCCTGCAGCATCCGGCCCTTGCCCTCCTTCAGCATGTGTTTCTAGCAAGCGAAGCGGGAAGACAGTTAGCATGGTTTACAGTCATGGAAATGGACACTACTTATGGCTTGTGCCGCGTTTTGAGTTGCGTCCCTTCAGTAGTTTGTGCAATTTAAGAGCAGAAAAAGCCCCAGCATCACTCTGGGCTTTGGAAACAGCACACAGTGTAATCACTACCCATTTTCAAGCACTTCTAACATGAGGTGCCTGTGATATTCACCCAGCAGTGCAGGAAAGCCTGGCACAAACAAGTAGCTTCAGACTAATTCCAGGCCAGTGACAAAGTGAGTGCCATCCTCTTGGCAGCTCAGTGGTCAGCAGGGCACAAGATGGAGTTTACAGGCCAGCTTATGGGACAGGGGAACTTTTCACTCTGCAATTTAACTGGTGTTATCTCACTGGCAATGGTGAGGGCTCCCTGAAAACACGCTGCCCAAGCCTGGGACAACTTGTCTGGAGACTGGCAGCACACTGAGCAATGCAACATAGGCCAAGGTTTTGCTCTGCTGACTCTGTAGAAGCCCTACAATGTCTGCTGATCTCCAAAATTCCCTTTCCCCTTCTCCCAGAGCAGCTCCTTACCAATGCGCCTTCTGGGCCAAACATCTCCAGGAAATTGCCGATAAACTCCCGGGACTTCTCTTCCCACTTCTGAATGAGATCAATACTCTTCTCTTCCACTTTCTGGACAAATTCCTTTGACTTCTCCTCTACATCCTTCACCCTCTTTTTCACCTTATCCACACGTTCCTGGAGGTGATATTTTTTCTCCTGCACAGAGAGTAGTGGATCAGAATACAACTCACCAGATCGGAGTGGTGACCACCTTTGCTCTGCATTACTACACTGAACTGCTGCTTGAGACTCAGCATCTCCATTAGTCTGGTGACACTTTTCCTTCACTTCCATGACACTTCTTCCCTAGACTACATGGCAGACACAGTGGGGCTGTGAGACACTCTGTGGCAGGCACTGGCACAGTACACAAAGCAAGACTAAAGCCAGAGATAAGCACTATCTAATAGGAGAGCATGGAAGAGGGAAATATTTATACAGCACACAGATTAGATTCGAGTGACTTGCTGTAGGTTTCTCTGTATATCACAACAGCAGCAGTCTTTCTGCTGGGTGTTTTTAAACAGAGGCAGAGTTACATGCCAAAGAGAGGCCAAGCAGCCGTTACTTCTCCTGTTTCATTGTTGTTCTCAGGCACAGTGTCTGAGTGATAAAAAAATATGTTTATGATTTTGCTTCCAACATCAAAAATGTCTTCTGCCATGTATTCTTCCTGGGGGCTAGAGCTGCTCAGTACAGGATCAGGACATGTCCTTCTGTTCTACCCAAGCACTGCTGCTCCTGCAGCTTCAGGAAGGGAACAGAACAGTGGAAACAGCATCAGAGTTTATCCTAACAGATGACTCTACCCTAAGGAGGTGGCTGGGGGAAGAGGAGAAAGATGAGACAGCAGCTGCTGTCAAGAACAACTCACTCTTCCTTCAAGAAAACATACACTTTGCCACATGCCCTTTCTCCAGCTCTTTCAACAGGTAGGACGTCACCAAGACATCTCTGAAAACGGAGCAGTATTAGCAAATCCGCAGCTCCTCTGAGTGGGCAATTTCAGGGGTGGAAGAAGTCTGATTTCTACTCTGAGGACACTGGTTTAGTGACAATGCTTAGCTCTGCAGACAGGCCTTTCATTGGCACATGGCAGGACTGTGCTATCGCTAGACAAGACTGTCTTCACACTTTGCAGGATTCTGGCTCCTGCAGCTTGTGGTGAGATCCACTTCAACTCACATTTATGAAGCTGACATTGAGCTCCTTGGCCGTGTAGCCCCGCTGCAGGTTCCGTCTGGCATAGACGTCGTAGTCCCGCACGATGCGCGTGATGATGTCGGATGTGGAGATCCCCTCGGTCCTCTGGGTTGGTGCAAACATGCCTAAAGTTGGGGAACAGGACCCAGGACAGCTGGAGTAAGACACATGGCAAAAAGCTGCTGCCACCTCTATTAGGAAACAATCTCTGCCGTCAAGAGCTCACTTCCTAACTGTTCTCACATCTTTGTCCTTAAATGTACAATACCAGAGTCATCCTTTCTGGGATACCTATGTAAGACCAAAACATGTCAAAAGCCTGTCAAAATACCAGATGTTCTAATGAAAAGCTCTTCACTTTAGCTGGTTTAAATATTGACTATAATCCACTGTATACAGAATAGTATGGGGACAGGGACAGGACAAGGGGTCCTACAATTTTAATGGATGAAAATGTAATGCTCTGATAGCTGAGTTTGGATAGATATAAAAAAGCTTCACACCCAGTGATTTTACAGGCAACAGCTAGAGGTGCACCTTTGCTAAGTTCATGAGACTCCCCATTTGTGAGAATCTCTAAGCCAAACCGCAGTATGTTTTCAAGAGGTTGCTGTTAATTCAATCAAAATAACTAGACTGAAATTAGGAATCAATGCTGGGCCATGCTCGGGCTGGGACAAGGAACAGTCCTAGTTTTATGAAGCAGGACCCAGAGCTGCTTCTTCCTGCCCCCAGAGCCTCTTGGGCAGACCTTGTTCCCACAGGGGCATAATCTTGCATTATAGAGGTACGGGAGAAACTACAGCAGATCTTTGACAGGAAGCCCTGGAGAATTTGAGTGGGACCCACCTGCTTCTTTTATATGCTTATAGACATCATCACTGCCAGCAGAAGAGTAGGGGATGTCATCATGTGCAACGAAGTCGATCTGAAAATTAGGAAGCAAGTCAACATTTTATCTGGAATGTGCAGGTCTCCTGCTGCTGTTGAAAGATCACAACTTTCAGCTCAACACCTCCACTCAGGGGTGTGAGAGAGAACAGCAAGATACTTTCGTCTTACAACACAGCACAACACAACACAGCACAACACAACACAACGCAGAGCAGTCCCAAGTTCTCACTGGCAATTGCCTGTGAATTGTAAGCACATGACAGAGAGGAAAGAAAAGGCTGAGAATAAGGACACAGCTGTTTTAAGCTCCACAGAGAAATGGCTTGTTAATGGCAACAAGGGTAAACTAAGCAAGCTCCCCTGGAGACTCCTTCACGTCCCAAAGCTGTTCAACAGATGTTAGAGATTCCTTTCGCTTTATCTCACCAGCTAACTGATAAAAGGCTTTCAAGACAACTTGTCTGATCTCCTGCTACAAGAAAGCTGATGTATATCTAAGCTGCTCCTGCTGTAAGCAGGGAGTTGGACAAGACAACCCCAGAAATCGCTTCCAACCCATGTAATCCTCTCCCTGCTGCATTTCACACCTATCTGTAACCAGCACCAACTTCTCCTGAAACAGTGAGATCCTCTCAGGGTTTTTTCACCATGTCACAATCTCTACCTTATTTTAACATTACCTGCCAGCTCAGCAAATGCTTGTACACTCCCAAGAAACCCACTCGATTCCCATAACCCAGTTCATTCTATATTTAAGGACTTCCAACAGAAACAGTTTCCTCAGGCAGAGGTCACCCCGAAGGATGAATTCTTGCTGTAAACAGAGAGAGACTAATCAAAATTCCAAACAGATTAGATGTCACAAATTACCCTGTGCTCTGCCAGAAACTCGGGTGTGAGGGTCCATGGTGCATTTCTCACCACCTCGTCCACATAGCGACAGTGCTGCACAGCATCGTAGCGCTCGTTTTCATTCATTACTGTGAAACCCTTGAAGTTGTGGGTCAGCTCATCACTGCAGACTGGAGAAACAGGCGGAGAACACTGAGTCCGAGGCACTTGCCCCAATGATTTACAGTAAAAGGACCTTGTCTACACCCCTGCTGAACCAGACAATGCCAGCAGCTGACAGAGGCTGGCACTGGCACTTCCAAACCCAGCTCTTCCAGCCACAAAGCATCAGGATAAGGGAATGGTGCAGGGCACTAAACTCCTGAGTAATTCTGGGCAGGCTGTTTGGGGAATTTCTGCCCAAGCTGGGGACCCACACCCCAAGCCTTTAAGGTCTTCAGAGCTTACAACACTTATCAAGAAAATCAGCCAACACAGAAGACAACTCTCCTACACAAAATGGCACCTGGGAGCCTGTTGGGCAGAAATCTGCTTTTAAAGCAATAGATATTTCAGGCTTGGAATCTGAAAAACCTCACTGCCTAAACTTCTGATTTCATAAAATGCCTTACCACAGCCTTGGAAAGTTATGTTAAAACAAAGAGGGAGTTGACAGGAAATCAAGTTAGCTTAATTATTATGTTCTATGAGAACGTAAATTACCAACTCTTCATAATCTGCAATGTAAGATATAGAGGAAGGAGTTCTATTTGATTATCAGACTCAAAAGTAAACAATGCATTACCAGTCCCACTGGTATTGGATGTATTTACGTTTTAGACAAAGAGATGATAAAAGAGTGGGTGAGATTTTTCCCTGCTTGGAGCTAATGGTCGCTTGGGCTGTGGCCTCTTGTCTCAGTCCTGGTGTAAGGGGAACAGTTCATTGTCCTCCTCCTCACCAGTCTCCCAGAGGCACAGAGCATGGTTACACTCCTTGTTACTTTAACATGTTAACAGTTTGACCTGAAGTTATTTTCCTGCTTGGTGTACAGTGTTTATGTACATGGGGATGTCTCCTAGCCTTTAAGACTTCTAAAGTCAGGGTAGTTTGCAGGTTGGAGCAATTGTTTTAGCTCTCCTCCCTACCTTCCCCTTCCTGACACTACTGTAGCACACAAGAAGTGCAGACACACCAGTATAAAAATGCTCTCAGCAATGAGTGAAATTGTGATAAGGAAACAAACCACCCAAGGATGTCATAATTGTTCTATGGCAGGATCAGAAATTCATTTTGCTTCAGGAAGAACTGGGAATTGAGAAAACTAGTTAAAGGTATTTTCAGTTCTCACACTTCAGCATCATTATGCAGCCTGACCAGGGATCCGCTCCTGACAGACAACATGCACAGTCTGGTGTGTCCTTAACGTGGGCGGAGGTAGCAGCACAGAGGCACTGCTTGGACAGAGGCCCATGTACTGCAGCAGCCAGAAGATGGGTATCTTTCTTGCCGTTATACTCCTGAAGGAGGCCTAGCTGAAACACCTCTGCTAGGTCCTTTCAGGCACCCAGAAAGATATTCCTGGCATCATCGAAAGACTTATGACCTAACAGACAAAATGGGGAACTTCTGTTTAGAGAAAGTAGGCCTTACTGACTTACATGTGTCCAGGCACATGCCCAAGAAACCACTGTGATCTCCATGCTCCTAGTGGGATTTGTTTGGCATTAAGCAATCTCCATCTGGGAGCTGGAAAGAGACTTGCAGAGCAATACAGGTGACACAATGCATCCATGGGGGGACCTTTACTCATATTTCATCTCTCTCATTGAAGAGTCAGATGCTCAACTGTCCCAAATATATTTTGATACTCAGATGTGCAACTCACCTCTATCTGTCACAAAACAGAGGGGTCAAATTAGAGCAGCATGATCAAAAATCTTTTTCTTAAGCACTCATTTGGTACAGGACATTTCCAGACCCTCAATATTTTGCAGACATATCCAACCCTCAATATTTTGCAATAAGATTCCAGCAACATTTGGGACAAGTGTCTGCAGTGAGAGCCACTGAGGCGACAAAGACAAAACCCCTGTATGCACAACCACAGACAGAGCTAAACTGTACTCCTGAAACAGCCAAAGTCAACAAGGTCACTCCTTACCTCCAACAATGAGGTATGTGTTTGGGAAGAGGTTCTTTGCTTGCATCAAGGCTCGGGCATGTCCAGAGTGAAACAAGTCAAATATTCCATCAGCATAAACTCTGACGGGGCGATCCACTGTGCCAAAGGGACAGAGAGACAGCTGTGAATACACCTCCCTGGAGAAGCAGCTGCTGCTGCTCATACTCACATTTGAGGACCTTCTGAAAGTCATGAAGGTGTTACAGAATACAGCACCAAAGCCAGGACAGAACTGTGAGGAAAAATGCCTGGCTCTCTGCCTTCCCATGCAGAAACAAATGCATCTGAGCACAGAGCTGAAATACAATCACATTCAAAGACAGACTGAAAGCCCATCATATATCACCCAAACAAGGTGAAGGAAGACCATGGGAAACGCAAACCCTGAACAATTCCCTTCTATGGAAATCCTAATGCAGAGTTAACTTCTTGCGCAGCAGTGAGATACCAGAGGGGAACTGGCCCAAATGTTTCACAGATGCCTGATTTCCTCCTGCCTGCCAGGATGGAATTTCAAGACCTTTACAGTATCCCCCTCTGTAGCCTGCTGCCACAGCCACCAGTCTGGATGAGGAGCATCATTAGCTCCCTGAGACCCATGCAACGTGTGGCTTTATTCAAAAACACAGTTGGACTGCTGAAAGAAAAGCAGACACAATTCTGCTGAAACACTGGCATTATCAGATAAATCCACAGATAATAATAATAATAATGCAAATAAGGAGGAGACAGACTTTCCTCAGGCCACCTCTGCCAGGGAAAATTGTAGCTCAGCTCTTTGAGGTCAGCCCAGAGGTAAAGTGAGATAGTCTAGTACTGCCACGTAATAATGGGAGACTTCTGATCTTGGGACCACACAGGATCACAGTCCTTTTGCTGCCGGTAACCAAAAACCACAGTCTTCATATGTGACACACTTGGGTACAGCCTGCTGCTCCCTAGCCCAGTTCAGGCAGAGACTCAGAGGAATGGTGAGCAGAGGCACACCAAAGCTGCAGTGAAGACAGGGCACATAGAGGACCTAGGAGGAAGCTGAGACCCCATGAGTCTGGGCAGGGCCCTGGAGGTACCCAGAGACAGAGCGTGGGAGGCAGCAAAAAGAGGAGCTGATGCAAAGATCAGGGTTGTTAAATTCAAGGTAAGTAGAGGAGTCAGTTTAAGGACATCCTCTTACAACCATTTTTAAGCGGTTCTAAGACCTCAATCTGAAGATGCCAGAAGGCTCTGAAGAGCCAAGGATTTGGAGATCTTCAACTGCAAAAGCTTTCTGTATGCCAGAAGAGGGCTGGTCCTGGCAGACCTTTAGGAATGTACAATCACATTTTGGAAAGTGGCTGGGACATCCTTCCCTTTCCTCCATACCTGCGGTAGCTACAGCTCCTGAGCACAGACACAAACAGCAACAAGGAAATGTGCACTGTATTTTAGCCTTGGCAGGCAGGAGAGCCAGCATCACTGAAATCAGAGACCTTTGTGCAGACTGGAGATTTTCAGCTGGGAAATTAATGCAGACTGTGAAATACACTGGATTTTCAGAACCTCTGGCAAGAAACCACAGCAAGATATCAATCTGAGCTGGCTCATCTCTCAGCAGCAGTCAGGTAGGTAGAAGTGCATAATTTTTATTTTTCTGTAGCCATAGCAGAGATGCCAGGTAAGACAGCACCATCTGCACACTCTGTTTAGCAGGAGAGGGCAGTCATCCTTCAGGAGTCAGTCGTGCCTCTGCCTCCCCTTTGGACTTGCAAAGAGAACAGTATTTCTCCCAGCCTGGTTCAGAGAATAAAAGGACACATTCTTGTTGTGGGGCTTGCCTATGGTGTTTAATGACACTGACTTTAATTCAAATCCAGGCTAGAATGGAACATTCTGGACAAAGATATATATTGGTTTTACTTGCCCATTTCAAGTTTCAGAAAATATGACTTTTAAAGTGCTTAACTTTAAGCTACCTCAGACAAAGTAGTACAGAAAATGTGCAGCTATATACCTATCAGTGGCACAGCTAGAGTTTAAAATAAATATCTATTTGCTTCAAATAGTCTTCTCACACATACAAACTTGAATTTCAGGTGTACTGGCAGGCCCAGTTTCACATGGGAACAGTTATCTAATCAGCAAAGCATTCACTAAGTCATTGGCTGCAAACCTGGTCCAACACACAAGGTTAGTTCAGTCTCACAGATATCACAATCATACCCACACCCACCCAAACCCAACATTTATACAATTCCCTTCCAGTCTTTGTTTTCACTTACAAGGGGTCCCTCTCATGGCTTCTTCATAAGTCACTCTGATGTATGGCTTGCTGTAGTCGATCTCCACTTCATCTGAGAACGGAGCTGGTTCCCTCAGTCCCTAAAAAGCCAGAGAAGTTTCACTGTCAGAGTGCAAAAGTGAGGGCAGTTCACAGTGGCAGCACTGCCACTGCAGTCTCCTACTCAGCGGGTGACTCACAATTCAGACACGTGTACTAAAAGACTAATTAGTATAAAACTTCAAAACAGCCCCGCAGGGTGATTAGCCCGAGCTTAGAGAGGAAGAGAGAGACAAGAGTTTAGTGGTGGTTATATTGGACCCAAGAAAACCAGAGGCTCAGATCTGCAGCTGCTAAATCGAGACTTTTGACAAACAGCAGTTCACAGCAGAACAAGCAAAGCTTCAAACCCCACTGTCACAGCTCCAGCTGTGCCCATCCCAGCAAGACCATTACTCTGCTGTGCCTGAGTGCTTGTGCTATGATGTACAAACTGTAACAGCTCCTTGCTTTGAGTGTGTGAACGAGCAGAAGAGCAATACCAACAGCAGCACTAATTCCCAGGGAATGTGTGTCATCACCATGTCTGAGTCATAAAAGTAAAAGACTGACTTTGATCTGTGGCAGAATAACTCCAACTGCTGCAAGAAAACCCCTCTAGCCTGCTAGCTTGACCACAGCAGTACATTTAATCAACAGCTGAAGTCCAGGCATCATTTCTGGTCTGCTCTGAATGGAAACAAAACATCTACCCTTCCCATAACAAAACAAACAGCTCAATTTCCTTCTAGCTGGAAGGTGTAGGGCTGCAATAGACATCTTGTTCCTGAGTCAGAACACTAGGAAACAAGCTAGCAAATCACTACAATAATGCCTTCATGCTGCAAAAGGCTAATCAGCAATTTCCTCTCCTGCTTCCTGTCCCACTGCAGGATCCTGCCATGGTGTACAGTATCACTGAAATCAGAAAAACCGCTGCTATTCTGGCCAATGTCATTCCTTATTAGAGAGCTTATAGTGAAATGCACAGGAAAAAAACCACTGACCACTACATTCATGCAAACTGCTACTGCTGAACATAACCTTTAACTTACTGAGGTTCTGCGTTTCACACAGCACCTCCTCTGCCTGGATCCTTACTGTCAGGTGAGGCTTGCAGGTCTCTCCTTTCATCACTGCCATTAAGTCTAGGACTTCCATATAAAACCAGATTCTTGGCTGTTTAGTTGGCACATACCTGGTATGAAGTTAGGAATAAAAGCACAAAAAAGCCCTATCAAAATTATCAGAGGAACACAGAGAAAGGTCCTCAAAAGGCCCCACCAGAGCCTTGCCCTTCCCCTGCAGGGCCAGTGTCGGTCAAAACTCAACTTGATGAGCACAATACAACAGGCTTATGTGTCAGCAGGTTTGTTACCACCATCTGCTGCTGAGACCTGCTGCTTCAGGTGAACACTCTGCCAACAGCTGCTTAGTTGGGAGTGGTAAAGGCTTTAAGGTAATCTCACAGTTAGGCAACACTATTACTCTTGCTATAATAAATAAAACTTTTGCAAAAGGAAGTAAAAAAGAAATCTTTCACCAGGAGAACTGTGGTTTTGCCCTGTGGCTAAGAAACAGGCAGGAAGCTTAGAAAGTGGCTAGATATTACTTGTTTTGTGCTGTTCGCAGATGCTTTGTTTCTAACATAGGACAGACACCAACTTGTAGAGCAAGTGACTCCCACGGAATAATAAATAACCTGCACACTTGTATTTCCTTACTGAAATACGTGGGATCTTTACGAGGGACAGGGTGGGTTTTGGCAACAGTCAAGGATATAAAGGTTCTGTGGGATAAGTCACACAACAGCTCAAGCCTCCACCCCCAGTGCCTGCCTCCTCTGTTTTCACTGCTAGTGCTGCTCGTACTTCATTACCACCTGTCAATGTTCTGGGACAGGGCTGAAGCCCTCCTGAAGAGCAAAACGTTGTCATCAAGGAGGAAAGCTGCAACACATCACCACATTTTGCCAAGGACCATGACCCTGGTATGATGTGGCAGGAATGGTAGCTGGCTTTTGACAGAGATAAGGAAAGAACTAGAGCACACGTGATGTACAGGACAGCTCCAGGAAGAGGGCAGAGAAGAACTATAAAAAGCCAATCGTTGCAATATTGTGGCAAGGACAAGTTAAAGTCAGCCCTTTACAGTAGCATTAACTGGACCAGACCCCCTTCAAAAAAGATCCCACTGGCTTTAGCTAGTTAAAGCCATCCCAAGCTTGATCTAGAAAAGAAATCCTTTTGGTTGTTTGTTGCAGTTTTTTTTTTCTGGACACTCCCAAAGTACCAGCAACATAAATGCAGTCTCTCTCCAGACCAAGAAAATCAAATGAACAGTAATCTTCCCAGTGCGTCAGAGCGTGCATTCAAGAGATCACTTCTGCAGGTGCTTACAGGCTTCAGACCCTCCTGCAGTTCCATGAGTTGTTATGTGCTTCTTTGGAGTATTTCTCCCTCCCAGTGGGTCACTTACAACCCACCTGTGAGAAACGCCTGCTACTTCTGCATGGTTATCTAAATGCATGCCACTTCGGTTCAGCTTAAGTGACAAGCCGGACACACCACAAAAGCAGCTTAGCAATGCTTGCCTCAGACCTAATTTAAGCTCATGTTGTAAGTATGTTATTAGTATGAACAAAGGAAGATTCCAAACTGGATTTGCAAGAAGGAGAGCTACTGTCATTTGCTACTTCTCCCCTGCCCCCTCCTTGTTTTCTCTGTCCACAGACAAACCACCACCTGTATCTTTCTGCTATTACAGCTCAACGTCCTCATCTCACAGGCTTCCAAAATTCGTATCTCTGCTTACTTACGAGTGAGCGTCGGGACATTTTTGGAGGGATTCCATCCAGCTCTGTTGCCCCATTAGGGCCCGATCCATCTTTTCTTCTCTTTCGGGAATTCAGCCTGGAGGAGGTTGGCGGCTCCATCTTGCCAAGCACGTCCAGTAAGAACTGGAAAAAAATGAAGGAGTGGAAAAAAGAAAAAAAAGAAAAGAGAGATATTTCTCAGTTCTTCCAAAGCAGAATCAGTCAACAGCGCACAGTGTACAGAAGGTCAGTGCAAAGACACAGCCACCTCACAAGGGGCTTAGGCAGTTGTATTTGGCATCAGCTGCCAAGCCTTGACAAAGGGTGCCTGGTGGGAATACTGAATCTTATAATGCAACTCAGAGCTGTTCTGCAGAGAGAAGTGTGCAGCAGTCAGCTGGCAGGAGAGACACTGAAACAAGAGTTGCAATGCAAATTATAAATCATTACTACGAGGTTAATTATGCTATTTTCGCATCGGAAAGCCAACTTAAGGATCATGGCATGCCCAGTCCACATTCAGCCCTCCTCCAGTTCTCATTTGGATTCTTTACCCTTTACACTCCCCAGGACAGCTGGTGGGTGTGCTGCGTCCTTTCACAGTCCTGAAGAGGGGAAGGAGCAGTTCTATGCAGAAGGATAAGGGTGAGGGAAGGCTTCATAACTTAAATGAGTAGCTGACTTCCTGTTTGTGTAAGACCAAGCTGCAGCTCCCCAGTGGGGACAGCCCACCTTGGGACAGCTGCCACCATGCTCCCCTCTTGTCCCTTGTCCCCATCGCAGTGGTGACTCAGCAGATGGTAAAGCAGCTGCTGACACCACATTAGGCCACACTTACTTCTGGCACTTTATGTACCAGTTTGCAATTAGTGGTGGTTCAGCTGAACTGCTTCTGTGATTAACAGACAGACATACCAGCAATTTGGGACCGGAATTCTGACAGCTATGTGAAAGGAAGTTATCTGTGCTTTGGGCTGGAGCCACTGCACCTTTCCAAAAGAGCCCTGGAGTACTAGTAAGTCCAGCTTCACTCAGCTGAAGAAAAAATAGGGATTTATAGGAAGGCATGGCAGCAAATATTCCCTTTTCAGCTGCTGCAGGAATTAGAAATGTGTGCTAGATTTGCAAAAACTAAAAAGCAGCATTATCTCTCTTGCTAACTTGAAGTGTGCACCTCCCCAGTGCAGCATATGGCACTTCTGGCCTTCTGTTCCATGACCCCTCTGCCCAGCAACGATCCTTAGGTGCGTGCCTCAACTCCCTAATAATAAGAGTGGTGAGGAATTTAAAACGTCTCCCCACCCACATGCAGTGGGTGTGCTGGAATGTGTTAGGTGGGGCAAGTGCAAGGTATGACAAAGGGCAGATGACCCTCTGAATATCACCTTTTTCCTCAGCAGAGGGGCTCTGCTGAATGTTCTACTTGAGATGAGCTGGGACTGTCCTCACTAAGGACCACTGGCAAAGCTCTGCCATTTGGCAGCCAAGAAGGGTGTGCTCTGTGAAAGAGCTGTTAAGTAGTAGATTTAGTGATTGGACTTAGTCAACCACACACGATCAAAGTAACAAATCAAAGGCAGTTTAACGAGATGCAAGTATCTGTCCCTCCCCACTGTGCCTCAGCATGATAATACCTTATGGACAGTTTTAGGGTCAGACACAGATGAACTGCTTTGGGGCTACATATGTATAAATATCCCTGGCTGCTCTGCTAGACCTATCACAACGTACTAAGAACAGGAAAAAAGAATCATAGGTCTGTAGGGAGCCCAAAAAAAAATTGTGGAGAAGATAAAAGTGAAAGTGAAGAGCAGCCACAAGGACATTTCAGAACTGCATGACCCATCCAGCACTCATGCCATAATGCCTGTGATTCAAGCTTGCCAGTTTCCCCCATTCCAGTAATTAATTTACTGTTTCCTAAGAACAAACATATGGGAGGGTGCAAACACAACCTCAGGCAAAAAGAGTTTGCAACCCTGATCTCCAAGTCTTCAAACACTTAAGTAAACATTTAACTTTCAGGCAAGATCCGTGCTATAAATGCAGCAGCTTCCAGAGTGCCTCTGTGAAAACACACGGTATGACACAAGTAATTCTTACATTTTGCAAGGTGTCATCTTGCAAGCACACTCTGCATCAGTCATTTATCACCGTGGTCCTAGCAGAAACTACGAAGTTCACAAAAAGCAGCAAACATCTGTCTCTGGTTCAAGTAACCCCAGAATTCATGGAAACAGTGGGGGGAAACAGCAGCCGATTTTCTTGTTATTTGGTTAAAATAATTTCACTGTGCTTCAAGTCACCTGTTGCTCTCTGACCACTTGCTTTCCTTCCCCTGGGAGAGAATTAAAAGGTCTGTTAATGTGCTGAATGCAGACATTCTGAACCACTGTCCAGCGAAATATCAAAAGCAGAGGCTTTGGTGCTGAAGTAGACACAGCGGCCCCACACCTAACCAGGTGAAGCTCTTCTCACATCAGCCTGGCCCATCAGAGCAACCAGATTTCTCTGCACACAAGTGCAATCTCTGCTGAGTTATCACCAGCACCTTGCTGGTGCAGAGCTAGGTGCAGATCTCATGGCCAGCCGAAGAACTGCAAGCTACAGCACAGGGCTGCACTGTCCCAGCTCAGGACAAAACTCCAACAGCTTCTTCCAACTCCTCCCAGACCCAACCATCCACTCTCCTCCACCGTAACTTTTCCATTTCTCAGGGTATATGTAGTTAAAGGATGGCAAACAATAACTTAAGCAAATGGATTCCAACTTGAGAGATTCTATTATTTGCTGTGCATTTTACCAGCAGCAGTGGTGAGACAGCATCAGCCACACAGCAGCAGCAGCTCCACCTGAGAAACCAGCTTCAAGGGTGGGATAAATATGCTCTACCTGCTCTGACCTTACAGGTTACATGTTGCTGAAGAAGCCTCTGCAGTGTCTGGAGAGCTGGACTGGGCACCTAATGAGTGACACAACTCTGTTAATTACTCAAATTAATGTAGAAATGAAACAATAATTTTAGCACTATTCAGAACTTTAAAACCTCTATCCTGTGGCTAGTGCATTTCTGGCAAGGCCTCCCATCAACAAACTTGTCTTCATAAAAAACTGGGAACACACCATACCTTTCTGCGATAAATCTACTAATCTTAGAATGCTTCATTTTGACCCAAGTGACTAAAATAGCATCCCAAACAATTATTTACCAACAGTGGGATCCAGCATCCGTAGCTGAACGTAACACATGAGGACACGGCTTTGCTTCCCCAAATGCATAAAACACTGCCTGTTCTAAAATTCATTACATTTGCAGCAGATGGGGAAGAGGAAGGAGAAGATAACTCTCAAAGCTCATTCTGAACACTCCAAAATAGACAGCAAGCATAACCAGAAGAAAGAGCCTTGCTGTAAAATATTAACGTTGTTCTATTTTAAGGTGTCACCCTCTTGCATTATTGAGTCCATGGCTGAATATGAAAAACTGCTCGCATGGAGCAAAGCTGGAAGTGCCCCTTTCAGAAAAGCCATGGCCAAACCCCAGTCCCTGCATCACTTCATAAAACACTCAGGGCTTTGCTTCTTAAACTTATTTCTTTGGTGCATACTGTATCAAAGAAGGGCCTTGCATCACCTTCCAGCTAACTCACTGAGAGAAAGAGAGACCTGCACAAGCTCTGCAATGAGCAGTTGACTGCCAGATGGGAAAAGAGTTGCTTTCCCTGTCAGGGAATCACTGAATACCACTGAAACACAGCCTCTTCTGGAAGGGGAAAAAGGACAAGCATTAATTACTAGAAAGGGAAAAAAAATATAGGCAGGGAAGGAATCTAAACCATCTCCCTTAGTGCCAGTTAACTACACCATCATCAGAGCTGTAATATAACCACAACACCAAAGTTACCACCTCTGTCAGGTGGAAGAGATCAGAACAGGCACAACAAATCTTCCTGCTTAGCCAAAGCCTTATCTCACTGTCTGCATCTTCATGGACAGCGCTGATGTTTTTTAGTCATGGTGGTGTTGGAGAATTCCAGCCTCACACCACACCAGAGAAGCAGATCAGATCTTTCTGCACCCTAAGCACACTGATGGCATGAAGACCTGGCCCATCTGCCTTTTAACATCCTGAAGAACCTCTTGGAGAATATTAACTACAAACCTACATCAGTAACAGGATTTTTTCTGCCATTTCTGCTGCTTTTCACTTGCAGATTTACCTGCCCAAGAAAAGAAAATGCTGCTACTTAAACTGAAAATTAGCTCACTGCAACAACTCAGTAAATGCTCCAGCCCAAGGCTGCTGCAAGCTTTAGCAGGGACCCAAAGCATAAGACTGGCAGCTGGACCAGTGATGCCCTGGGACACCCACAGCTCCCTGGGTGGCACCGCCTGCTCCAAAGCTGTCCTGTCGTCCCTCTGAACTTGGGAGGCGTTGACACAGTCAGATGTGACTGTCATGTGCTGCTTTGCCTACAAGATCATTGCACTTTACAGGAACAAGCTATTTCTCTTGTGCTGACTCATCTGCAGGCAATACTACTAAACTTTGCACTCTGCCAGCTGTCGGCAGAGAATTGCCTTGACACATGGACAGCATGTAAGCAAGAACCTCAGGGAAAGGGAAGAAGTCCTGTCACTGCAGATAAGTCCCTTGCCAGGCTATAAAGTACTGAAGCAACTCTACATTCCTCTGCATTCCCTTACCACAGATCAAAGAGAATCTTTTTCCCCCTATTCTCTCTCACCTGCAACCCACAGTTTCCAATTAACCCTACTGGTGTGTATCCCCATGGAGATCTGTTGGAGACACAGAGACCTGGGAGAGGTTAATGAAAGAAGACTCATCATGGATCTCTCTTCTGCCAGTGCTTAAAAAACTTGCCCAATCTTCAAGGCAACTTCATGCCCAGCCCAGGCTTGCCAGGCCCAGCTCTGTCCCAGTCTCCAGACTGAGAGCGTCTGCCTGGAAA
The DNA here is from genome assembly GCA_013397935.1 of Dasyornis broadbenti. Taxonomy (NCBI): domain Eukaryota; kingdom Metazoa; phylum Chordata; class Aves; order Passeriformes; family Dasyornithidae; genus Dasyornis; species Dasyornis broadbenti. The sequence continues at coordinate 1,794 of VZRN01002721.1, read as the reverse complement.
CAGAGTGCTGCTGGCTGTTACCCAGCCTGCTCACCTCCAGAGAGACTGTGACGCTCCCCACAATCAGCATGTGTTCTACCTGGATGGTCTAAGCCCTCATGCCCCTTATAAAGATTACTGCAGGATCTGGCACAGTCCTGTCCACTTGTAAAACACAGGCTGCTTCAGTTACTTTGGATCAAGATCAACAAGAGCAGCTGTCCCACAGTGTGTTAAATGCCATACAAACATATAAAAGGGTTTCCAGTTCAGCCAGTGGCACACATTGGTCCAACAGCAACAACACCTTTGCTATACCTGAAAAAACGACCCCTGAGGCCTTGCATCCCCTACTGGTCCAGGCAGGCTGATAAAATTTTCTCAAGCATAGCCTGAGCATGCAGAAGCTCTGGTATCCATGTTCTGCAATCGATGGAAAGATGCTGCTTCTCACCAGCAAAGTCCCAAATGGCTTAAGATAATTCTGTCTAACCACAACTAAAACCAGTTCAGCGCGATCACCTCGATAGTGTTGCCAAGTAATACACACATAAAAAAGAGAAACTGCTGTCAAGACCTTCTCTGTGAATTCACAGTCCTTCTGGGTATACCATAACCTCCAGGTACTGAGTGTCCCAACAAGCAACAGCCTCTCCTGGGTGAGAGAAGCAGCAGAAATAGGGTTTACGTAGAATGTTTCTAGGGATTTTTGAGACTTGAGGTGTAAACTTCCTTTAGTTTGTTTACACACTAATACCTATTCCTTACTGCAACAGTTATTGTTTGTGGCTCTTTTACAGTGATTTCAAGACACAGTTACAACCCAGACCCTGCAAAGAGAAACTTCAAGATCATGAATTTTAATAATTCTGTATATACAGCAAATTCCTTTAGGAAATAAAGCACGGGTATCTGTCATCTGAATTTCAAATCCAAATTATATTTGGCTGTCCTCAGACCCTGGGCTTCTGCAGATGGAAACCCAGCATTACCTGTTTCTGATCACCCCAACCTTTGCCAGGGTCCTGGTGCTGCGGCAGCACAGGGTGGGGACAGAGGGAAGGCCACCTGCAGCATTCTGCACCTCTCTTACAGCGAACGAGGACTACCGAGGAGTATCATCGCAGTTCTCAGAATTCCTGAGGACTTTAAGTCCAATTACAAAACCATTAATCTGTGCAGCTAGGACTTCGGTGGACACAAAACGCAGGTTAGAGAGAACGTGTGGCTACGCAGCAGCTGGGTCACACCTTCCTTCGCCGCAGCCAGGGCCACCTCCTCATTGTCCTCCCCATGCTTTGAGTGTGTCCCCTGGGTGGGGGTATGTCCCCTTAAGCTCCCACGCTACAAACCCTGAGAGTGCACTATAAAAGTTTCCCACTGATCTGCCGCTGTCTCCTCTCAGCTGCCAGTCCTGCCGTCTCGGAAGATCGTGCTCGAGCCCGGCCTCTGCCCAAGCCCCCACAAAGGGGACGCAGCGCATCACCACCCCCCCAGCAGACACTGCCCTCCTGCACGAAGCCAGTACTCCACGCCCCGACCGACCACCACCTCCTGAAGCTCCCCGCCTGTGCCACGGCCACCGTGCTGGGAGAAAGGCCCGAGGAAGGACCCCTGACCGGCTCCGTAGGGGGAGCGTGGGGTACCCTCATGTGCCGCTAACCTAAACCCACCCAACAGCCTCCGCTCCTGTGACAGGCACCGCTCCGCTCCCAATTCTCTGCACCCACAGTCCCCTCGGTGACAGCCCCCCGCTCCCACCAGCCGCCCCCCTACCAGCGCGCCGCCGGCCGCCGCCGCTCCACAGCCCAGTCC
>VZRN01002720.1:1114546-1126618 GCA_013397935.1 Dasyornis broadbenti | reverse complement strand
TATAAATATAAATATACATAATTAATAGAAAGTTATTTATATTTCTTTCTAATTATTTCTGTTTATTTCTTTTTCTTTCTATTTCCTTCTATTTCTTTCTATTTCCTTATAATTATTTCTATTTATTTCTATTCCTTCCTAATAATTTCTATTTCTTTCTGTTTCTTCCTGTTCTTTACCTGGCTCTGTGTGTGTTTGGCAGAGGCTCTGAGGAGCTGTGCTGTGTTTCCGGTGCTGATAACGCCGCAGTCCGATCCCTGCATGGCCCATCCGGGATCCCTGGGGGTCACTTCCAACTCGGAATATCCCGTGACTGTGCTTGGGGAATCATCCTGGAATCCCTGCCCAGGGGTCAGGTGGAAGCACTGCAGGCTGGGTGGGTTTTGAGCCGAGGGACACCAGGGATGCCCATGGAGCACTGGAAGGGGCTCATGGAAGCTCCAGTCCGTGCTGGAACGTTGGGATCAAACCCCATCCCTTGGCTGCTGTGGGATCCAGCTGGGCCTTTGTGCCTCGGAGTGGAACCATGGAATTGTGAAGGCTGGAAAAGACCTCTGAGATCACATCCAGCAGCAGACAGACTGCTCTGGGCTGGAGCTGGGTGTGTCACCCCAGATCCTCCAGCTCGGATTCCCAGCAATTCCCTGTCTCCTACCTGCCGCAGGAAAACAGGAAAAGGCACCGAATTAGCTCGGCCACTGAACCTCCCCAAACCCACAACACGGAATTGGAGGCACCATTCCTTTGGTTTTTCCTGCCCTGCAGCAGCCAAGCCGTTGGATTTGGTGTCCCAGGCCGCTGTTGTGGGAGAAACGAGAAGGGAAAAAAATGAAGGGGTGAGATTTAGAGCTCCAGGCTTCCCATTGCAGTGTTGTTATTCTCTTCGCGTCCTGGAAAAAGACTCCAAAATAGCTCCAAAGCCATTTTCCTGAAGGATTAAATTAGCCTGAAGGGATGGCAGGAACAAAACTGTCCAGCTCTTGATGTTTTGTGTTGGGCACGACAAAATTGTGTTGAATTTGGGAATTTTGGTGGAGCTGGGATCCAGCCCCAGCTCCGGAGGGCTCCGGGATGAGTTCCCACGGGAATGCAGCTGTGGCTTGGCATGTCCCACGTGCTGACACGAGCGCTCCAGCCCCTCTCAAGTGCTTTTGGGTGGCTCTGCTTTTGCCTGACAGAAAAAAAAACCCGACCAAACCTCAAAACCCAGCCTGCGAATGGGATAATTGGAGCTGGGATTGTCTCAGCCACAAATTTGAAGTGTGTTCTCTACAGCGTCCACGGAGGGAGGGATATTCCTGTACGTGGGAGATCAGTGTCGCTGGGAATGCTGGGGAGAAGCCCAAAGGGCTGAGGAATGGGATGAAGAAAGGGAGAAAATCCCAGTTTTCTGGGAATCTCGGAACCGGTGCAGAAGGAAAAGATGGAAAAATAGGGGATGAATTCTGGAGAGGTTTATAAAGGACAGTGAAATACAACATCTAGAAACTTCTGGAATTTAGAACATCTGGAATTTGATGGTGGTTTAGGAAGGAAAAACTTGCCCCAGGAATTTCAAGGGAATGGGAATGAATGGGAATGAAGCCTTCCCCTGCCTTGCTCCGATTCATCCTACGGAGAGGGACCTGTCGAAGAGGTCAGGATAATTTCAATTATCCTTTGAAATTGGGAATTTAAAGCCATCTTGGCAAGGCTGGCAGGGCAGACAAGGGGAACAGAAGGATTCAGGCTTTATTTGACCAAAATTTGTTTGTGTCTCTCTCCTGCGCTTCCTGTGGAATTCCTGATCCTCAACTGGCAGAATTCCCCATGTGCCTGTGATCCGAGCCATTCCCTGACTTGTTTGCTCTTGGCTCTTTTCCAAACAAGCTTTGCTCCAGCTGCCTCCCTTTGGGGTTGCTTTAGGTTGGAACTCTGCACATCCATGATTTAAACACCACCTCAACGCTCGTGTTTTGGGAAGAAAAGAAAGGATCGGAGCCAGGGAAGGGGTAGGAGGCAGGAAAGGGGAGGAAATGGATCTTGGGGTTGTGCTGGGTCGGGTTGGCTGAGGCTGGTGCAGCTTCACCCTCGTGCTGGTGGGGGTGGTCCCCATCCCCAGTCCCGCTGGAGTGGATCCCAAACTCCCGGGGGGATCAAGTGCTGTCACCCTTGGCTGCCAGCTTCTCCTGCAGCTTTGGGCAAAGCGGCTCCATGGAGAGGAAGCACTCAGGAGGCCCAAATCCATCTCCAGACATTCAATTAACTCCCGATCCCTCTGCTCCCGTAAAATCTCGGCTGCAGCTGCCCCTGCTTGTGTGTTCCCCCTGGAAGCACCTCCCTGAGGATCTGTCTGTGTGGTTTGGGCTGAGCCTGGGCCGTGCCAGTGGCCACACCTCTGGGCAAAGCTCATGGAATTGCAGAGTTTCCTTTTTTCCCCCCTTTTCCTCCCGTTTCACGTCAAGCGAGCAGACGCCCGTCACCGTCCTCAGCTCCGGCTCTGATGCAAACTTTTTCCACCTGGCCGAGTCAGGCCTTCAAAAATATAAATAAATAGGAAAAGAAAAGGGGGAGAAAAGAAAAAAAAAAAAAAGGAAAAAGATCTTTTTAGAGCTATTTTTAAAGGCATGACACAGAGGAGAGTGACACACTCACTGCTCTCCGTGGGTGAGGGCAGGGCTGGTTCGTGTTGTTCTTGTCCCTGGGCCCAGCATTACCAGTGGCCACCTCATTTTGGGGTCTGATAATGGTGGGGGACACAAGGCCCTGGAGCCACGAGGGGCTGGGCGCTGGGGAGGGTTTGGGGTGGGTGTTCGGCTGCTGGGGGTGGTTTGTGCCTCTGAGCATCATTGGGATGGGGGGGGCTCCAAAATCGGGGCGTTTATTGCCTCATTCTGCTCAGGCACCACTGCAATTCCATCTTTCCGTGTCCCCTTGTCCGTCTGAGGGGGCCTGGGCCTCACCTGGGGGTTCTGGGCATGGAGGGAGGTGGCAGAGGCCGATGCTGGCCAACGTCTGCTCATCCGTCATCTCGTGGGTTTATAACCCCGTAAAAGGCACCAGGAGAGCTTCCAGGAGAGGCGCCACGAGAGGTTCGGAGTTTGGAGGCTCCAACGGAGCTGGGAGGAGCCGGCCTCGTCTCCTGGTGCGGGCAGGGAGAGCCAGGCTGGCACTGCCGGCTGCCCGAGGGCCGGAGCCGGGCACTGCCCCAGGCCTGGCAGCAGCTCCGGCTCCTCCCGGAGGCTCCGTGCAGGGCCTGCAAGGGGCTGCTGGGCACCTGCCCTGGCCTCGCCGGGCAGGGTGAGCCAGCTGGGCTCCCAGCACGGGAACACGTGGGGTAAAGCTGGTGTAAAACTGGTGCAAAGCTGGTGCAAAGCAGTAGAGTCTGCTCCCTGCTGGTTCCCTGTCCCGGCCTCCTCTCCCTCTCGCTTTTACTTTCTCTTCTTCCCTGGGTCTTCCCACCATATCCACTCCCACATCCCGTTCCTGTTGGGTTAGGACAGGGAGGGATGGGCACCAGGATAGGCCCAGGAACAACTTCTGGAGCTCTGCTTTGAAACCTTGGAGTTTCAAACCAGGGCAGGGGCAGAGCTGAGGATGCCCCAGGTATTCCCAGTTTTACTGGGACCATCGTGCACTGTCTGTTCCCGGTTTTCCTTAGGATCACCACAGAAAGTTTGCTCTCATTGCAGCACGCACTGGGGTGAAGGTTTGGTGCTGGACTCAGGGATGCTCCTCCTTAACAAAACTTCAGTGCCCGCTCGGAACCCAGGGAATTCCGGTGCCTTCCTCATCCCAAAGCAGAGGCAGCAAGGAAAAGCTGCTTTGAAAAAGGAGAATTCACTTTTTAATGAAGTTTAATTGATGTTAAAAGAGGAACAATATGTTGGGCTCAGGTTTGTTCTGCAGAGCCCAAAACAGGAGGAAATTTGTCTTTTGGCCCGTTTGTGTGTGAAAGGCAGGGAACCTCCCCGGGATGTGGGATGTGCTGCTTCATTCCCCGTTATCCCCGGGGCAGCTCCGACTCTGTGCCTGGGAAGCAGCGCAAGGAAGGGCAGAGCAGAGCCCTGAGCTCTCCCCGTGTCCCATCCAGCTCCGTGGTGCTCCGTGCCTTGATCCCCCACCACGAGCAGGGGATGCTGGCCCTGTTTTTATGGAGACTCCCCACGGAGGCAGACGCCAGTTAAAAGGTTACAGGCCAGCTGTGAGCCATGCAGACAGGCTAACAGCTCCGTGCCGGGGTGACCTCATATCTCAGATTTATTGACTAAATGTGCCTTGAACTAGTCACCACCAGTAAAATAAACCACAGCCCCGAGTGCTGCAGGAATATTCCATGGCACACACGCTCCCAGCTCCTCGTCACACTCTTGCTTTCACTTGGAATTACCGAAAAAAAAAAAAAAAAAAGTGAAAAACCTCGTTACTAATCTCATTTCTTTTACAAGGTGGGTCTTGCAGAAACCCTTTCAGTGCAGGGTTGGTTTTTGCTCTGAGGAGAGCTGGGGATCTTTCTGTGTTTGCTCTGGTGGAGAGGGAGAAATGAATCCTCTGGACTGGTTTTGATGGGATTAGGATGGACATGTCAGGCTTTAACGAGATCTGGGGACGGGCAGCTTCTTGGTGACTGCTGTGTCCAGCGATGAGAAATAGCCATGAAAAATCAGGAAGCTGCCTTAGGTTCTGTCTGCCTGAAGGCATGGATTTGGTGTGAAGCTCAAGGGATGAATTTCTCACTTATGCAGTAGATTAAACATCCAGAACTGGAGATGTTTTTCTGAGCATCTCCACCTGAAGGCAGGGACAGCACCCAGCAGGGACAGGGGAGAATTAGGAAAAGGTTTTTCAGCTTTAGGCTGTATCTCTCGGTATTCTTCTGTGGTGATACATTCAGAATTTGTGGAAAATGCTGGAACATTGGCTTTAATACGCCGTGCCAGGTGCAGGATTCAAGCATTGGAAGGAGCAGCCCAGGGCATGGTGGGGTCCCCATCTCTGGAGGGATTTTGATGCGTGGATGTGGCTCAGGGGGCGTGGTTTAATGGTGCTTCCCCTGTGCTGGGGAATGTTGGACTCCGTGCTCTGAAAAACCTTTCCCGAGTGAAATGATTTTATGGTTCCTTTTCTGAGCTTCGACTGATCACTCCCCTTCAGCATGAAGTGGGAGAAAACCACGACAAAAACACTTGGATTGAGAATTTGTGGTTCTGGTTTAACCAGGGAGGAGAAACTCGGTTTGTCCCATCCCTGGTACCCTGGTTTCTCTTGGAACGAGCGTTTGTGATTCTGGTTTAATCAGGCAGGAGGAATTCAGTTTGTCCCATCCCTGGCACCCCAGTTCCCTTGGAATCCCTGTCCTGGCACAGCCTCTGCCCTTCCCACCGGCCCTGCCTGCTCCGAGCCACCAGGGCTGTCACACACCCAGTGTCACCTCCTCCAGTCCCCCAAAATCTCCACCCAAGTGCCCATTTCTCCAGCCCTGGTGACCCAAACCCCTCCAGGCTGTTGGGAACACTCTGCCTTGTGCTTCATTAGCTCAGGGCTGCTCACAGATCCCCTGGGAGCTGGGCCCACGAGGGGATCCGGCCTGGAAAAGCCCCCGTGCCGCAGGTGTTGGAGTGCCCGGGATCACCCTTCTGCTCTCAACTCCTGGTGCTGCATTTCCCTTCGGAGATTTCCATGCACGTGGAGGAGGGGGGGGGATGGAAAGTATTGGAAAAAAAGAAGGACTTGGCACCGGGATGGGATGCAGATGTTCCAGCTGTGAGCCCGCGGCGGCTCTTTGTGCAGCCATGGTGCAGAAATCTCCTCCCTCACCCATTAATTTCCCAGCTAAACTCATTAAAGGAGCTCAGAATTCCAGGCCTGAAAGGGAATGGTTCTTTGGGTGTTCCCAGGGATGTACAGCAGTGGCACCTTGGTCGGTCAGAAGTCGTCCTGGCTGTGTCACCTGGGATTCTCTGCTAATTATGATCGTGTTCTTTGTTGTCCCAAGCTAATTACAGATAACGAGGGTCAGGGAAAGGAGAGGCAACGGCCTCATTAATGCTCGGTGGAGATGATGATCCCTGCCTGTGGCTGGGGGGAGCTTTGCCAGAAGTGAGGAGTAAAATCGGATTTCTGGGACTGAAACTTTCCCTCTTTCCTCTCTTTTTTGAAGGTAGGAGTAAATAATTGTGTGTCCCGCTGTCTGGGATGATATTTTGGTGGGGGAAGCAGCGTCTGCAGAGGTTCTTGGGGTGGTTTTGTGCCGTGTCCTGGCTGTCCCAGCTCCTCAGCACCGCAAAGCCACGCCTGGGCCGGGGCCACCAGCCACCCTCGGGTTTGGGGCTGGAGCCGCCGTGTTCCACCTGAGGCCATAAATCAGCCCGGGGCTGGATTAAAGCTCAGCTTGGATTCCCTGGCAGTTTTGCAGTTTGCACTGAACCTTGCAGAGATTTGGATGTGAGCTGCAGATTTATGGGTATTTGCAGAGCCCACGGTTCCAGGTCACAGCTTGGACTGAGGCGTTTCCAGGGAATCGCTGCTTCCCTCGGCGTCTTTGGTGGCCTCGTCTGGAGTGAGGCATCGCGAGGAAAACGCATCCAGGCCTTATCTCCCCGCTGAGCCTCCCTGGGAGGGGTGAGAGGATGGGTAAAACAATCCCAAAATGCTGACAGGAGCATTGCCCAGCGAAAATGGGATCTGCCCTGGGGTGTCACTCAGTGTCGGAGCCTCCACGGAACAATCCTGGGGAGATCGTGAGGGGAAAACGGAAGGTGGGGTGGAATCCAGGGTTTGTTTTCCGTTCCTGATCCCAAAACACGCAAACAGGAGTCATGGAAACCCCATCCCTGCCATCCAAATAACCAGGCTGGGGTCATACTGAGCCGAAGCAGGGGAGGATATTCCCCAGAAATCCCATCCCAGGGCAATCCCTCCCTCAGGAAAGGTGCCAGGGATGAGCTGCGGGATTCAGCTGCCACCTGAGCCGCCTCCCTGCTGTCCCCAGTGCCTGCCCTTGGACACTTCCCTACGTGCTCAGGCACACGTGCTCCCAAATCCGATCCCAAATCCGCGCTGCAACTGCAACTGGAGCCATAACAATATGGCAGTAAAAAATAATGAAATGCCATCATAAAAAAAAAAAAAAAAAAAAGTGGAAAAGTAATTATTTATTTATACCTTGGGAACTAGGAATAATACACCTGTTTGGTGGGGATGGCTGGCACAAAGCTGGCATTGCAGAGGGGCACTTAATAATTTTTTACCACACTTTATAGGTTCTTTCCTGCAATTAATGCTAAATAAAATCAACATTTCTCCAACTGGTGTTTCTGGCTCTCATTAACTCCCTTCTTGCCATTCAGCATCTCTTTCGCTCTCAATATCTTTTCTTTTTGGTGTTTCTCTTGTACCTTTTTTTCCTGCTCTTCTCTTCTCACGAGCTCTGGTGGCAGCTTCCATCCAGAGGGTTTTCCCTGCTTTAATCAGGAGCCGTTGCACACAGGCCTCAGGTGGCAGGAGCGCTTCATTCCCGTGTGGGAAGGGCGGTGGGAAATGGGATCAGCTGAGGGATGAAATCCAGGGTGGATCCTGCAGGAGGAGAGAGGAGCTGTGCCTGCTGCCGAGAGCCATCCCTGCTCCAAGCCCACCCGCCCTGTGCCCTCCCAGCTCCAGCTCCGTGATGAAAAGGCTGCTGTCGGGAATCCAGGATTCGTGCGGATAACGGCGCAGCCAGGCCTGGCAGCAGGGAATGGAATGCGCGCGTGGTTCCTGTGGGACGATCCGTGGGCAGCTTCCTGGGGAGCAGCTCAGCGGTGAAGCACCATGGAGGCTCTGGAGGCTCTGCCTCAGATCTTTTCCCACTTTTTCCTGAATTTTTTTCCCACTTTTTTTTCCGTTACCCACGGGTGGCTCCTCCTGGATGGCGCCGGCACCTCTGGGGCTCCTGGGTGCTCCTTTTGGGGGATCCCTCCATGGGCAGAGGGACCCTGGATGGTGCCCTGGGGTGGCAGATGACCAATGACTCCTCCTTGACCACAGGATGAGCCACACCAAGCTCCCCTGGCCATTCCCACCTGGATCATTCCCACATGGGTCATTCCCATTCTCCTTTCACTCCACAAAACTTTTTGCCGTTGTCCCTGAGAGGTTTTTTCAGGCTCTCACTTTAACTTTTTGAAGCTCAAAGTAACGGCCTGGTTTTGGCATTGTTTTTTAGGAATTCTCTTCCTTGGATTCCGCCAGAGTTCCCCCATCTCCAGCGCGGGGCTGACCCTTAATTGCCCATTTGCAGTGCATTTCCGACACGTGGCTGCGAAGTGCTGCGTGAAATGCCCAGGCATTGTTATTAGGAAGCCTTCAGGAACAAAATTAATGGATTCATAAACTCCAGAGCCATTAAACCAAACCTTATGTGGATGGGAGAGCTGAGCAAACCTTGAGCAAACCCAGCTTTTCCCAAGGCAACACAAACCGGGTTTAATCAGCAGGGCCAAATCGGTTTTGTTTTCTGAGGTTTCTTTTCCCCTCCCGTCTCCTTTTCAGCGCTGGGAATTCCAGGAGAGCCCTTTGGCCTGAGGGAAAGAGGGGAACTTCGCCCATCTCCTCATGAATATTTTCAAAAACAACGACAAAATGCTGTGTTTGGCCTGGCCAGCTCTCAAGCTGCTCTCAGGATCTCAGCCAGCCTTCCCCAGCTTTATCCCATGGTTCAAGCACTGCTGTTTGTCCATTGGTTTGGGGTAAATTTGGTTTATCCAAAGGTGATAAAGGAGGTGAGAGAGGCTTGACCATCACCTTCCTTCCTTTTTCCCTTCTACCTCCCCAATGCTTCTCTCTTGCAGAATCTCCCGCTGGCATCGAATTCCTGACAGGAAATATTCCAGGTGGCGAATCCCTGTGGCGGGATTCATCGAGGGGAAGGGAAAGGGAGTTCCCCTTCTCCCTTTGCTTCCCTCCCACTGACCCAAGCTCCTCTCTGGGGTGAAGAAGGGAGGAACAGCTGGGAGAGGGCGATCCTTGCGAAGGAGCTCCTCGTTTTTCAGGATGCCTGCTCCCAAGGTGATGTGCGAGTCCTAAATTTAGTGCCGTGTCTGCGGCGCCGCGTGTGGGGGAGGACTCGGGATGACGCACGGATCAGCCTCGTTCCCCATGGGAAACTCCCAGCCTGTGCCACTTTCACCGTCTGGAACAAATGAGCACCTCCTGGTGATGCCATCAGCCCAGGGAGCAGCAGCCAGGGCTGGAGATGTTCTTGGAAGCTGTGGGAGTGGGGATTGTGCAACCCCTTGGCAAAGGTGTGTGGATCTCTCCATCTGCTGTATCCTGCTCCAGGTTTGGGTCTGGATCAGGAGCGGGATTTACTCACCCACCTCTCGGTAATTGCTTTGGAATGTCGACGTTTAATTGGATTTTGTCCTCAGCTGAGTCCATCCTTTCCCATTTGTCACTGGCAAGGATGGAGCACAAAGACCTGGAGTCGCTTCTGAGCAGCTGCCGGTTCCTGGGGGTGCTCAGACCTTCCGTTTCCAGCTCAGCTGATCAATTTATAAACTCTAAAGTTGGTGATCCTTCTCCAGACCTAACCAAGCCCGAGGTCCATAAAAACGGCGCCGTCACCAAGAGCTTCCAAACAGGAATGGCAGAGAAATCCCCTTCTAACGTGGCTTGAGATGGTGACAATGGCTCAGAAAAGCTGGAAAGCTCCAGGATCTTTGTGGTTCCAGGGGAGATGTCCCACTGATCTTTGAGGGTCTCACATTTGGGTGAGACTTGGAGCCCCTCAGCCCAGAGGAGGAGCGGCCGGATTCTCTTCAGGAGATCCATCCATGGACCACTGCTCTGGGACCTCTGTGATCCGTGGAGTTGTTAAGCTCGGAGAAGACCTTGAAGATCATCAAGTTCAACCATCAAATACTTTTCCCTCCAGCAAAAGTTTTTAGCAGCTTCACTGAAACCACTCCCTCTGATGCAAATCAGTTAAAACCTGATCATGACACAGAACAGCCAGGTGAGAGGCCACCATGTACTGGTTCGTACTGGTTCGTACTGGTTTATACTGGTTTTGGGGGCAGTTTCACGGCCTGCGCAGTGGTGAATGCTGAGGGCACCATGGCAGCTCTGGGGCTGTTTTCTGGGAGCCAGGGATGACGAAGCCCCAGGGATAAGTGGATTTTCAGGCGATATTCCCATGGCCTCCCTCGTGGGTGTTTCTCCAGATGAACTCATGGAGTGCAGCGTCATCAGAGACAATTCCTTGAGGCTCCGGTGGCATCAGCCAGGGATTTGTCCCAGCTCAAGTCCCCACACGCCTCACGCAGCGAGGCTCGGGCGTTACTCACCGTGTTTACTTCCATCCATCCAAGCCCTGGGGCACGCAGCCGGCTGTGCCAGCTCCCAGATCCATCCAAGCAGCGTGGAATGGACTTCCCATGGCTTGACAGGGGAGCTCATGGAAGTCCTTCCCAAGGGCTGGAATTAGGGATGGCCACACCTGGGCTGGCCAGGGCTTGTTGGGCTGTGAACCCCTGGTAGGAGCTGTTGCATCCGTGAGGGGACAAATCCATGGATGGAGACTCCTGGCAGGCTGTGGATTCACAAGGAACAGTCCTGAGAGCTGGTTGGGTGCTGCTCTCCCATCCCATGGATCCCATCCCATGGATCCCGTCCCATCCTATCCCATCCCAATCTCCTCTCTCCAACCACCATGGCCTTGGAGGCCACTCTGCCATGAAATATTCCCGGAGGGAAAGCACCCTTTGCGCAATTCCTTTGGCCAGGAATGTTTTCTTTTCCATAAAAAATCAGCTTCTCCAAATGGAGTAAATTTTGCTTTTTCCATTGCTGCAGCTTCCAGCAGCATAAATAGGAATGGATCCTTTTTTAGGTTCTTCTTTAGGTTCTTATTTTTAAAGAGGTCAAAGCACCTGGGAAAATTTTTGCTTGTTTAAAGAAAAAAAAAAAAAATAGTCACTTTGGAAGGATATTTCCAAGAGAATGTGGGAAAATGGAATATCTGCTCCATCTGAAAAAGAATTCCTCTTTAATTGACAAGAGGCAGAGAGGAAATTTTGTTCTTACTTCACCTCAGCCCAAACCTGCAGCTCATAAACTTCCTGTCAGTCTCAGGCTTGCGGTTTCTTTTTGCTTTTCGTCTTCAAATCTGCTTTTTATCCCCTTCATTGTCCTTCCCAACTCCTTTTCTGTCTCACGTAGGTGCTCAGCTTCTCAAAATTTGCACCCACAATCTGTGTCCTTGCACCAAAACATCCCGGAATTATTTGCGTATTTTATAGGTTGCAACTCTTTTCTGCAGGATCTGCTGCAGCTCCCCCAGAATTCTGGGCTGATCCAAGCTGGAATTGCCCGTTTCCAGGTCAGACATCCCAGGAGATCCAAACGGAACAGCCACAGCCTTCAGCGAGCGAGGAGGACACCCCCACTTAAGGTCTCAGAGGTGGAAAAATCCCCTATTTCCTTTTAATGGAAGGAAGATTTCCAAAGGAAAAAAGGGAAATAAAGCTGAAGGTGCAGGTGGGGATGAGGCAGAGCAGGATGTTGAATCCCAGCCTGCGTCAGGAGCTTGTTCCTAATGAGCCCATCCAGCTGGAATTGCCGGGAGCAGGGAAGGAGCCTGTGGGAACAGGTTGGGACAGAGCGGAGCCATCCCGGAGCGGAGCTGCCACCCAACCACCGAGCCGGAAACGCGCCCTGGGAGCCACTTGGGAAACATTCCCTGGTGGATCCGGGATGGAAACGCTCATTCCATGAAAATCCCCCTCCTCTGGTTATTATCCCAACGGACTCGCAGCCCTCGGCGCTAAATTCCCGCTTGGAAACGGCATCGGCACCGGGGATTTCCTGCTTCAGGACAGACTTTATAAGAAATAATTTCAGAAATCATAAATAGCAGCAGGATTAGATCACTGGAGCCCAGGAACTCGCTTTAGTTTAAGGAACAATGTGGAGAAGAGGATGATTTTGGATGCTGCGTCCTTCCACCCCCTGTCTGTGCTCCTCTTTCGCCATAATTCAATTACTGCTCCTCACAGCTTTTTCTTGGCCCAAAACAAAAAAAAAAAAAAAAAAAAAAACCACCAAAAAAAAAAA
>VZRN01002720.1:1072190-1085105 GCA_013397935.1 Dasyornis broadbenti | reverse complement strand
CTGTGGGTGTTTTGACACGGGTTCCGAGCGCTGCTTTCTCCTGAGGTTTTCTCCGCTGCAGCTCGGTTTGAGGGGTATTTTTGGCCACGGCTCCCAGCACCGAGTGGATTTATTTGCTGCTAAAGTGACTCTGCAGGCGAAATTCCCCTTAACCCCGCACCAATGGATCGCTGTGCATGGAATGGAGCAAAAATTGCGCACTCAAGTGTAATAATTTATAATAATAATAATAATAATAACCCGAGAAATATCTGGAGACTTTTAAATACAGCAAAAATATTTATCACCAAAAAAAAAAAANCTGAGAATACTTAATATTTTACAAAAAAAAAAAAAAAAAAAACCCCAGCCACTGAGAACCTATTCTGGAGCAAACAGAACCCAAAGCCTCCCAAATTCCGAGGATGGAATTGTCGCAGGAAGACTCCGCTTCCGCTTCCTCCAAAATATTGACGGGAAGAGCTTTGCGGAGCTGGTGACCAGAACAAAAGCTGAGCAGAAATTTTGACTCTGGCAGAGCTGAAGGTCATTGTTAGTTTAATGTTTCAGTTATCGTGGCCTGATCCGTCGGTTTGTGGCAGAAACGTTCACTGAATTATAAAATCGTCATCTTTCAAATGGCAGATGTCCACAGGTTCCTCCTGGTATCGTGGGGGTTTTTTTTGGGATTCACCGGGCCGGGGCTGTTTTCAGTCGAGCATCGGTTGAAAGTGTTCACGGGAGAACGTCAGCTGAATGCAATTCTTTGTGGAAAAGAGAGAAAATGACTGAAAATTTTGATGTGGCGTTTCTTTGAAAGTCCAAAATCGGTTGGGAAAACCAAATGGAGCTGTAGGGCAAGAAAGCGAAACATGAAATGTTCCTAAAGGGATCCAATGAAATGTTTCATTTCATGGCGCTGGCGTGGAAGAACTCTCAATGTTATCTGCTGCTGCCGGAATCCTGGGAGGTGAGTGCGGCACTTTCCCTGGAATTCCAGTGCTCTGCTCCCAGGCCTCTCCTGGCGGCCCCAGAAATCCCTTTTTGTTGGGTACGGAGGTTCCGAAAGCTCCTCTGGGCGACCCAAACCACCGGGGCCAGGTGATTTTTCAATCTCCCCATCTTTCTCCCCAGCTCTGGGGGCAGGAGATGCTGATTCCTTTTGAGAGCCGATTCAGTGCTCGAGGAAACCTCCCAGACCTTCAAATGTCGTTTAATGGGACAATTGCCCCTTTGAATGCACCTTTGCACCCCCTGATGCGAAACCGTTTCATTTCCACGTTGAAATACCGCCGCACTTGACCCTCAGTTCTGATTTTTATCATTGCTAAATCCGCTGTTCACGAGCTAGAATTAATTTAATATATAAAGACAACAGGGAGAAAGGGAGAAAATCAACGAGAACGCCCGAACTCCCAGCGAAATGTAACATCCATTGGAAATTTGGAGTTAAATTCTATTTTTTTTTTTTTCTCAGCCAGCAGCACAGTGAGTGTGTTTCTAACGTGTTCAAGAGTGTCTGGAGCATGTGTTCTATATTAGAAAATTGATCAATTTTCATACAGTTCACCATTCATCAATTTTCAGTTCAACATTCGTGGCACTGCACGTTCAATTTGGAGCTGTCACCCTGACAAATAATTCAGCTGCAGTGAAAATGGAGCGGTGCTGTCATGCTGGGAATATGCTGCACTTTACATATATTATCCTTTTTTTATTCGCCTGCAGAGGGGGAGAATTGGTCTCAAAAATCTGCACAGAATCTTCTCCCTCTGGTAATATTGCAGGGAAAAAAAAAAAAAAAATCCTGGTTTCTTCAGAGGAAATAAGGGAAGAGATAAAGCAGAAAAAATTTCTTTCTTTCTTTAAACTTAAAATTTAAATTTAATAATTTCTTTAATAATTTCTTTAAATTTAATAATAATGTAATTATTTTAAACTTTTTGGTCGGCCACTCAGCTGATGAAAAAAAAATAAAAAGCTATTTTATTTCAAACAGACTGAGAAAGAAAAGTTCCTTTTCCTGTCATTAATGCCAGGCAAATTCAGAAAATTAATTCAGAGGAACGGGTCGGTTTCTCATTGGCTCTGGGAGCAGGACCTGCCCTTTTTCATCTCGAATTAATGTCAAATTTGCAGTGGCTACACAGAAACCGGACTCGATGTCCCGGTGCTCTGCGGGATTTCTCCTGTGGGATTCAGGAGAGCTGGAGCAGAGCACAGATCCCTCACAGCGGGGCCAGCCCCTGCCCCTGCCTCTCTCTCGAACGGCCCGGGTTCAGCTGAGCCTGGAGTTCATTCGGGATCGGGGCACTTCCATGGAATTCTGCAGAGATTTGGCTCCCGGTCCTTGCCCAGGGATTTATCCTGGGGTAACAACGAGCAGATTCCATCCTCCCCCAAAACCCTTCCGTGTGTCCATGGGACTCGGCAGAGCCGATCCCGCTGCCTGCGGGGCTTGTGCAGCCAGGCGGGATCCCCCCCAAAAATCCATTCATCCCCAAAATCCATTGTCTGTGCAGCCAGGCGGGATCCCCCCCCCCAAAATCCATTCATCCCCAAAATCCCTCCATCCCCAAAATCTCTCCATCCCTAAAATCCATCCCCTGGGCAGCCAGGCAGGATCCCACCTCCATCCCCCAAATCCCTCCATCCCCAAAACCCCCTTCGTCCCAAAAATCCCTTCATCCCCAAAATCCATACTCTGGGCAGTCAGGCAGGATCCCCCCTCCAACCCCCAAATCCCTCCATCCCTAAAATCCATTGCTGCTGCAGCCAGGCGGAATCTCCGCTCTAACCCCAAAATCTCTCCATCCCCAAAATCCATCCCCTGTGCAGGATCCTCCCCTCCATCCCCAAAATCCAGCGGCGGCACGAACGGCTCGTTTTTCACCGCTCTCCAGCCTCCTCCGGGCTCCGGCTCCACCCCGGAGCCAGCCGGGCAGACTCACCAATATTTTCATAATGAGCTGCCCCAGAACGCTGCTAATTTGTAAACACAGCAAAGGAGGCGGCAGACACAGGGGGAGCGTGTGTGCGCCGGCCGGGGGGCGGCGGGACGGGGATTTTTCCCCTCAGGCAAATTCGCCTTGGACTCGGGAAACCTGGGAAGGTGCCCGCTGCCGTGAAGTGATGGCGCTCACGGCCCCGGGCGATTTTTCTTGAAGTGTCACTGCTCACACAACCCCCGTGTGTTCTCTCTTGGCTCCGCTCCCCGCGCTGATGCTCCAAGGCTTGGCCGAGGCTGCTCCAGCCTGCCCGGTTCGCATCCTTTAGCTCCAGCGGGGAACGGGACAAACCCGGGGGTTGATGCCTCTGCTCCTCCTCCTCCTCCTCCTCCTCCTCTCGCTTCCACGAGAAGGGGCCCTCTTGGTTTTTTTGGGATTTGGGCAGAGCTGCGGGGAGCTGCCGGACAGCAGGGCGTAGGATGTGTGTCTCTGTGCAGGAGACACAGGCTGGGAGAGGGAAAGGAATAAAAATCGTCAGGAGCGATCTGAGCTGCGTGTGCCAGGCTCAGCTGATGGGCCAGCTCCGAACTCCAGCCCTGACTCTGCTTCTGTGCCCGGGCTCAAAACGCTTCATCTCCCGGCTGGAGCCACACTGGGATCCCTGGAATTGGGAGAGGAGATTCCCCAGGGCTGGGAGCAGTCAGAGCAGGAGCAGCGCTGGGTCTGGAGCGTGTCAATAGCTCGGTCCCAGTGTGCTGAGAGGGGACAGGAATTGGGTGCTGATTCAAGCGGTGACTTAATCCTTGCCAGCACCCACCCCAGCACTGCCCACCTCACCCACAGCTCCCTTGGGATGATTTGATGCCATCCTGACCCGAGGCTGTGGAGTTGTCACAGGGGCAAAATTAAAACCCAGCTTTGTTTACAGAGCTGAGCTCTGTTTCAACTCCCAGGAGAAAAAAAAAAAAAAAAGGAAAAAAACAAAAAACCTCCAAACAAACCCCGAAAGGAATTGAAAATCCAGTAATCGTGAAAATTCCTGGGACAGGATCAGGAGGAATCAGGACAGGGAGTCAGTGATCCAGAAGACTCGCTCTGGTCCATCGGAATTCCTCTGTCACCGAACTGGAGTTGCCCTGCTGCTCTGTTTCTGGGGTCACCTGCATTTTCCTCAGTTCCCCCTGGCAAGAAAATCCCTTATTTCGTATTTTGGGTCTCAGCTCGTTCTCACAACTGCACCTGAAGCCTCTCCCTCAGCAATGCTCAGCTCCAGGGCTTCACCTTCCCCTGCAGTGCTTTTGTTCCCTCACAATTGTGCAGAGATCCGGAACTCCTGACCCACGGCAGGTGCCTCATCCCAGCCCTGCGTTCCTTTGACTCCAATCCTGCCCCAGCGCTGCTCTTCCCTTCAGCAGAGCTGCTTTGAGCAGCCCCATCCCCGTTTCCGGAGGGGACAAGGACGGAGAGCACAGCCCTCAGCCCAGGGTCACCCTGATGTGCTCATTCCCAACATCCACAGGGATGAGCGTCCTCCCGGAGCTGTCCAGGTGAGGTGTGGAACATTCCAGAGGCTGTGGCAAGGCTGGGAGCCCCGAGCCCGGCTGGTGCTGGCTCTGCAGGGCTCGGGGGGCGGCCCAGCCTCGCTCTCTCCGAGCCGGCCCCGAGCCAGCTCCAGCCCAGGAGCCTCGGAGCTGCATTGCCATGGCTGCGGGCCCAAAGCAATAATTCCCGTGGAGAGGAGCCATGTTAACATGGCCATAAAGCTTCCAGGCTGGAACAGCTTTCCGGGCCGCAGGGCCGAGCAGCCCGGCTCTGGCAGCACCCACACGAGGAGCCCTCAGCTCTGGTTTTGCTGCTGTCCCTCACTTCAGAACCCAGTTCTGGCTGAGGCAAAAAAACCCCTCCCAGCTCGGGTTTGCTCCTGAGCTCAGGGATGTCCCAAGAGCGGGACAAAAGCGCTGCCCTTGTGGGATTCTCTGGCCCAGCCGTGGATGTTGTGTCCCCCTTCCTCCTCTCCCTCCTTCCTCCCACACACAGCACGAGCAGAGTCCATGTGCACACGCAAATTCCAGCCTGATTTTCAAAGCAACCTGGAATAATCTGCCCAAATTATAGCAAAGAACAGCACGTCCTGTTTTCCCTCGATTCTTTCCCCCCATTACATGAAAGATAAATGGCAGATAATTCCTCACTCATCCCCGTCCGCCTCCCGAGCCCCACGATCCAATCCCACTGCGGACGCATCCAAGCTCTGTGGTGCTGAGGAAAAGTGCTTGTCAGGAGGCAGGGAGAACAAAGGCTACCTGGAGGTTGGGAAATGTTTTCCCTGGGTTCTGCAAGCTGTGGTTTCCCCTTTTGGGGGTGTCAGAGCCTCTCAGCTCTGTCAAACACCCGGCCAGACAAGGCAGTGATTACAGAGCTCCCTGGGCCGGGCTATTGTTGTAGGGATGGTTTGAATCCACCCACAGCTCTTGGCACGGGCGCTCCTTCTCTGCCTCCAGGAAATCTTGAACTGTTTATTGATTCAAAGGCAAGAAATAGAACATTGGGATGGAGCTAATTGGCCGGAGACATCATCTGCAAGTCACCCAAATAAATATTTCCATTAATTGAGACCCAGCTTCGGGGGAGGAAGGAGCAGCCTGCTTCAGGAGCGAGAATTTCTTGCAAATCTCCATTTTCTTGTTTGTTTTTTCACGGACAGACCCTGAAGTGCAGGCTTGGCTGGAGATGTCACAACACCAGAGCCAGGTGCCCAAGCCCACCCTTGGCCTGGTCCGGCCTGGACTAAGCCTGGCCTTACTGGGACAGGGCTGTTGGTCTGCCTGGGGTGTTTCAGTGTCTCTGTGCAGATATTTCAGTGTCAGTGTAGATATTTCAGTGTTTCGGTGCAGCTATTTCAGTGTTTCAGTGCAGATATTTCAGTGTCTGTGCAGGTATTTCAATATTTCAGAGCAGGTATTTCAGTGTCCCTGTGCAGATGTTTCAGTGTTTTCTCCCTGCAGAGGCCTCTGAGCCTGCTCCTTGTGCCTGCGGGTGCTCCTCAAGGACAGAAATGTTGGATGCGCCTCAGATCCCCACACTGGCCCCTCCAGTCCTGAGGGAGTCACACAGATCTGCTCCATCCCTCGAGAACCTTTGCTCATTTTGCATATTTAACTTTGCCCCTTCACGTTCAGAAATATCCATGGGCTGCTGGTTTGCCGAGGCCGACTGGATCCCGAGCTTTTTTGGGGAAAAAGGAGCCCATTGAAAGGCTTGGACAAGACGGCAGCACGCTGGAAAATGCTGCTGGAGGGAACCCACGGTCCCTGTGTCCCTTTGTCCTGCTCCAGGAGCTGGCTCCTGGCAGAGGAGAGGCCTTGGCCCTCCGCTCCTCTGTGCCCCTCACTCATCAGGAGCTCGGGAGGCCGGCACCGATCCAAAGCGCTCGGAAGAGAAACGGGAATAAAGGCAGAGCAGAGCAATATTGATTAAATTCCAGCCTCTGGAGCAGCCAGGGCTGGGCTCCACGCATGAAAGCTCCTGCACTGCAGAGAAACTCTGCTGGCTGAAGTGTCCCAGCAACCCTTTTTCTAATTAAAAAGGGCTCCTCTCTTGCCTGCCTCTCGTTTTACAGCAAATTAGATGTGAAATCAGAGCTGCTTTCCCCGCTTCCCTGAGCTCCACCGACAGCCTACCATGGAGAAACATTTTGTTTGGGCCTGGGAGAGGGGGCAGCAGCCAAGAACAGTTGGAAATGCACTGGAAATGTTCAAGGAACTCCTGTGCTGCTGCCGCAAACAGAGCAGAGCACGGCCCAGGGAGAGAGCAGGGCTGGGGATGGAGGGGGAGCTGCTCCCCAGGGCTGGAGCGGGCAGTGCTGGCCGCTCGGACGAGCGGGGCTCCCCCAGTTCCAGGCTGGGCAGGGACAGGTTCATGTCCCGCTGCTTGGCATGGGGTATCAGGCAGGCCAGTGGAACTCTTCCCATCAAACATCCCCCTGGAAGGTGAGAAAAGTGAGGATTGGGATTCAGACAGCTGGGTCTTGGAAAGGGAGAACCCGCCCCCGTCCTGTCCTGTCCAGCCTCAAATCCTCATCTTCTCCAGAGGAAAGGTTTGATTGACCCCAGAGGAAATGGAGCCTGGGAATTCTGCAGGGAAACCCTGTCAGGATTCAGAAATGAGCCCGTCTCAAGGTGTGTTACGTGTTATGGATGGGGTGAGAAAACATCACTGCATCTTCTCAGGAGCCTTGGGAGAGATCCAGCACCGGGAAAATTGTCTTAAATTCCATGAGTTCATGGAATAAAGGAGGAAAAAGCGCTTTGGACCCTGCCTGCACTGCAGGATGGGATGAAGGAAAATCTGTATCATGACCCAGCATGAGGACACCACGGGGAGTCCCTGGACATCAGGGACAGGGACATTTTTTCCACTCCTTCCTCAAACTTTTTACCTTGCAAAAGGACAAAGATCTTCTCCTTTTGCTGCTCCCGAGCCCTGGGATGTGCAGAGCAGCCGGGCCGGGCTGCAGCACCTCCTCAGGGCCCTGCTGAACCCCTCCACCAGGCCCAAATCAAACAGCAGCCAGAGCAGGAACGAGAACAAGCAGCCGGTTGTGCGCTCGGGGGGAAGAGGTCCCCGAATGCCTCGGCAGAAATAACTAAAAATCAAAATTACAATAAACAAAGGCACCGTGCTTGTACAAAAAATATCCCACTTGGAGCAGTCCTACCACTTAATCCCATCTGTCAATAACACAGCTGCGCTGCAGGGGCTGTTCAGCATCTCTCTTTATTTTTCCAGGCGTCCTGGCTGCGTGGAGCACACTCAGGGACTCCCAGTTCCACCGGGCGATTTTCAACGTCGCTCTCCGTGGCTGCTCCGTGTTTGCTTTGCTCTTGACCTCGCCACTCGGATCTTGCTGCTGTTGCAAAACTGATTCGCGGGCCGGGTCCCAAAAAAATGGAAACGGCGCTGCCTTCGAGATTCCTGCATTTCTGAAAAAGCCCTTCCTGCTTCCTGTTTGCCCTCCCGGCGGTGTTTCCAAAACAAAATTTCCACTGCCTTGGGAAAATACAGAGCCACGCTGAGCAGGAATGCGGGCTCCGGGTCAGTGGCGCATCCAGGGCAACCCGAGAGAGGGATGTGCTCCCGGAAAAGGTTGGAGGCTGAAATTTTATTTTTATCCAGAAAAAAAAGAAGCTCCAGGCTTGCGGTGTCTTTTGGGCGCAGGTGGGAGGCTGGAGCTGGCACCTGTGTCCCATCCACCACCACAGCGTGGGTTAGGGGGATGTGGGCCTTCCCCAGGGAGAATTAGGAGCAAAGGAATTCCCAAGGGATGTGCAGCTTTGGCCTGGAGTTTGAGGATCAGCCCCACGTTTAGGAGGTGCCTCTGCTGAGCCTGGCAGAACAAAGGGGTGGGGATTGATGTTCAACTAAAGGAATAATCGTGTGAATCCCAAAAGGAACCAGACCGACGCCACCAGAGGAATCTTGAGGAATTCCCAGCAGGATCGATAACCTCATCCACCACGGAATTACAAACCAGCTCCAAGAGCCATGAGATGTCTGAATTAAATAACGGGAATTTGGAGTTCTCTTTATCCAGACTCATCCTTCTCTGGATGGTTCTTTCTCTCCAGCCCTTCAGGGTTAACTCCAAATCCTTTGGAACATTTCCTGCTTTATTTCCAGTGGGTGCTTGGCTCCAGCACTGAGGGAATGGCTCAGGTCCTTGTGAAACTTGGGTGAGAGCACCAACGCTCTGCCGCTTCCTCTGCCGACGAGGCTGGGGACAATGGAAGCACAACGGGAGGGAAGGAGCTGTGGAATTCACTGATCCCACAGGTTCTGTGCTCCACAAAAAGCCCAAATCCCTGCTGAGATGAAATGAAGATATGAGGAGGTGAGGGATGGGAAGGAGGTGAAGCTCCATCAGCAGCTCTCAGCACAGACAGGGCAGGCAATGAGCAGAGCTCTTGCAAAGAAAATTCCCCACGGTTCTTTTTATCCATCCAGGATTCCTGGAGAGCCCAGACAGATGGGCTGAAGGAAACCTCGTGGACATTATTGCTGTGCCCATTCCCATCGTTCAGCAGCTGAAGGCTTGGATTTTTTGAACTCCCTGATTCCTTTATCCCACTTCTCCTTTTCCTGCTCGGGACAATCTGCGCTTGTTTCTGGGCAGGGCATTGCCAACCCTGAGCTGCTGGGGAGCCTTCAGCTGCCTCTGCATCCCCCTCCTCGGTGCCTCCGTTCTCTTAATGATCTTTTGTCACTCATTAGCTTTGTTCATGAGATGAGAATCTGGGGAGTCTTTAATTAATTGGCCCGGAGATGTGCAGATAACGAGCGAGTATCGGCGCTGCCATCTGGGCAGGCCTGAGCCAAGGCAGCCCAGGCTGGCTGGGGTTTTGCCTCGGAAAATGGAATTCGCAGACACCTGGGCTGTGCAAATTGTGCATGGACTTGTCTGGCAGCTTCCCTGGATGCCAGGGGAAAGTTCCCTGGATGCAGGAGAGATCTGCAGCGGATGGTTTAGACAGGCAGAGAAGAAAACGTGGTTACACTTCCAACATCCGGTCAGGCCTTCATATTCCTCCTCAGCCTTGTGGCAGCTTATCGGGAGCAGTTTATTCCGCAGTTGCAGGAGGAAGTTTTTCTGTTTTTATTTTCCTGGAATCAGTTTTTATTCGTCCCAGCTCCAGTCTCTCTTTCCCAGCCAGGGATCCTCCGCAATCACAGCGTCACTCATCGTTTCCCATATTGCCTGCATTGCGTAACCGGGGCTGGCACCTGGGCTGCATGGGGGAAATGGCATTTGATCTTGGCTTGGGAGCTCCCAGGGATTGTTCTGGGACAGCCACTGGAGAGCTACCGACAGATCTGGTCTAAAATATCGATTGGTAATGGAAAAAGTAAAACAAGGGCTTTCCTTTTCCTTTTCCTTTTCCTTTTCCTTTTCCTTTTCCTTTTCCTTTTCCTTTTCCTTTTCCTTTNAAAAGGTACACTGTCCTTTTTATTTTAATGCTTGTTTAAGAGCAGTCCATGATCAGAGTTATTTGTTGTTTTGAGGTGTGTTTGGTAAAAGCTTAAAAAAAAAGCAGCCATGCACTGAGCTGTTATACATAAATAATGTAACAGAAAGACTTTAATTGCCTACATTTGGGGATCCCTTTTCCCTTTCCCCTTTCCACTTTCCCCTTTCCCCTTTCCCCTTTTCCCTTTCCAATTTTCCTTCCCCCTTTCACTTTCCCCTTTCCCCTTTCCCCTTCCCTTTCCCCCTTCCCCTTCCCTCCTCTCCCTTGCCTATCCCAGAATTCCACACCCTTTCCCACCTCACTTTTATCTGTGTGAAATCTCCTCCCTGATGACTTCACAACTGCTCCCTGCCATTGTTAAAAGCCGATCATGAACGCTCCTGGCTGATCCTGGCTCCTGGAATCAGGCGTGCGGCCGTGGGGTTTGTCCCGGTTGTAGGGACAGGATCAGGGAAGATCCTGAGCTGGAAGGGACCGCAGGGGTGATGGAGCCCAGCTCTGCTCCTGCACAGGACATCCCAGCATTCCCACCCTGTGCATCCCCGAGAGCGCTGTCCAAACCTCCTGATGATGGCCCAAGCTCTGATTTCAGCACTCACGGGGCTTATTTGGGGCAAAAACCTTGGGAAAGAGGAAAATTCCTTGTCCTGCTCCGGTGCTCTCAGGACACGGAGCATCATTCCCTTATTTTGGCATTGGAAATGGATCTGTTCCTGCTGGAATCCAGTCACAGAGCTGGGCTGATCTGGAGGAAAAGGAGGATTTTGGGATGCAGCTCCCCTGTTTATTTAACTTAGGGATTGGTGTGAAAAGTGTCCTGAAGCAGAAGCTTCCACCAAAAATATCATTTTGGGGTTTTATTTGAAATATTTCTGCATAAATTAAAACAAAAGAGCCCCCAAAATGGAACAGAAAAAGCACAGGGAACGACCATTCTTTGCTATTTTGTCTCTGCTTTTACTGTTTCAAAATATATTTTCACTCTCAAAGGCTGGAGGACAAAATCAGGATAGGAAGAATTCTTTCCTTAACTCTCCTGATATTTTTCCCCCTCAAAACTTTACTCCAGGAAAAGGGAATTCAGCAAATGCTCCCCAATCTGAAAATGTAGAGGCATCTTTTGAATTTCTTAAAATATGGATGCAAATCCCACTTTTTTGCTGCTTAACCTCCACCTCTACAAACCAGATCCTTAATCAAGGGCCAGGATTTTCCTTAGGAACAGGGGAAATTGGGATCACAGGGATATTTCCTCCACTCTTGCCTGGATACGTTGCAGTTGAGCTGCTGTTTTCATCCCAGAGCAGGAGCAGGTTGTTCCTGCCCTCTCTTTCCTGCTTTGCTGTCCCTTTATCCTGGGAATTTTGTCCGGAGCAGCCTTCCCATGAGTTTTTTTCTGGGAGTGGGAGGATCATCCAGCGAACAGACTCTGCACAAACGTTTCTTTGCAGGGTTTGGTTGTGACCAGGGATTCCCTGCTCTTATCACCTGCCCTTGACATCCCCAACCTCTGCCGGGTGAGGGTCGGATTTAGGGATTTAGGGAATGTTTGAAGACTTTTTCAAATCCTTCCTGGACTTGACTCCATGCATATCTTGCAGGCCACTGCTTTTGCAAGTGTTTAATGGGGCTTTTTATAGTTGCTGATGTTGCTGAGCTGCACGGGAGGGGCTGGGCCGAATCCTGTGCTAAAGCTGCCCTCAGCCCCCAGTAATCCCAGGCTTTTTATGGGGCTTTGCTCCCGAGCACAGCCACAGAAAAGGGAATTTCTCCCCAAGAGAAAATTTCCATTGGAAAACCAAGGGAAGACATCCCTGAGCTGTGGCTTGAGCTCCGAGCAGAGCCCAGGAGCTTCCTGGTTGTGTCATTCCCTGTTCCCTGTGCGGGGCAATTCCTGGCTGTGCCTCCGTGTGGGACACGAGGGGATAAACTCCCATTCCTGGGCAATTCCCGGCTGTGCCTCCGTGTATGACATGAGGGGATAAACTCCCGTTCCCGGGCAATTCCCGGTTGTGCCTCCGTGTGGGACACGAGGGGATAAACTCCCATTCCTGGGCAATTCCCGGCTGTGTCTCCTGCGGGAGATGAGGGGATAAACTCCCGTTCCCGGGCAGCCTGTGCCGAATTCCCAGCGCCCCGAGCAGCGAGGACAACTGCCTGCCTTCTCCTTCTCCGGGCTGCTCCCCCCCATCCATCTCCCTTTACTCACACCCTGCCAGCCCTCCCTGCTCTGCGGCGGGGAGGACCCAGCACAGTGAGATCCCATTTTATCTGGGTTCAGGGATCTCTCCTTATTTATTTAAACCTCTGCTGCCTCCAGCTTCAGTAACGATGCTGCTGCCCTCAGCATCACGGCCCCTGCCAACAACAACAAGCTCCATTTAGTCTGCTACAGCTTCCTACAGAGAATTGTTTTCTCACTTTACTCCTGATCCTCAACCCTTTCAAAATAGGCAAAGCCTAAAAATTATCCCCAACAGACTTTTGCATTCATCCACTTTGAAACAAAGCCTTTACACATGTTTGTTCTGCAGGGTCCCACTGATTTTGCCCCTTGCAAACTTTTCTCCCATTGCTTCTCTCCAAGCCTCTTCCTCCCAGGGCTTTTATATCTCGATGTGAAAGGCTGGAATGGGAAAGAAAAAAAAAAAAAAAAAAAAAGGGGGCAGAAAAAATAAAAGTGTATTTCTTTTATTTGATTCCCAGTTCCTTATTTATGCATCCACACACACACAGGGGCAGATGCTGTGCTCTAATCCTACAATGATTGCCTTTGGATAAACAGTAGCTCATAATAACAACGTTGTGAGTGGCCAGAAGCGAAGGAGCTGCTGGGATGATGGGGCAATGGATCCGGGGTGCGTGGGCTCCCCCAGCAGTGCCTGGCAGCCACCGAGGGAAAACCCCTCTCCCCTGTGCCTGCTTCTGTCCTCAGACGCCCAAAGTGGGGCTCAGACCGGATT
>VZRN01002720.1:1035419-1048444 GCA_013397935.1 Dasyornis broadbenti | reverse complement strand
ATACGTTTGGCTGACTGTGAATGAATCTTATAAAATGGAAATGGGAAACATGTGCAAACACTTTAAATATTTTTGCCTCTGCAAGATACTTGAAGACTTCCCTTGTAAAACAAATAGGGAACAAAATAAAACCAGGTTTCCTTCAGTCAGCACATAATCATTTTCATGTTAATTTTTATCTTGTTAACCCAAAAATCTATTAGAAGAAAATTATCTGCCTGAAATCTGGCTTGTGACTCACGCTAAGTGGTTCTGATATTTTGAGAAAATAAATCTTTACACTGTTTACACAAGTCTATCTGAAATTACAGTGTGTAAAAGAAATAATAGTTTCGAGTGACCATAGGTGACAAATGATCAGGCTTCTGATGTTATTCCCCTTGGCCTTGTCTGCAGGGGAGTTTTTTTCCTGTTCTTTTAATCCCTGCTCGCTGTGACAATGGCAAACCATGCCCAGAGCCACATGCAAAACCAACTGAGGTCATTCAACAGAAAAAGAGTCATGCTGTGGATTCTGCCCAGGTGCTGGAGGGTCAAATCCAGCCAGAATTCAACTGGGCAGAGGAATAATTTCATTAACAGACCTATCCTTAATTGCGAGAAGCCTCCCCGCTTTTCGTGCCCAGTTATGCCACCAAAGGACTTGGATTTCAGAAAAGATTTGCACACACAAGGCCAGATGGTTTTGAATGGAATCATAAAATCATGGAATCATAGAATCATGGAGCCATGGAACCATGGAACCACAGAAAGAGAGAATACGGAAAGGACCCACAAGGGTGATCCAAGTCCAGCTCCTGGCCCTCCACGCTGATGTTTCGTCGTTGTCACCTTAATTCTTCGTTTTCCAAACAGGCCCATTGATTGCCATTCAAAGGAGAATTAAGGTTCTTCCAGGATCTGAACGTTCCTATTTTTCCTCACAGATACTCACCAGTCTCCACACATTCCTTGTGTCATTCCCAGAACGCAGTGCAATCATAATAATAATAATTCAACATCTGTGGCTAATCCTCCAAGCCAAAGGCTATAATTAATTCTAACCCCTTTCTTCTGCTTGAATTTCAGCAGCATAAAATAATAGGTAGCAGGAGATGTTCAACAGCGAGAAATCTGGATAAATGCACAGAAGTTCTAATTAATAAATGATGTGTTTTGGCTGGAAAACATCTTTTTTGGGGAGAAGAGAAGGAAACAAATGAAATGAAACCTGGGCATTTTATTCCAGGATGTGAACTTTCCATGTTCTGCCCTGAGTTGCTTTATTAGCTAAAGCTCTGCGAGGACAATTATTTCATGGTTTATATTGAAGTTATTGCTTAAATTCACTGAAATTCACGGTGGGCAGCCTGGAAACTCTGCCTTGGGTACTGGGATTCCTGAGGAGTGCACGGATTGCAGGGGAAAACTGCTTTTTAGCAGTTTTTTGTTATTTTGCAAATTGCTTCTGTTTCAGCTCTGCCAGCGATCAAAACCTTTACAGCCGAGTTTTTGCTTTTTAAAGGGAACAGAATCCTTCCCGCCCCTCTTTGCAGAGCTCGTTCCCGTGCCAGCTTTGCCATCCTCTGGCTTTGAGTCTGTCTAACTTCATAAATAAGAAATAAACAGAGAAATGCCCCTGCTTGAGGCTGAAATCCTGGGGAGGGCGGGCAGTCCCAGCATCCATCCGATGGGAATGACCCAGGGGTTCTCTCGTCATCCACACCGGGAAGGCAACATGTGGGCACAGGCTGGCAGGGAGGAAATGCTGGGAATAAATATTTGAATGGCGCCTTGGAATTCCCAGCAGGATCAGAAAAGCGGGAAGGGGTTTTGCCTGTAGGTGAGGGATGGGGCTGGAGCAGGGAAGAGGAGCTGCCCACGAGGGGAGTCCAGGCTTGAAGCCTGAATTCCTTTGGGAATTTTCTCCCCTGATCAGAGTCTGCCTCGGCTGGGCACCCTGGAGCTGTGTGCGAGGAATAACCCAGCTGCTTCCCTGCTCCCGGGTGGGAAAGGGCAGAATCCACAGGGAAAGCCCAGGAAGTGCCTTGGCTGGGGAGGGATTTCACTGCAGAGCTCTGGATGAAGGCAGAGCCATAAATCCAGCGGTTCCTCCCCTGCCCCAAAGCTTGGATGATCCACGGGTGGCTGTGCCACAGCCCTGGGAGTGCCACATCCCCCGGGGGCTGAGCAGGATTCCAGTGGGGCAAGGGGAGGAAAAGCCATTTATTGGAAATCAGCACAAACGCTCCAAAATTCCCGAGGTGACAGCGTCCCTGAGGATTTCTCTTGTGGCAGGAGACACCACGCTGTCCTCAGAGCAAACAACATCGCAGCCCAGCGGTGCCAGGACAGGCCGAGATCGATGCCCAGACCATCCTGGGATGGGATCCACAGGATTTGCAGCAGGAGAGCTTCCCGGGAATGCCGGGGGTGAGCTGCCCACCCCGACCACAGACAACGGCCGGGGCTGCTTGGAGATGCAGAACTCCCGCCACGTCCAGCAGCTCCAGCAGCTCCAGGAAATTCAATCCCTTCCAGCAGCGGGCACAGGATTCCTGGTGGGAGAGCAGGGAGAAGCTTTGCTGCTCCCGCCCTACGGAGCTGCCCTCCCACCCCTCCACGGGCACCTGTTGGGCTTGTTCCTTCCAGGTGCTTGAGGATTTCAAATACACGATAATTTCACCGAAAGGAAAGCCCAGGCTGAGCCCCACCACAACAGCAGCCACAGAATTACACCCTGGGCTTCCTGCAGCAAGGAGAATTCGCTTCTCTATTACCCAAAAACGACACAGCTGAGCTCCGTGGCTTGACGCTAACATGGCTCGGAAACGTGAGGAGGAACGATTTCAGGATTTCAGCAGTGAATTGCAGAGGTTCTGTTCGTGAAGTGTCTCGGTGGCTGTTAAAACATTGAAAAATCCCTTGGGGTTTCTCTAATTCCAGGCCCGGCTCATTATGGTTTTGCTCACACCCGATAGTCCGGGCTCTTCTCTGGATGTGAATTTGAGATTATTAAATCACTGCGAAGCAAATATGGAAAGGTCTTAAAACGGGGCAAACCAGGAAAGTTTTTTATTATAAAGAGTTATTTATCATCGCCCAGAACACGGTGGTGGTTGACAAATCTGGAATTTAGCTGATTCAGGGAGACGAGAGGGGGCGGAACAGCATTTCTGCGAGAGGGAACTCTGTGGATTTGTCTCAATTTGGGACAAGCTCTTAAATTTAGGACACACTGTGCTTGTTTGTGTTGATGAGCGGGGAGTTCCCAAAACAAAGGCTTGGCAGAAAGAGAATCTGTGCAGGAAATTCTGCTCCAAAAGACCTTCCCTGGGGGAATTAAAAGCCCTGTTCATGCCCACAGCCCTGTAATTCATGTCCACTGCTGCTGGTGGACCCTGGGCACCACCACAGGTGGGTCTGTTCAGACATTCCACCTGCTGGGAAAAGGGATTTTTCCAATTGTTTTTGTTCCCCTAAAAGGAGGGCAGGGCTGGGGTTATCTCAGCCCCAGTGCCACCAGCCAAATACAGCAGGGCCTGGCTGCCAGCTGCTCCCCAGGGATTAATAACGTGGCAAGATTTACAGGGAAGTCAGCCCGAGCTGCTTTCCAGAAAACATGAATCAAAGCCGTCATATTGTCCTGGACAGACGTCATTAGTAAATGGAGCTGATGTGTTTCTGGCAGGAGGACCCTCTGGAAGCCAGGGAGGCTGGGGTGGGCTTTCCTGGAGCTCGGAGGGGAAGGGAAAGGTGGATGTGAAGCACGGGGAGTGAATATTAAACGCCTCTTCAAATGGCAGCACTGAAGTTCATGATTTCATTTCATTTAAAATGGAATCATTTTGATTTTCGGAGTTAATGACGTTTTACTGCTTCTCAGCAGCCCCAGAGGGGTGGGAATCAAAGGCAGGGGACATCAGGGAGCCTGCTCCCTGTCAACATCTTTCCTTCTTTTTGCTTTTCCCTGGAGACACCCAGGGTTCAACAGCCTCAGCAATGTTGGGTCCTCAGTGTTGCTTTCCATTTTTTATGCTCCTGGGGCTGGACTAAATCATCTTCAAGGTCCCCTTCCTACCCAAAACCATTCCGTGCATCCATGAACCATTCCGTGAATATTTTTAAAGAGCCTTGAGACGCTCTTCTAGGGCTGAACCTTCCCGAATTCGTACCATGAAAGGAAGGAGCTTGATTTGCAGAGGTAAAACAAAAGATAGGAAAAGACTGGAGCATTACTTTGGCCAGGCTCACGAGAAGCGCTTCTCATCCCCACAGCTGCAAAATCCCAACAGCCGCCCGGATTTCGCTGAGCAACGGTCACATCATTCCGCTGCTTTTTCAAAGATCCAAGCAATTCTTGCCTGCTGGCCGTGGGGCTGAATTCCTGTCAAACGCAGCCCGAGTGCTGCCGTGAAATCGCATCTTTCGGAGATTTGCTTGTTTGTGTCGCTTCGCAGTTGGATTTCTGCATTTGCCTCGTCTTTACCCAATAAATCTGCGCCTGCGCCTGCGCCTGGCGTTGGGGTCCAGGAAAATCAAGCAGAAAGCTCTCGGCTGGGGGGGCTCGGCCTGGATCCTGGGGCTGAGCCAAGCAGCAGGACCAGGCGCGTCCGGCGCGTCTGGGTTTGCGCGCTTCAAACAACCCCAAACCTCCGTGGTTACCTCGAGGTCTGAGCCAGGAAAGATCTTCACCTTCACTCGAGGGGGTGGCAGCTGATCTGCTGGAATTATTGAAGGTCTGATGAGCTGGAAGAATAAAGCCGTTCTTGAGAGATGGGTTAAGGTCAGGAAACGCGGCGCAGATCACCCGGAGAGGGGTTTGGGGCTGGGGAATTTCTGCGCACGCGTTTTGTGGTTAAAGCACAGAGAGTAAGAACTGGGAAGAGTCGCAGAATCCTGGAATGGCTTGGGCTGGAAGGGACCTGAAAAATCATTTAATTCCATGGGCAGGGACACCTTCCACTGTCCCAGGCTGCTCCAAGCCCCGTCCAAGCTGGCCTTGGACACTCCCAGGGATCCAGGACAGCCACAGCTTCTCTGGGAATTCCATTCCAGAGCCTCCCCACCCTCCCAGGGGAGAAGACGAAGGCTGAGACAGAAGAACTGTGGTCCAAGACCAAGAAAAGCAAATATTCCAATGTTCTGTTCGGGGAGGGCGAGCCAGTCCTTTCAAAACAGCCCCTTGGAGCCTAAATCGCCTGGATCCTCTTGAAAACCCCATTTGGATACACAAAGAAAATTGAATATGGAGGTGGCGGATAAAGAAGACCAGAAAGTAACATTCTCTTTAAAATCCAGAAAAAACACAAACCCCGTGGAACACCGTGGAATGAACGCTCTGAGCAGTCCCAGGAAGACACCTCTGGGTGCTTGGATCGGGTAGAAGTTAATCTGGATGAAAATAAGACCCATCCAGCAGCAAAAACGTCCCTGACAGGCTAATGTTCGATTTAAATAAACAGTTCTAATGAGATCTGTTATTACCTGCTATTTTGTCATGCTCTGGCATGCAGTCCCAAGTCTAATGTTTCTAAATGCTGTCATAAATTTTTTCAACCTAATCTGCTCCTAAAAATTTCAGCTCATGTCTCTCCTGGCTCGCAGTAAATTGTTGGCGGCGCTGAAGCCTGCGCGTGAATCTGAAGCTCTCCCAGAAAAGCCCAGAACACCGAGCTCGGGCTTTCCCCATCGCGCAGGTGGCTGTGACTGAGGAATTGCAGGACAGCGCCGCTTACTCCACGGGATTTGCTCTTCAGTTTGGAACGGAAGGTGGTACCTGCAGGACTTGGATGGATCACGAGGGCCGGGAATCTCCCACCGACCCAGAACGCAGCGGGAAGAATCCACCGGCGGCATCCTGGGCTGTGCTCCAGCAGCAGCACCTTCCTGCTGCACAGGGCTGGGGAGAGCAGCGCTGAGAGCCGAGGAAACTCAGAGAAAAGGGAAATCAAAGAGCTCTGGGAGGATCCTGAGTGATCCAGTTCAGGGTTTGATCCAGGTGTGGATCACGGTCTCGTGTGGGAAATGAGGAGGGAACACCAAAGCTGAACAAAGAGCTTTGGATGTTTAATCCCCGTGAAATAACGCTCCAGGCAAGTGGTGATGCTCTGAAAAAATACCAGAGACCTCGAACTACTAAAATTATCCAACGATTCTGAATTCTGCTGGATTTGGTCGCTGGCTTTGCTCCAGAATCTCCCAAAATCGATCCCAAATCCTGCTCAGAGCTGGACCGGGAAGGTTTGGGAATCCCTCTCCTGCATCCCAGGAATTCACAGGGGATGGAGGGAGATTCTGCTCAGCACAATGTGAGGGATGTGACCTGCTGGAAAAAGAACCAGAATCCAAATTTCTCTGGGAATTGTGCACTGTTGAGAACCTTATCACCACCGCGCAAGCAAATAAATGCGCTGGGAAAGCATTTTTGGGGGTAAGAAGCTTTTCAGCTTTTTTTTTTTGTTGTTCCTGTGACACATAAATCCTCACAAGTGTTGTCACTCCCACAGCCCAAACAGTTTATTCAAAGACTGAGAGGAGTCTCAGTTTCCCACCGAGGTCAGGACAACTTTGCTGTGCCCTGACAATCCCCGAGCAGGTAATGCTTGTAATGCTTTATTAACACAGACTGGGGTCAATAAACACTTTGTACTGCCCTCCTCCTGACTCTCCCCACGTAATTCCCCAGTCCTAGAGCCTAAAGACCGGAGGGATTCCCAGGCCCGAGCCAGGGAAAGCTCAGCGGTTCAGCTCCATTTCAGCTCTTTCTGAGGCCACCGTGGCTGCCACCTTGATAAATGCAGTTGTTACTAGGAAAGAACCAAATCCTTTAATCATTTTCAAACGTTAAATTCCATCATGTCTGGCCCGTAAATGTAAAGTTCACTTTCCAGGAAGGATTTACCAAAGTCGATACCTTGTGCTGGCAGAGCGCTCGCGGTACATTTAGCGAAATGATTTTTCGGGGGAGGTTTTTTGATCCGTTCAGCTCCGAAACTCCAACCGTGCCCTAATTCGCCCCGAGCGGCCGCGGCTGAACGTTGTCACCTGTCCCTAACAAGGGCTTCGTTTGTCCCGGCCTTATCCCGGGATAGTTAAGGCCGCAAAAACGAAGGGGGAAAAAAAAAAAAAAAAAAAAAAAAAAAACAAACCGAAAAGAAGTGACTCGAGCTCCAAGTCTGCTGTGCCTCCCCACGCCGCCTCCGAAGCCTGACGTCTGCGCTGGTTTCTCAGAGGCAACGCTCAACATCTGGTGCCGAACCAGTGGGGTCAAATAATGTTCTCACCATTTAGCGTAATTAACTCCAACCGCCCGTCTGCTGCACGGCCCCGCCGCAGCCAACACAAGCAAAGCCGGGCCAAGGCGAAATTTCTGCTCATTATTAAACCCAAATCTAAGCACTTGTCTGTCTGTAAAAACAGAGCGAAGGGAGGAAAACTGAAACCAGCGAACAGGGTCTGAGGTTTCAATAAATGTCAGAGAGCGTCAAGTCTGTTTGGATTGCAAATTATTGCTGGCTGATGGTCTATTATTTTACAACTGGCGATTGCTGTCAGGAGGTGGGGAGGGGGTGGAGGGAGAGGGTGCTCGAATCCCAGCCAGAGGGGAACAGAAGTTGCAAAATACTGCAACAATCGTTGAGAAAAAAAAACAAAAAAAAAACCAACAAAGTCGCTTTACTGTTGGCTAAATTCGGAGTTTTCATCGGGTGTCTCTTCGAAGAGGAGAGAGGGCTCTGAGGGATGTCCCGTCATCCAGGCCAGGTTGGACGGGGCTTGGAGAAGCCTGGGATGGTGGAAGGTGTCCCTGCCATGGCAGGGGTGGGAATGGATGAGCTTTAAGGTCCCTTCCGACCCAAACCCGTCCGGGATTCCGTGATTCCAAGTCCCCTTGGGACAGGAACCGCCCCCCGCCCCTCTCTGCCATCCCTGCCGCTGCTTCCAAACACCATCCCCGGGAGAATGAGGACAACCGGCCAGCCATGAACCGGCAGAGTGACAAACCACATCCCACACCCTTGTTGTGCTCGAGGTGAGCTCGTATCTCGTCAAACAGAGACAAGAGAACTTTTTAATTGTTCTTAAGTTCTTTTAGTAAATGAGTTGGTATTCATTTTTAATGAGTGGGTGGTTGCTTCTTGAAATGCAGTGGGAGAGGATGTCTTGGAATCCCAAAATCCCAGAATCCCAGAATGGATTGGGTTGGAAGGGCCCTTAAAGATCGTTGAATTCCACCCCTGCCGTGGGCAGGGACACCTTCCACAGTCCCAGGCTGCTCCAAGCCCCGTCCAACCTGGCCTTGGGCATTTCCAGGGATCCAGGGGCAGCCACCAACAAATCTTGATGGATCCGACTGAGCTCCCACTGAGCGCAGAGGATCAGACGCGGTTTGTGAGGAGAAGGGAGACAGGGAGGGATGAGCTGCAGGAAAAGCCTAAATCAGCCGCTGGACAAACGTCCCCAGGCTCAGAGGGGCCATGGCAGCGAAGCGTTCACCCCTCACAGAAGGGGACGTTGTCCCAACGCCACGGGAACGTTCCAGTTGCTAAAACCTGTTGGTTTCGGACTCTGCCAAATACCCCAGCCGAGGCTTCCGACACGGGGAAAAGTAAATAAACCCGTGCCACGCGCAAAACAATCCGCGAAAACATCCTGCGCTTCTTGGGGGGAAAACATTTCCCCCAACAACGCCCGCTCCAGATCCGGAATTTCTCAGCCGGCGTTTTTGGAAGCGAACCGAGCCATTGAGCGGAACTTTACAACTCAACACAGACCGGGGAGCTTTGAAATCTGTGAAGGGATGAAACGCAGCGAGATGTTTTCACGTGGAAAACGTGGTTGCTCTAGATCAGTATGTGAGGTGGGCTAGAGTAATTTGCAATTTTATAAAGCGAGAATAAGTCTTTACAGCCCACCTTTTTTTGTTTTGTTTTGTTTTGTTTTGTTTTAAATATTATTTTTTTCAGCAAAGGAAAGTGAAGAATTCAAGTTT
The DNA here is from genome assembly GCA_013397935.1 of Dasyornis broadbenti. NCBI lineage: Eukaryota > Metazoa > Chordata > Aves > Passeriformes > Dasyornithidae > Dasyornis > Dasyornis broadbenti. The sequence goes on along the minus strand of VZRN01002720.1, from coordinate 1,039,473 downwards.
GAAGACAAGAAGGCTTTCAATAAAATCTAAATATTCAAAACGTGGCTGTTTGGTGCTATATGGAAAAGCAAATTATATTTTTATTTTTCTTTTTTTTCGTTCCTATTTTTCTCTCCCTAAATTAAAGCTGTGTTTTGCGAAGCGAAATGAAAAAAAAAAAAAAGAATGGATCCAAGGTTACAAAAGAGTGGTTATGCTCTCCTGTGCCCAGCACCTCCTCCTCTCTCCCTCACACGCACACAGCCCCCGGTAATAAAACTGTAACTTATGATTTCGCACCAATAATATCCCGAGAAGGGTGCCTCGATTTTCCCCTGGAGCAAAGGAAAGAGGCCAAAACAATCAACGTCTCTCTTGTGCAGAGCTGAGCTCGGGCTCCGCTCGGGCTCAGCTCGGCGTCCCCCCGATGCCTGTGGAATATTCTGGAGCTGCCAAACTCCTCAGCCCCAAGTGGGATGGTGACCCTGGAGGGTTTTTTTGGCCCCTCGCGAAGGCAGGGAGGAACGGGGATCACCCAAAGGTTTCTCCTCCACCAGCCCAGCAGGATCTGTCAGGCAGAGCTGGTCGATATTTTCCCAGTGCTACAACTTTCTGCCGTGAAATCCAAACGTTCTAAAGAGAGGAATCAACTCCGCTGGCTTTTGTCAAAAATGATCACAACTCCTGCTTTCTGGAAGCGGGAAGGGGTTTTGGTGTCCCCTCCCTCGCTTTGACTGTAGGCTGCAATGGCTTCAGATTTTATCAAGGGGAATTTCTCTTTCTCATCAATCCCTGCCTTTGGCCAGCTCGTGCAGAACTGGGAAATAGTCCTGGGATGGGGAATCTCTGGGAGCCCACGGTCCAGGGGCTGTTGTGCACATGGCAAGGGGTGTGTTCCACGCTTTGGCAGGATTCCTGGTTTTCCACACGAGGCAGTGCCCAGAGAAGGGGAGATGCGCTCTTTGTAGCGCACGGGAATTAAATCAGCTCTAATCAAGCACAGCATCTCTTTGGGAAGCATCCAGGAGCGAAAGGCTCCTTTCGGTTTGTTTTTTTTGGCTTTTTTTTTTTTTTTTTTTTGTTAGTACGAGTTTTTCTCATTAGTTACACCAAAGCTGCCTTTAATTCCTGTCTTGGCTGAACTAAGTTCAGATGCTCAGAGAGGGCTGAGAATGGATTTTAACTCTTCCATTTGGAAGCGCCCCTGGAAAGCTCAGCATCAACAGAACCCCAGCCGGACCCCCCGTGACCAAACACGCACTTAAAGGAAGAGTAAACAGCCAAACCTCCTCGAGCTGCTCTGGCCCCAGCTCTGCTCCTTCCCCTTGGCACTGCTTCCCTTGGAATGATGGATGAGCAGCTCCAAATTTCCGCAGTTTTCTTTGCCCCCCTCCCTGTATGGGGATTCAGCGCTTTGGTGTGATGAGTTTCTAATGGCCGTGCCCAAACCATGGGAGTTTCGGGGTGCATATCCACGGACACCTCAGCTCTCCTGGGGCAGGAGGGAGCGAGTTTCCTCGGGAAGACAGGCTCTGACCGTGTTTAATGAGCAGCTCTGGTGTGACAAATGGTTGTGTAAAGCACTTCCTCCCTTCCCATGTGCTCCCTGCGTGCCGGGGCCCTCGCAGCGCCAAGCTCCTCACTTTTGGATTGAGTATCACCCACTCCACGATTATTTTGTCTCCCTGTCAGATGCTCGCTGTGGAAAGAAGCCCCTGGCCCCGCTCCTGCCCCGGATGGTGTTCATGGGCTGCTCAGAACCATCAGGGGTTTAGGGAGAAACGCGATCTTTCAGTACCAGCGCAGACACCCAGGACTCTCGGCTCCACTCCTGATGCAGAGCCTTGGAATAGAATCATGGAACGGTTTGGGATGGAAGGGACCCTAAAGCTCACCCAGTGCCACCCCTGCCGTGGGCAGGGGCACCTTCCACTGCCCCAGGGATGCTCCAAGCCCTGTCCAGCCTGGCCTGGGACACTTCCTTGGGCGCTTCTGAGCCCAGGACCGGGGGAAAACCTCAAGAGACCAAATCTTCCCACTGCATTTTACAGCTGAAAAATCTCGAAAATAAAAACTCAGTGAATTCCCATTGAAATGTGACCCCAAAATGGCACCAGCCTCAATAAATCTCATTCTCCTTGGCTAAAATATCCTTGGAAAAGCTTTCCAGTTTTAACCAGGCACATCTACTAATCGGCCTCATCCAGATGAGGAAAGCACTGGGAAAGAACATCCCTTTCATTGGACCTTCAAAACATTTTCCAGCCCAAAATTTCATCCAAACTCGGGCTTAACGTTTAGAAGTTGGACTTGGCATTTTAAGATCCGGTCGATACAAAGTTTGGGACAAACCAAAAAAAAAAAAAAAAAAAAAAGAGAGATTGTTGAACAAAACCTGAGCTGAGCCCGTGATGGATGGACCCTTTCTTTGGTCTCATTCAGCATTGAAACCACCCGTCGGGTTGGCCACCCTGAGCTCAAATATTATTTAATGCTGGCGTAAAAAGAAAATAATAATTCTGCAGTGTGAGTGTTCCACAGCGCGGCTTCCAATTCACCTCTGGCCTTCCAGGCTCCGGGCAATGATTCATTCTCCTCCTGACAGGAGGCCTACGACGTTCTCAGGACTTCTTGGGTGGAAGAGAGCTTGTAGGAAGCAAATCCACAGCGAGCCGTTAACCTTGATGAGGATTAATCCCCTCGCTCGCATCGGTGGCTCGGCGAGCTGAGCTGCGGTCCCCAGCCGGGAGCAGGGCTGTGATCCGGGGGTTTTGGGGAGCGTGTCTGCACGACCTCACTAATGGCGGAACAAACCCCAGCGCTCTGGGCTCGGGGAGTCCCACTCCAGCAATAACAGATTGTAAAAGCTCGAGTTTCAGCACAATTAGCTCCTGGCTGCAGTTTATTACCCCATCGGAGATTTAAAACATGATTTTTTTCTTCCCCCCCCCCTACTGCATTCCAACAATACTTAAGTGTCTGGAGCTGACACTGTAAAACAATAATAGAGCGACAAATATCTGTCTCTCTGAAGACGAACCCACGGGCTGGGCTTGTTTTCAGACAATAAATGGTAAAACAAGCTTGAAAACGGCCTTTTCTCCTTCTTCTCGATCCTCACAGAGCTGAGTGGAAATGCTTTCGGTGTCCTGTTTGGTTTTCACTGTTTGCTGGGATTTCAGGATGGTTGAGGCTTCTGAAGGACAAGGCCCAAGGGCTGGAGGGAGAAATCCCTGCTATTGCTCCAGCAGAACTGAAGGACAGCACCCGGCGCCTCAATGGTGAAGATTTAAAGGGATGAAATTCCTCCCTGCAGATGTGCAGCTCTTCCTGGCGGATGCCAGGACTCCCTGGATGTCCCCCGGGGTGACAGAAGCTCTCCAGGATCAGTCTCACCCCTTTGATTCGTCTTTGCAGGAGACCTTCAGCAAAGGAAAGAAGAGAATGGAGATTGGGAAAGATCTCGGAGGTTCAAAGGCTTCCCAAAACTCCTTCCCTAAATCAAATCCTTCCAAAACAACTTCTGATTAAAACAACCGAACCAAAATCCTTCCATTATCCCAAGCCCCATCCAACCTGGCCTTGGACACTCCCAGGGATCCAGGGGCAGCCACAGCTGCTCTGGGCACCTCACGTCCCTCGCAGGGAGTGTCCAGCTTGGAGCAGACACCTCACCCTTCACCAGCAGCCACGGCCAAGCCAAACCCCGGCTTTTCCTGCGCAAGGCTCCTGTGCAGGAGGACGTTCCTGATGCCATGGAAGCTGCAATTCCAGCCTGGGAGCTGCCTGGCTTCCAAAGCCACCAGCACAAGGGGATCTGGTGGTTTTGCTGGCTGCCTGCACGGGGCACTTTGAGCCCAGCCCCGTTTCCACAGGCTGGTGGAGCAGAGCAGGAGCCAGCAGGCCGTGGATAAACACAGCACAAACTGCAGCCCTGGAACGGCGTTTTCCAGCGGTGTCCATCTGGCACCTTCCTGCTGCGCTGAATTCACTCTGAGGGAGTCAAGCGAAGGGAAAAAAAAAAAAAAAAAAAAAAAAGGGGAAAAACAAAAAATACAAAAAAAAGGGAGGCTAT
>VZRN01002720.1:972079-1016888 GCA_013397935.1 Dasyornis broadbenti | reverse complement strand
TTCCCTGGCCAATAAAAAGAAGGGAAAAAAAAAAAAAAAAGGCAAATCCACGTGCAGATGTTGATGTGCACACGACGAAATGCTCAGCGCAGCTCGGGCAGGAGTTCGTGCTCACGGAGGGCTCGGTGACTTTGCTTTCACACAAAAACTGCCGCACTGGGACAGGAAAACTGCAGAGGGCCAGGAGCAGGGCTGGGAAGGCACCCGAGGGAGGGCTGTCCCCTGGCAGAGCGGGGCTCAGGAGCTCTCAGACACCCCCAAAGCCTCAGGGTCAATCAGAACGACCACAACAAACCCCGGCTCCTTCAGAAAGGAATGGAAAATTCACCCGGGTGCCATGGGCACCCTTTTTTTCCCCTGAAGGGCCTGGGAAGCAGAGCTGGATGCGCTCCTCCTCGCTGGGTTCTGAGTTTCTGGAAGGATTTCATTGCAAGGGGAACTCGGCCCATCCGTGATTTTCGGTTTGTGAAGGTCTCTGTGACGAGAGGGTGAGAAGCTGAGGCTTCCCAGGAGCTGAACCTCCCTGCTGGTACAAAGTGCTGCACTTTCCAGCTGGGATGGCACCTCTGGACCCTCGGGAAGCCCACGCTGGCTCCTGTTCGTGTCCCGCCAGGGCTGCGGGGCTGCCGCGGCCCCGGGGTTTGTTGTTCCTGGGGGTGGTGGTGCTGCAGGCCCAGGCCCTGCTGGAGCAATCCCATCCCAGAGATGCCAAGTGGAAAAGTCCCCTCTGAAGGAGCACGGAAAAAGCCAGAAGCAAGCAAACAAAAAACCTCATCTGTTTGTGCTTGCAGGCCCGGGGCCTCCCCTCCCACCGGGGCTGTCGTTGGTGCGGGGCGGCATTCCGGGGCAACGTCCTTTGCGGGGAGATGCTGGCAAAATCCGTGTCGGGGTTAAGAACTGGATTTGCCTGGGCACAGTAACCCAGAGACAATTCCTAAACTGTTCCATGAGTTCATGTCTCTCTCACCTTCTCCTCTTCCTCTCGGTTCCAGCTAAAAATAGCAGTGCCAGCCCTGGGAAGCGGCAGCCCCGATACCTGTCAGGGACACGGGAGCCGTCTCCACGGAGTCTGAGGAACACCCTGTGACTCACAGCGCTCCAGATGCCAATCAGCCCCGGCAATTAGGGATCCTCATTTCCCTCCTATCTGCCCCACTGAGCTCATGGAGAAAGGGAGGGCATTTTCAATGTTTTATTCTTTATCTTCTGCTCCAACAAAAAAAAAAAAAAAAAGGAGAATCAGATCAATCCAGATTTTCTGGAAACGTGATCCCCAAACCAACAAACGCCTCAGGTTTGTTGGGATTGAGAGAATCCCTTTGCTGGAACAGCCACGAGAACTTCAGTAGGGATATTTATCAAAAAGCAGAAAGCATGAACGTGCTGGGCCTGAGAAGGGAAGGATGTCACCCAAATCAGTTTTTAAGCTGGCTTCCCGTTGCGCTCCAAGGCCTACCTGTGTTATGTCGATAAATATCGAATAAATGGGTATCTGGGTGATAGAGAAAGAGAAATGGATGGAGAGCAATTGAAATCCAGGCTATTTAGGGCTGTCAGCACTTTCTGAGCCCCCACACCCAAATCATCACTGTAAGGGCGCCCACAGCAGCTGGGGCTGCCCCTGGATCCCTGGAAGTGTCCAAGGCTGGAGCAGCCTGGGATGGTGGGAGGTGTCCCTGCCCATGGAATGAGATGAATTTTAAGGTCCCTTCCAACCCAAACCATTCCATGATTCCATGAAAACTCGAGCTGGGCGGGTCCCTTTGGTTCTGCAATCTCTTCCGTGTTTATTCCAAGCGCTCATCCGGCCTCAGCCTCTTCCCCTGGACACCTGAGGGCTCCAAGCTGTTGCTCCCTCTCCCTTGGATCCACATCTCCGGGATCACTCCAGCACCAGCTCTGCCTGCCCAGCTCTTCCAGCGTCACCTTGTACGAGAAAATCGACTTTCACCTCCAGGTTTCTTGTTTGAATTGGAGAGAGGAAGGGTGGACGAGGGAAACAGCATCATCTCCCTGGCCAGACACAGAGAAATCGCGTTTTAATCCAGAAGAAAGGCAAACATTTCAGCCTCAGGATCTGGCGCTCTCAGGAGCAGAGATTTTTAGTTTGATCAAAGGCCCAGCAGAGGTTGGAGGTGTCTCACTGCTGGCTGGAAGTTCTGAAAATAATGGGCATGCAAAAACAATTATAAGGCAAAACAGTCAAAAAGCAAAGATTCCTATTAATTTTATTTTTTTTTTTAAATTAAGATTTTAAAATAAGAGTTCCAAAACTTCAACAGGATACTTTCTGTTCCATTACTTTCCAAACACCCTGGGTCAGACAAACTGCTCCAGATAATGAGGTTTTTGCTGTGAAAGTGATAAAAGAAAAATGCCTTGCAACTGTTTCACAGTGAGAAAAGGTTTTAGTCAAGAAAAAGTTGAGAGGTTTAAGTAAAATTTGAGACAAAATATTGACGGTGCAGACACTGATTTTGTCCTGCAAAACTGGAACCATCAGTTGGCTGCAGAGTTCTCTTGTTGGAGTTTAGAAAAATTCATCTTCTCAATTGTTGCAGCCATTTCCCCAAATTCCATTCTAGGCAAAATTTGATGATTTCATCGTTTCCCTCAGAAAACTGCAAACCCTCATCTCCTCCATCTGCTTTTAGTTTGAGCTAAAAATATGCCTAAAACAAGACAAGTGATGCCTCAGAAAGAAATACTCCTGAAGAAAAAAAGTGAAAGGAAAAAAAAGAATTCCGGATAAAATCCGAAGTTGCCTAACAATTTTCCCATCCCACAAAAACTCCGGATTTCCAAAACAACTTTGCTCTGCAGTAGGAATAAATTTTGTAGAGAAAAGAAAAAACCCACCCAAGAATATCCAAGAACCCCGTGGTGAAAGCTCCGATTTGGGATTTCAGCTCTTCCAACCCAAATATTCCCCCTGTCTGCTGGAGATGGCTCCCACTGTCCGAAGCCAGGAGCTACCCTGGAACTGGGAAGCTCTGCTCCGAAATGGATGCATTCCTGCGAAAAAAAGAAAAAGAGCTGTGGTTTTAGTGAATCACGACGAAAAATCGTCCTCCAGAATTTCTCGACTCGCTGTAGGACTGAAGAGCCTCGGGGATGAGAGGAGCTCAGCGAGGCTGTGCCATCCCTCCCTGAGGAGCTTCCCCAGTGATTTAAGGAATATCCGGTGATTTGGTGGAGGTTTGGGAGCCCCAGCTCTCTCCCAGGTGACCGAATCCACCCAGGAAGGTCCCGCAGGCTGAGCCGGTCCATGTGGGCCGAGCTGGAGTGAAGATCTCACCTCAACACTCCCCATTTTCCAGCTTGGAGCATCTCAGGGTGGCCAGAGTGACCCCCAAGGAACAGAGGCACGACCCGCCCCTAAATCCAGCTCCACAGCTGAATGCAAACCTCAAAACCCGAATATTCTCCGAGTCCAGGGATATTCTCCTTCCCAGGGAAAGGCTGCAGCTGCCATCGCTGCTCCCCCGGCAGCAGCCGGAGCATTAACGGTGCTGAGCACGGGCTGGGGGTGAAATTCCCATTTCTGACTGACACTTTGGCTGATGGAGCGCTGGCTCTGGCACAGAGAGATCCCATCAGGCCAGGAATGCAGCGGGGTGGGGCTGGAGCTGCAGGTATCAGGCACTTTCTCCCCTGCTCCCCTTTTATTTTTAGAGCCATCAGCTGCAATGTCACCTTCCCTACACGGCACCGGGCTCTGGGCTCTCCAGGGTGGGATTTTCCCTTTTTTCTCCTCGCTTTGAAGTCAAACCGGTAATTAAGAAGGAGGCTTGGCTACCTAGGAATCCATACCTGGTGCTGCTCCTGTGTTTCTGCTAATAATAGCAAAGAGCTGGGTGCAGAGGCTCTGTGGGAATTGCAGCAGCGATCTGAAGGATCTGGATTCTTCTCATATCCAGCAGGGATTAAGTCATTACCCTGCTTGCAAAGCAACACCCAAAGAAGCGAAGGGCCTCGTCCAGCCTCGTGCCCTGAGCTCGTGGCTGAGCTGGAAATGCAGCTCGGGGGGGTTTGGATTGAGGAGCAATTCCCGTGCTCAGCTGATTCCCAAAGGTTTAGCTGGCATCTAGAAGCTTCTGTTGTGCTCCTTAAATGATGTCCAAGGGCACGTCCGCTCACCTTGGACCTTCTGAGGCCAAACAACCGTAAGTGCAACCAGAATAAATAATTAGGAGCCAAGGTCTTCAGTTGGAATTAATTACTGAATTGGCTCCATCAGGAAAGAGAACATCAGTGCTTATTTCCTGTTACAGATGATAATTACTGGAAGGATTGATGGGATTTAATGAGGGAGGTGAGGCCGTGGCTGCCCCTGGATCCCTGGAAGTGTCCAAGGCCAGGCTGGACAGGGCTTGGAGCAGCCTGGGATGGTGGAATGTGTCCCTGGCCATGGCAGGGCTGGGATGGGATGGGATGAGTGCCAGGAATGGGAATGCTGAGCCACCTTAACCCACGGCAGTGGGACAGACAGGTGGCCGCAGCTCCAGGAACGCACAAAAGTGTATTTTTTGTTCAATTTGACATTTTTGCTCCTCCCCGCCTCCTTAACCCCTGCTGGATGTCAACCAGCCCAAGGCTGACCTCACTCTGTGTTCATGAAGCTGCAGTGGGGATGACACCCAGCGTGGAAATCCAAAATACAAATGGGGTTGTTTCACTCTGCAACCCGCTCTGAGCGTGGCTGCTCCATGTTCTTAGGAGGGGGGGGGTTGGAATTCACTTGGTAAATTGTATGGTCAATTTGGTTGATCTAAATCATTCCTTTGTACAAAAAGCTGGGAAAACGCAGCAGAAAATCAGCTCGGGAGGATGTGGTTATCAGGAGATAATCAGGCCCCGGGGAAAGCAGCCACACCTGGCTCGGCTGTGCCCGTGGAGAAGCATGAGCTCCCTTCCACCCCCAGCGCACAAACCAGCGCTGGCCTCTGGCTCCTGCTCTGCTCCAGGGAGATTTCCACAAAAACAGCTCCTGGGGAGCTGCTTGGGAAGTCCTGAGCTGTCCCCAGCTCCTGGAGCAGCAGAGCACCCACAGAGAGCTCCTCTCCACCAGAGCCCAGCGACGGGGAGCAGGCTGAGGCTTCCAGGGGGGCAGGATGATCAAACCCATCCCGGGCGGACCCAGCCGTGTCAGACACGCTCCGTGCCCCGGGCTGGAACGACAGGAGCTGCCCTGGAGCAGGAGAGGGGAGTGACAGCCTCTCCCTGCTGGAATTCCACACCGTGGTCCTTCCCCGGTGCAGTTCAGGCGGCTGGGAATGAACGGCCTGGCCAGGGATCAGTGCAGGTGCAGTTCCCAGGTGAGCCATGGCTGGAACAAACCTGGATTTAGGGACGGTGCAGGAAGGAATAAGGAAGAGGAATAAGAAAGTTTTTCTAGAAAAAAAACAAGATCTGCAGACTAAGGGGTTCTTGAAGGCCCAAGGTACACCAGGGTGGGTGGGAAAACCCCACAGACAGATCCGTGTGGGGCAAAGGAGAGAGGAAGGAGCAGGGAGAGGGGAGGGGAGCATTTGGGGTGTTTTGCCTTTGACCCACAGCTCCTCCTTCCAGGGAAAAGTCTTGGCTACCTGCACTCCATGCTGTTGGCACCAGGCACGCCTCCTTCGCCTCTGGAAATCCGAAGGGAAAATATTTTCATTGGAAGGCAGCGGCTGATACCTCAGCAAGGTGGAAGTGGATCTGACACCTCCTGCTCCGAGCCCCTTGGCAGCGGCAGCTCCCTGCTGAGCCCAGCGTGTCCCAGCCCGTGACAGCCACGGCAGCTCCCTGACCTGGGAGCTCTGCTTTGCCTCCCGGCACAAAGGGGATCATTGGATTGTTCCAAACCACGGGATCCATGCCAAGGGAGCACATCCAGGCTGCTCGGCCCGGCCCAGGCACCTGATGGGGGTCACGGGAGCATCGCCGGTATTTCCCTGCAAGACCCATCCTGAGAGATTTGGCTCTTCCACATCCCAGCCACGCCGAGCTCCCCCACCTCACTCCAACTGCCACTTCTGTGTGCTTTGGGAAGCTGCCAGGTTCTATTAATTAAACTATTATCTTCCCTCACTCTCTTCTTTTTTTTCTTTTTTTTTTTTTCCTTTAAATGGAAGACCTCGTGGCTCTGAGGAATCCATTGTTTATTTTAATTAGAAGCAAGGATTTGTCTGGAAATCTCTACGTGGCTCTGGCTGTGTAACCGGGCTGGAGTTCTGTGCTGCTCCCAGGTGAACATGGGAATGTTGCTCGCTGGAAATGAAGGTCACAAAAGTATCTTTCATTTCAGCATAAACCTTGAAAAAAAAAAAAAAACCTTGGAGAATGTAAATCTACAGTTAAGGGAGAACTGAATATCAACCTCATTGCACACACGTTATTAACTCCAAGTTATTCACGGATAGCTCCCTCCAGGACACAAGTGGAGGGAACCCATCCCACCCCTGCCACGGGCGGGGGCACCTTCCCCTACCCCAGGCTGCTCCCAGCCCTGTCCAGCCTGGCCTTGGGCACTGCCAGGGATCCAGGGGCAGCCCCAGCTGCTCTGAGCACCCGGTGCCAGGGCCTCCCCACCCTCACAGCCAGGAATTCCTTCCTGATATTCCATCTAAACTCATTCTCTGTCAGTTTGAAGCCATTCCCCCTTGTCCTGGCACTCCAGGCCCTGGTGAAGTCTCTCTCCTTTCTTGTGGGCTTCCCTCAGGGCAATGTTTGGGATGGATGCAGAGAGTTCAGGACTTCAGATCATAATCAAAGCAGCCCCTGAGGGCACCTCAGCTCAGATTGAGCTGTCCCATCCCATTATCCCATTATCCCATTATCCCATCCCATCGCAGCCTCTTCCCAGATCCCTGTTTTTGCCTAAAGATCTGTCTGGTTTTGGAATCTGCTTTAGGGTAGAATTGACAATTTCCTGTCAATCACCTCCTCCAGTTTTTCATTCCTGCTCCCAGGGAAGTTCACTCGGGGGTGAAACTCTCACTGCCGCCAGGGAAGCATCCTCCCCTCACTTGATTTCCCTCTCCCTCCAAAACACGGAACCCGGATGCCGGCAATTCTCTGGAGACCACAAACAGACACAAGAGGAGCTTCACCTTGGCTCAGCCTGAGCGTTTCCATTACCAGGGAGAAGCAGGAGCAGCAATGAAGGGTGGCTGCTTCCATTCCTGTGCCTGACCTGGGAAGGGTTGGATCCATTTCTCTGGGAAGAGACAAGGGAGTTACAATTCCCAATATAACCTCAGCGAGCTGCTGTTGTTTGACATTTATCCATGATATCCACAAGCCTTTGTTGGGAATTCTCCAATTCTCTCCCTTTTCCTTCCCTTGGAGCGCTTCGAGTGCTGCTCGAGGCTGGACCAGAGAAGGTTTTGAAGGGCAGGAATTATTGTAAAACCAAGGAGTTTCCCTCCCCTCCCAGCTCTGTCTGCAGTCAGTTCTGTACCCTAAAACCTCTGAACGATGGTTGGGATATTCCCGGGAAGATCCTGCCTGACCCTCAGGGATGTATTTGGGCTCCCCATCAGAATTTGCCTCTCCAGGTGAAGCCATTCCGCTCCAAACGCAATTTTCAGCCTCCGTGACGTCAATCCCAGCTTCCTGCCTGCCCTGGGATGGCGTCTCTGTTCCGCACGGCGTTTCTGAAAACGCTGGCCTCTTCTGCTGACTCATCTCCAAACCAGACCAGGTGGGTCCCATTAACTCCAGTTCAGGAAGTGAAAATATGGAGAGCGTCCCCACAGACAGCCGGATCCTTTGGCAAGGAGAAGGCCTGGAAAGGAGCCAGCTCAGGAAGCAGCTCAGGATAATAAGGTTTATATTTGTTGGTGAAGCAGAGGAAAAGCCCAAGGTGCAGAGTGATTTGGGTGACTCAGTCTGCTCCCAGTCTCCCAAAGCCGCTGGATTCCAGTTCAGACCTCATCCCGAATATCTGGTTGAAAATGGATATTCAGGGAATGGGATTTAGAGGGACCATCAGAGGCCATAACTTTCAAAAGAAGATGAGAGAAAGTTGTTCCTTTCCAACCGCGCTGCTGGGAGCTCGATTCCAGCAAACCTTGGGGTTTTCCTATCATTTCTGAGGAAGATCCAATCGCTTGCCTTGCAGCTGAAAACCTAACTACGAAAAATGAGCTGAGTGCTTTTCCTGGAGTCACTTGGCCAAGAAAAGAAGAACGGGGAACTTCCCAGACAATGAACAACAATTTGGAAAGGTCCAGAAATCAATTTTGGGGTTTTTTTGTTGTTGTTGTTTTTTGGTTTTTTTTTTTTTGAGAAAGTACATAATGAGGTAATTTTCTATTTCTTTTTGAGAAATGTTCGGAGATAGAATCGTTGGAGATGAAAGAACCGAGTGCAGGAGCCCAGAACTCTGATTTACTGTTTTCTACTCTTACACCACAAGAATTTTGCAGAGCATTCCTCAAGAGCAAACTCTGTGAGATCAGAGCCTGATGGAGAAGAACTGAGGACAAAGTTCCACTGCAGCCTGGCTGCTCACGGCCTTGACATCCAGAAATTTCCATGGCTAATGACAGAAACCAGAGGGAAACAACCACAGCAGCTTCGCAGGACCTGGATTTGACAACCCAGAAGGCAAAGCTTTGGGCTGAAATCCAGAGTGATCCTGGAAACCTCATTTTTAAATCCAGAGCGAGACATTTCCACTGGCTTGGGCCCATGCTCCATTAATAACCCTCCAGCTGCTGATAGAACATCCATTCCTGGGAAGTCCTGGGAAAAATGGGGATGGATATTTCTGCCTTGCTAGAGCACCCCTGGGCCTTTCCAGCTGACTCCCGACTGCAGGCCTCTCCTGGGACTGGCATTTCCAGGAGGGCTGCGGGCACCACAGGGGGTTTTGGAGCTTTAACTTCAGCAGCTTCAGGAGTTGTTTTGCTCCCCTGGCTGGTGGAAGTGGCTGTTGCGGGAACGATCAGCTCGAAAGTCCCAGGAATGCCGCTGGGGTTGCTCGTCCTACCCTTCCAGCTCCCGTGTGGCGGGGAAGCTGGAGAATCCAGCCCTGCAGGACAGGCTGAGCTCCCAGGAAGAGCTGTGAGTGACACCTGATCCCAGCCCGGCCCGGCTCAGGTCCTGGCAGGACGCAGTTCCACCCGGGAAACCCCTTCCAGTGAAGCACCAGGCCCTGCCCAGCTCCCGACCCAGAGAACTCCCAGCTCCACATCCCATCCCCACCTTCCCTTCTTCCCACACAAAACCCCCAGTCTGGACTCCCCCCATCTCCAGGTGAGCCCTGGGGGGGAATCCCTCTGCTGTCACCCCTCGATCCCAACGCTTCCACCACAAACCCTCAACTGCTTTTCCACTTCGCCTCCCGAAGGCCCGGAGAAATCCATCCCGAAGGCCCGGAGAAATCCATCCCAAGGCCTGGGAGCAGCTCCCATCCATGGAGAAACCCAACCCCAGGAGCTGTGGGCTCGCTGCCTGACAAGATCCGACAGATCTGAGCCGATCTCTGCCGGGCTCTCGGGCCTGGCAGACGATCATTTCCTCGCGCAGCCGCTGCCATAAATTTCCAGCCCCATTTCCAGCCTTCCCTCGGGGCCCATCGGGCGAGGGAGGCAGAGCCTCACTCGTAAAGCTGAGCAGACTTGAAACAGAACCCAGCTCCCGTGGAGCCCACGGGCTGGGATTGCATTGGGTGAAGAGAGGAAAAACAAACAAAATCCCCCTCGCTGCAGAAAAGCGGGGATGCGTTGCTCAGGAATTGCTGCTCGACAAATTGAGCCTTTTCTTCACTCTCAGTGTGGAACTCTTCCACTTATTAAATAAGGAAAAAAGGGATTTTCAACACAGAGCACAGCAAATTCTGTCCGTTCCTCCAGTGTTTTTAATTCATCCAATGATTTATTTGTTTTTACGGCAAAATCAGCAGAGTTTCTCTGCTTTCACTGTTCCCGTGTTGCAACGTGACCAATTCCAAACTTGCCGTGGCCCCGAAGGGATGGGGAGTGCTCCGAAATGCGGGATGTGTTTTCCTAAGGGCACCTGCCAGGACCCTGCTGACACATCCAGAGAAGGAAAAGATTTGCCAGGACTTTCCCCGCCTTTGGACGGGGATGTTTGGTTCCGTGGGGTCTGCAAACACAGCGCTGCTCCTGACGGGAGGGAGGGACTGCCGGGACTGGGAAAAGTGCCAGCATCAGCTCGGGATCTGTCCCTGGGACTGCAGGAAACTGTCCCAGAAGCGTCACCGAGGGGAGGCTGAGTTGTTTCAGGCCTTGACTCTTTTCTCCAAGGGCTGCCTTGAAGCTCTTCCTGAACTGCTTGGGCTCCGCCTGCCAGGAATTCAAACAGAATTATCCCCATTGCTTCTGCAAATTCATGGGATCCTGGAATGGTTTGGGGCTGCAGGGACCCCATAGCCCATCCAGAGCCAGCCCTGCCATGGCAGGGACACCTCCCACTGCCCCAGGCTGCTCCAAGCCCTGTCCAGGGATGGGGATTCCAAGGCCTCTCTGGCCAACAGTTGTTCCCTTTAAGCTGTTTGTTATCCTGGAATTCCTGGCTGGGAATTAAAGACCAATAACAACGCTTAGGTTTGCCCATTTCACTTTTCTATAATCAGACAATTTTTCTCTTTTTTTTTTTTTTTTTTTTTTTTATTTCCCCTCAGTGTGAATATGATTATTCCTGGCTCCAGCCTGGATTTGTAGCCAAGCTAAAATGAAGAGATGTCCTCTGGACTTTCAGGGCAACGATCTGTTCATCTTCTATCAAATATTGAGGAATCTCTTCCCAGCACACAGTCCCCAGTTCATGATGCAGAACTCAGGTTCAGAACGGGACCAAACTCACCGAAAGAAAGGTTTTTCTTTATAAAAACATATTCAAATAAAAATTGGTTACAAAAAGAAGCCAACCACCAAAAAGGCAAATCAAAGCAGGGAAAGGAGGTGGGATGGCTCGGGATCAGGGACTGAAAGGCGAGGAGGAAAATGCCCCCAAGATCTCAGAGGTTTGTCTGAGCAGGACCACTTCAAGCAGGGCTACAGGAGAGGTCACGGCCTGAAGGCAACAAATCTTCACTGGAAAGGACAAGCTGCCCCTCGGGGAGAGATTTCTGAGGGTGAAGCTGTAGAGATGGAGGTGATAACAGCAAAGTTTTCCATTTCCACTCCCAAGAAAGGCCGGGATGCTCCGGGGCTGCCCCCGGTACACGTGAGCTTCCATGAGAGGTGGAAATCCCTGACTTTCCACCTCAGCTGGAGCTGCAATGCCCCCGAACGCTCTGGACACAAACCCCAAAGCAGAACCACAACGTGCCTGCCATCACCTCCTTTTCCCAACATCTCAATTTTCCCTGGCTATTAAAAGACACATCTCTCCCTTTGCCGGCAAACCCCTGACATCTGGCCGGGTTTTTTCCCCTCAGCAAAGGCGGGATGCCATCCCTGAGCCGTGATTCCAGGGCTGTTAAACAGCAGGGATTATCGGGCAGGACAATATTAAGTGGTATTTAACAGCGAGACCAAAGTTCCTTGTCAAATGCTTGACTTAGTGCTCCTTGATTGTTCGCATCCCGGCTCCGGGACCTTTTGCACTGAACCATTTTTCATTTTGACAACAAACTACCGCAGCTCTCCAACGCTGCCTGGCTGGAGCTGCCAGCAAAGTATTCCTGGGGCAGAAATATGGCCACGGAGAGGGGTTCAGGGCTGCAGGAGAGGAGGGCTCAGCCCTTCCCTTCCAGGGAGCAATGGCATTCCAAGCAGTAGGTGTCCTGAGTCAGAGCCTGGCTAATGCGCTCAGTATGATCCTCTGTCTAGTCATAACAATGGGGGGAAAAGCCCAAGGAGAAGGAGAGAAAAGGAGAAAACCGAGCCTCGGCGTGGTTGTTTAAATTACAGGATGCCTTCCTCTGGATGCACCTTAATGAAGATGTATGGTGGGAGACGGGGGGATAGCGAAGGGAGGTTGAGTTACTGATTTAGGGGGGAATTTCCAAAAGGTTTGGAGGGAATCTGAAGGGCCTTTAAAGCTCCACCAAAGCTGTTTTTATTAAAGCACTAAACCCAGGAGTGCTCATGAAAGTTAGAGTGTGATGTGAGCAAAAGGCAGGAAATCAAGGGGAAAGAAGGGGGAACTTAATGAAGGTTTAATCTTCAAGGGAATATGGACTTGGAGACTGTAAATCTAATGGAATGGCCCCATATTCCAATGTCAAAAGCTGCCATCTTCTGCCAGCAAATTTAACATTTTCAGAGGAGAAATCGAGTTTTAACCCCAGCTATTTACGCTGTTAAAAGATGGGATGTGGTAGCTGGAGACAGCTACACCCCCGGCTCCTTCCAAGGGCCTTTCCTCCTGGCAGATTTATGAGGGCCTTCACCACCCCTTCTCCATCCTTTTCTGTCTGTACATGCTCCCTCTGCACTTCCAGGCTGGAAAATTTCCATGAAAAATCCTGGAAATTTGATTGTGAGCAGCTCTGGACCCAGACAGAAAAAGGCACCGGGTTTCACTGCAGGAGAAAAAAACTTTGGAACCGGCAGTTTCTGATTTTTATTTTGAAGCTCCTGCATTTCCTCAGTTTCCCTTTTCTCCATGTTTCTCTCTGGAAAGGAGAGCAATCGCCCACCTTAAATTCACACTTGTAGAGGCATTCTAGCAAGATTCCTGGAGAAACAGTTGCATCAATACCAGAAATTACCACGTGGATTTATTTTCCACTTCACCCTGAGGGGAACTGGGTGTTTTTGCAGATTTCTGTGAAGAGCACGGCATCATTCCACACCCTGAGCAAGCCCCGCTCCCAGCGTTTCTCGATTCGCCACCAAAGATTGAAATGTTTGCTCCCAGCTTTCCAGATAACGTCGTGAGAAATGCAGAAGATCAAATGGAAGCCCAGTATTATTCATCCCTGTGGAATAATGGATTCCTCTTGTCAGCCTGACGACAGCAAAACTGCGGGCTCGTCTTGACATAATTTTTTTCTAGAGGGTCTGATCCAAGTCAATAGAAAGTTGAAAAAAAATCCCATTATTTGGAACAAATAAAATGAGGATAAAACCTTTGAACCGCCCTGAGAATGCTGCCAAGCTCAGAAATACGCAAAGCTTATTAATTATGAATGATTAGCTCAGATGCTACATTTGTTTTCTCTGTTCTTATCTCCCCATGCCCTTAAATCAGATGGGACGGGGTTTGTTATCTGATTTCAGATTAACAAACACCGAAGGAGGAACATAAATAATACAAATAAAAGCGGCTCAGGCAATGAATTCCTCCCCACTGCCGCTGTAAGAGAAGGGAGAATCCTCACCAATAAACAACAGGGAATTTGAGAAGACAATTTCTATGTTTTCTTGTCTGTAAAATGACACCAGGCTTGGCTGGGTGTAATGGGACTTGGAATTAAAGGAAAATGATCTGCATGCGCTTTAAAAGCAGCAATAAAACCTCCAAATTTGCCCCTAAAAACACAGATCTCAGCTGAAATTCTGCATGAATTCCTAGGGAGTGATGGAGTGGACACTGGGCCGGGATTTTAGCTTTTCTGGACCCCTTTGCTGCCCTCACACACACAAAGCAATCCCGTCTCCTGCCAGGATATTTGGCCTCCAAGGCATCGCTGTGGGAATTGTGTCCAACAGTTTGTTCTCAAGTAATTAAAGCCCTGGACATAAAATGGCCAGGCCAGCAATAATCGTGCCTTTGGAAAAATGGATAAAAATTAACACCTTTGCTCCGAGGAGCTGGGAATGCTGCGGCCTTTTCCGAGCGCTCCAAGCCGAGGCTGGGAGCTGGCGTGGGTCTCTTGGAGCAAACCTAAAATCTGTTCCTGGAAAAGCCTTGGCTGAGGGCTGGAGCCCGATCCAGGTGCACCATCTGTGCTTGGGGCGCATCTGCCTCCCCTCACGTCCCCTGGGGATGTGGGGATCTTGTTTTGGGATGCTCATTCCAGGGTGTGTTGGGATATTCCTGAGGGAACAACTCCGATAAGCTCAGTCGTGCTGCTGCTGAGCCAAACCATGGGATGCCTCCTCTGAAATCTCCTCAAAATCCCAGTTTCTCTCTTTTATCTCCCACCCCCAGGAACTCTCCAAACATTGTAGCAAATCCCGCCCCCCCCTCCCCGGGCTCCAGGAGAAGGGAATTTCTTGACGGGAATGTGCCCAACCAGCCCCCAAAGGGACACGAGCTTCCTGCCTCGCTCCATCCTCGGCGAAGTTTCCATCCAAAAGTTGAAGGAATCACCAAGAATTTTTGATCCCTCTATGGCAGGAGCTCAGTTAAAAGTTAAAACAATTCAGATGCGTCCTGAAATCCCAGGTTCCACAGAGGTTCTGGCTGCCCCTGGATCCCTGGAATTGTCCAAGGCCAGGCTGGACAGGGCTTGGAGCAGCCTGGGACAGCGGAAGGTGTGGGAAGAGGCGGAATGAGATGAATTTTAAGGCCCATTCCAACCCAAACCGTGCCGTGATTCCATGATTTGAAAATTCCATCTCCGAGCTGCCACTCCCTTTGGTGGGCGATGCCGTCGCAGCTCGGGCCCATGGAGACCCTTCCTGTGTCACTGAGGTGTTTCTGGCAAACCTTCACCTCCAGACTCCTCCAGCCTGGGAGTGCAGAAATCCCAGAATATTGCACCCGGAATTCCATGGGAATAACGCAACTCCTGCCTTCTGCAGGCCGTGCTCCCAGAAGAGAGGACAGCAAATCCCAAATGTGCTCTTTTCCCCAGTCCCCAGCTGGAAGCTGCTGCTGGAATGGGGCGGGGGAAGGAGCTCGTCTGAGCCACCGAGGTGACCCAGGGAGGGCAGAGGAGCCTGGCAGCTGCTGCTCCGTGAGCAGCCTTTAATTCCGTCAAAATAGCAACCTCAGCCCGGAAAGGGCCGAACAGGAAAGGGGAAGAACCGGTTGTCACTTCATGAGCGACACGAGCTTCTAATCCTGCTCTGCTTCGTTTGCATCCAGCCTTAAATCTTCTCCACCTGCAGGCACACAGGTATAAACTCCGTGAAACTTTCTGGGGTTAATTCAAGACAAAATGCTGTAAATATTGAAAAGTTCAGGATTTCAGGCAATACTGACAAGGAACAAACACGGCCCCATTCAGCCCAGAAATCCATCAGCTGGTTCTCCTCAAGCCCAGACTGTTCAATAGATTTAAAATGAAAGTGCAGCTCGTGAAGAAATACGGCTCCACCAGCACCCCAAGAACCCTCCCTTCAGTGCAGCTTCTTCTCTGCAAAACCTCAAGCCATGGCAGGGACATTTATAACTCCAACAGCCTTTGATCAGCAAAAAACCCTCCAGAAGGGTTATGTTCAGCAAGAGATCCACAAGCATTAACAAAACAGATGATCCATAAATCTGGGACAAGTGCTGGCTGACAGCTGGGGCTCTTCTGACATGAATTAAAGACCAAAGGGTCCTCTCAACTCTTCCCACCTCCTGTCCCCACCCCAAGCTATATTTTTTCCCTTCCTTGCTCTGAGGCCACAAGTCTGGAGGGCTCTTGGTGTGAGCTGCGCCTCTGTCAAAATCACTTCACACCCGCAGGAAAATTTTTTAATATGAATTGGGCTTTAAAAAACTTTACCTTGATTTAGTGAGAATATAAAGTGGGGCCACAGTCAATGTGTTGTTTGTAGGAACCCTGGAACACGAAGGGTCTCTGCTACCAAGGCAACATTGGAGCACGAACTCGCATTTAAAAAGCTCCCAAAGAAGCTCTTTATTCGAGGCAGGGCTTTTAAAACGAGGAAAGCAACGTTATCTGGAAGCAGACACTCAAAAAATATATAAATATAATATAAATAGAGGAGGTTTTTGGAGCAGCACGCTCCCAGGGATTGCTGCAGTGAAGATGTTTCACTGCAGGTCAGGAGGCACAAGCCAAGAGCGGGAGAGAGGCCGGGCTCGGCCTGAGCGGGGACACGGCTGCAGTCACCCAGCCCCACAGAAAACTGCATTTATTTCCATTTTCTACATGAACCCGGGGAGCTGCTCCTGTAGTTCCCGATCTCTCAGCTTCCCTCACACCATCGCTTTAAGCACCATAGGGGGAAAAAAAAAAAGGAAAAGAAAAGGAAGGTAACAGAGATTTTATGGGCTGCCAGTTGATTGCTGAGCTCATGCTCTATTGGCTTTGAGTGCAGGATCCATTACAGGTACCTCGACTACATTTTATCCCTAAACCTCATTTCAGCAGCGTGGCAGCTCC
Source organism: Dasyornis broadbenti (assembly GCA_013397935.1). Lineage (NCBI taxonomy): Eukaryota > Metazoa > Chordata > Aves > Passeriformes > Dasyornithidae > Dasyornis > Dasyornis broadbenti. The sequence continues at coordinate 1,000,696 of VZRN01002720.1, read as the reverse complement.
CAGGCTCTGCAGGGAGCAGGGGGAGCTGGTTCTCCTCCAGGGAAGCCGGGAAAAGGCTCCCGGAAAAGCTGTGGCAGAGCCATGGGTGTTTCATCTCCTGCATAATCACACCCGAAGCTCAGGGAGACTTCGCCTCCCGATGCAATTGGGAAATCACAGCAGGAAGGGGATTAAGGTGCAGGTCCAGGCTGTGCTCTCCCTGCAGCTCCGGCTGGAGCAGCCTCCCTGGATGGCTCCGTGTCACACAATGCACTCAGCAACGGCCTTAAACAAATACGTGCCTCTTGTGTACAATGGGACGTGTGTGCAGACCTGCGCAACCACATCCACGCGAAAGCAGCCAGCTATTCTTCAGCCCTGAGCGAGCCCTTTCCTCACCAAATCTTCTCAAAGCCCTTTCCAAGCGGTATTTCACTTCAATAAACTTGGCAGCACGGCCCTTGGTGATGGCTCTGCTCGGCAGCTGGAAGGGCTGAGGGCTGGGGGGGGTTTAGGTGCCACCTCAAGGGGATAAGTTGGGAAAAGGGCCGGGTTCCTAAAGGGGATAGGTTGGGAAAAAGGCTGGGTTCCCAAAGGGGATAAGGTGGGAGAAAAGGGTCGAGTTCCTAAAGGGGATAAGTTGGGAAAAAGGCCGGGTTCCTAAAGGGGATAGGTTGGGGAAAAGGGCCGGGTTCCTAAAGGGGATAAGTTGGGAAAAAGGCCGGGTTCCTAAAGCGGAGAAGTTGGGAAAAAGGCCGGGTTCCTAAAGCGGATAAGTTAGGAAAAAGGCTGGGTTGCTGCCGTGACCCACAAGGTTCGGCCAAGATCTCCAGGGAATCCCCCTCCTGGGCATTCCCAAAGCAGGAAAATTCAGCAAATAGGGACTGCAAATGCTCCCGGTTTTCCAGGCAATGGTTGTAACTGAGATTCTCTCCCTGTGCCCAGTGGGAGACACAGGGATACTTTCACCCATCTCAATTTCCCCGTAGATCTTCTAGGGGATTGAGACGTCCTTCCAAGGCACTAAAGCGGGAGAATTTTAATCCTGCCTTGTTTCTGTTTCTCTTTCACCCTCACCAGCTCCTCACCTCTCCTGGAAAGTCACCTGGGAGCACCGGCCTCACTCCCCGGGCAGCGCGGCTTTCCCCCTTCATTTAAACCCGCATTTCTGGGAGGACCGCGGCGTTATCTCCGCGTTATCTCCGCTCTGCCCGAGCTTTGATCTCCCGGCTTCTCATCCGTGCCACGGGAGCATCCCGGCCGCGGCGCGGGGCCATCTCTCAGCAGCATCCTTGATGTGGGGACAGCGGGGGCTCCGCGCCGCCCCAGCGCCAACAGCTCCTGTTAGCGCCCAGCTCCTGCCGGGCTGCGCGGCGGGGATGCTCCACATTCCAGCCTTTGATGCCCTTCGGCCCCGGCTGAAAGACGCGAAGTGGAAGGGACTCCGCAGGCGAGCGAAGAGCCCGGAGGAGCAACGCGGTTGTTGAGGAAATCGGAATTTATTTAAATTAAACGTATTTCATTTAATCCTAATTCCTTTAGGAGAGGAATTGGTTTGGTAAGAGGTGGGAATGACAAAGATTCTTTTTTAAAACTCGCTCCCCTCTGGTCTGTTTTGCCTTTTCAAGAGCGTTGTGAGATCAGGGGTGGTTGTGGCTGAAGGTGTGGGCAGACTCCACGGGTTTCCCCCCTTCATCCACGCGCGGGTCCCTCCTTCACCGAGGAGCCTCCGCGGGTTTTGAGGCAGCGACGCTGAAGATGAAAATCAATCCATAAACCCGCCCGGGTGAGCTCCAGCAGCTCTCCCAGCGCTAATTCCCATTCTTTGTTTGCACACTCCATGCCTGCTTTAAACCCCACAGGTAGGAGGCATCCAGCGCTCCCTGAAAACGCTCGGGATCGTTACCTGCCCTTATCGCGAATCAAAACTTCCTTATCGGAACAAAAGAAACGCCTCGAGAGATCTCCCGTCACTTGCTCAAACAGAAAAAAGAAAAAGAAAAAAAAAAAGAAAAAAAGAAAAAAAAGAAAAACGAGCTGCTAATTAGGCTCATAACGACTTATTTTGTACCCCCCTCCCTCCCTTATTTTAAATAAAACCTGATGATGCAAAGTATTCCTTGGCTTCTCGCTCCGTAACCAACCGGCTCTCTGTGGAAAGAGCTTCTTTTTTTTATGGCTCCGTATTAAAAGTAAACCAGCCCATGCCAGGTTTGGATAAAAGGCTATTTATTTTCAACCAATTTGATAGCTGCAGTTTTCGGTAATTGAATTTTCTGTGGTCAGAGAAGCAGTAATCTTAGAAACCAAATAAATATTTTTTAATAAAATGGAACACTGAGAAACCCTATAATAATGTCAAATATGTAGCCACTTATGGATGGATAAATATTTTAAGAAATTTACATCTCACCCAATGCTTTAGGCCTTAAGCTTCCCTGGAAATTTCAAACAACGCTATTTTATTTTGGGGAGGGGGCAGGGGGGCGCGGGGTGTATTTAGATAAAGAGCTAAATACTAAATCCGTCAGTTTGCAGCGGGGTTTATTTCCAATATTTATGCAAGAAAAGAGAAATCCAAAACCATTTTCTCCGACCCTTTCTCTGGCACGGGGCAGTGCTGGGGATTGGGGTTGTCCTGGAGCCGTCCAGGCTCCTCCGAAACGACCAACTCAGCCTAGAACCACCCTAAACCCGCTCTGCAGAGTCACGGGGCACGGAGATGGTGAAACCTGGGAGAAAACCAAGGTTTGTGGAGGCCTCTCCTGCCAAGCCTTTGGGCAGACACTTGTTGCTGCTGGTTTGTGCAGACCGAGGGGCTGGGAGATGGCGTGACTGAAATCCCTCTGCAAGCCAACGGGAAGCGCAGGAAAACAGGGAGATCCTCACTTCCGCGCTGATGATCCCTGGAAAAAACTCCACGGGAGCTCACACAGCACACCTGGGAGGGTCCCCCTGAGCTTTTTGTGCAAATCCCTGGGTGTGAGGAGCCGCTGCCTGCGAAACGCAGCTCAGGGCTCACAGAGGTTGCGGCTCAGGGCAGGAGGGAAAGGCGCTGCTGCACCCTCAGGAATGGAGGGAACTCACAGATCCCGAGGCCTCTGCCATCCCAAATCCTCACCCAGTTCCCTGCTGCCCTCACCTCATAAAATCCCTGATAACTCTGCTGAGCTCCTTTTCCAAACTCGCCGTGGTTCCCTTTGCTTGGGAGCCTCCCGCTTTCTTCCAGGCCTTATTGATGTTCTAAGGCCGTGCTAAGCGACCGTGGAAGACAGGAGTTCCAGGGGATGTGGAGCAGGGATAAGGGCAGGGACAGAATTCCCATTTCCTGCGGATCGTTCTCTTATGGTGACACCTGCTGGCAAAGGCAGCCTCCTGTAACAGCTCCTGGAAAAGGATCAATCCCAAAAATCACCTGGATTGGTGAGACCAGGGCAGGGGGTTGGGAAGTGAGGCGCAGGAGAGTGGAAGGAACCGGAGTTCATCAGCCAAAGTAAGGAAGAACAGGAAGGACACACGCCAGGTCTTTAAATTCAGGGAACGCTGGTACAAACAGGAATAAATTGTTCTCCATCTCCGTGGATAGGAAATAATAAAGGATCACTGCACATCCCATTGTGGCAACTAAGATTGGGCAAGTTCCTGCTCAGTGAAAGGTTCCTCCCTGGGAAGGTAATGCTGGAAAATCCTTCCCAACCCCTGGGAATCTGAATTTCCGGTTGTATTTTCCCCAGCCTGGATGCTCCTTCCAACCTGACCGATCCGTTATTCAACGAGACTGAGCCCGCTTCAAACCCAAGCACCGCATCCAGCCCCCGCCTTCTTCTTCTTTTTTCCCCCTTTTTCTTTTTCCCCCACCTTCTTCTTTGATTCATTTTAAGCGTTGCTGAAAGGTGAAACCCGGGTGGTTTTCAGCAGGACACCGTGGAAATCAGGGATGCAATTCCCTGTTTATTAATGACGTGTCAGGAGAACGGCACAGGAACAGCAGCTCCAGCACCGATGGAGAAATCACCACCACGTGTTCCACACCACAGGTACCAGAGTCTGGCAGCCCCAGGGGTTCAGCTGAAACCCACGGGTTTTACCCCAAAATTTCAATCCCGGGAAGCCAGGATTCCAAAATGGAAGTTCAAGCTGTGCTTGGTCCCCGTTTAGGCTTGAAGGAGCAGGGGTGGTGGGATGGGGTTTGCAATGTCCCAGTGCTTGGCACCCCAACAGGAATCACCATCGGCATCAGACGGGAGCACTCCTGGGGATTATTCCGTGATTAAAACCCCTGAGCTGTTCCCACACCGCTGGAAAACAGGGAAGAGAGCAGGGAAAAGCTGTAATTCCCAGGAGGTGGCAAATCTTGTTCCACTGCCTTGAAAACTCTTCAGCAGAATTTCCAGTGAGTTTGTCTCCCTTTCCATAAAGTTCCTATTCCCTTCTTTTCCTTTGTTATGGAAAATTCTTGGGATAACAGACAGCGTGGAACCAGCAGGACTAAGTTTGACGAAACCTTTTTAATGATGCATCATGGAAACGGCCACCGCTGATTGCTCTGGTGGTGCCAAAAAAGAGTTTCTGGTTCACGCTGGGAGTTTCTCCTCCAAGTTTTCGTCTCCACAAGCACCTTGGAGCACACGGCATCAGGAGCAGTCACTAACAGCTTTTCCAGTCTTTCTCCTGGAGCCTCCATTTCACAATATTTGCCTTGTTCGGGGAGGAAAGATGCATCTTGGAGCCATTTGCTGGGGCAGCTCCGGGGCATCATGCAATATTTATATTCTGTTAATCTGAGAGCTCGGAATGAAAGATGGAAGAGGCCAAATCCAGCCTTGACACGAATGCCATTGATTTGGGGTTCGAACAGCGCTGGACTTAGGCCAGGGTTTTCCCCTGCCTCACTCGCTGCCTCTCAGGATATTTGTGGAAATGAGGAACGGGGTCATTTGGTATTCAGCCCTGGCTATGAATTATAATCTGGGTATGAGCTGCTCAGAAATTTAAAAGGCAAATTTTTCACCTCAGAAACAAACTCTTCTTCCAGCAGCCAAAAAAGCCAGGGCCAGACTGAGTCCCTGGCTTGCAGGAAGGGGCAGCACGGAAAACGCACTCTGGGGGTTCACCAGGCCCCACTGCAAAACCAGAACAAAAGCACAAAGAATTCCACCCTGGGCAAGGGGGACAGCTTGGAAACTGTTCAGAAACCTGAGACTGGCAGAACCAGGGACATAAATTTCCATAATATCTGCATCAAAAATAGAAGCAGGCCACCTTTATGTTCTGGGCCTGGTTTCGTAAGGGCTATAACGCAATTAAATGATTACACACCGTTCATGTTTTGTCCCTGGAGGGGCTGATTCCTCCCCCTCGGAGCAGCGAGAACAACGAGGCACAGGAGGGCCTGGGCAGGTCCTGCTCCATGTGTGGCTCCCCTGAAGGGTCAGGATCTTCCGGACAAGACATCGGATCTTGAGGATGCTCCGATTTCCTGGATTTGACGAACTCGCCATGAGGGAAAACCTCCAAAACCACCCAAATCCTGATGGATCGCTCCACACTCCAAAGCTGCTGGGAAGGACGTGAAGGCAGGATTTGATGCCAGTGGTCACTGGGACAGATTCTCCTCCTGTGAGGATAAACAGGATCAAACTTGAGGAGTAGGGGTGCTGTATTTCAACTGAATTCACCTGAAGCTGTCCTGTGTGGAATTCTTCCCCTGGAAGGTCACAATCACAGCAGAAACATCTCCGGAGTGTAAAAATCCCATTTGTCCATAACTTTTATTCTCTTTTTCCTCCATGGAAAAGCAAAGCTTCTACATTTTTTTTTTTTTTTCATTATTATTTATATTTTTTTAATTTATTGCTTGCAGAGCTGGGTGTAAAAATCCTGTCTGTTCATAACTTTTATTCTCCTTTTCCTCCATGGAAAAGCAAAGCTTCTTAATTTCTAATTAATTAATTAATTTCTATTGTTATTTAATTTATTTCTTTTTAGTTATTGCTTGCAGAGCTGGGTGTAAAAATCCTGTCTTTTCATAACTTTCATTCCCCTTTTCCTCCGTGGAAAAGTAAAACTTCTTACTTTTTTTTTTTTTTTCCCATTATTTAATTTTGTTTTTCACTTATTGTGTGGACTATTTTGCATCTGACCATGGAAAGAGCCGGGCCGTGATCAAACCGACCCTCAGCAAACCTTCACGAATTCCCTCTGCCGAGATTTCTTCCAAAACAACGAAAGCATCCCTTCCTCCGAGGGAGGAGCTGCAGGAGAAGGGCAAAGCCAGCACCCCACTCGTTTTAGGCCGCACAAAGGAGCCAGAGGAACACTTGGCATTTGCAGCTCCCCTTCAGCCTTCCCCTGGGCATCTCGCGGCCCATGACGAAACAAAACAAATCTCCAGGAAACGCAGGAGCAAACACCTTGGATGGCTGCGGCCTGAGCCCCCTTCCTTCCTTCTCCCGCCACCCCGCGCCTCCGCGCTTCGCCTCGGAATATTTTTACCGTTAAGGCAGCGGCGCTGGGACGTGTTGCGGTGAATATTCCCAAATATTCCCAACCGAAACACGTGGGGAAGGTCAAGCAGCGTTTCCTCAGCTCCACGGGACCTCCCCAGGCACTCAAACAAACCCCCTGTGTCCCAGGGCTGAGGGAGGCAGAGCCAGCCTGGCACCAGGAATATAATTTAGTGTGCAGGTATTTGATTTGATAAAAAAAACCCCGGCCTTAATTGAAAAAAACTCCATCTCTGGATGTATAAATGTAGGTATGGATGTGGATAATGGGCTCCTGACAAGGTCGTAATTCATCGAGAGGGGCCAGGGCCCGGGCTGGGCTGACCTGTCACTGCAGCCTGCTTTTCCATCAGCCCCTAGGAGGGTAGCGTGTTGCAGCTGGCAAAAAAATAAACAAACCTGAGCTCTGTGCTAACGGAGGTTTTTTTTTTTTCCTCTCCTATGATTTATGCCACGAGCGAAGGGAAAACAGCGACACGTTTGTGAGTGGAGGTTCCATTCGGCCCCTCCGTGCTTCCAGCATGTCCTGGGTGTGGACACTGGGAAATACGAATTTTTTGGGGGGGGAAGCAGCATCTCGTGTGCACATGCAGGGCTCTTATTTCTTATTTTAATTTTTTAATTCCGGGGAAGTCTGTGCCTCTGCTGAGGAGAGCCCCGTGGTTCATGTGCAAGCAGCACTTTTTGGTATCACTCATGAAATTCGGGGATTTATTTAAAACTTCTCCTTTGTTCTGGGGTCATAAAAATTAACATTTCCCTCTTGCAAACAGGATTTTCTGCTCTTGGTGTTTTTCAAATATTGCCTTCAGAAATAAACTCATTTACACCTCCCCTCTGCACGGACCCAGAGCTTTATTCCAGATAAGAGCAGAGTCCAGGGAGCCTGGAAACTCCTACTGAAGGTTTGAAATCCCTGCATCCCAGGGCGAAGGCAGCACCCCAGAGCCCCTGTGCTCCCTCAGCCCAATCCCAGCTCTGGGAATTCCCTTTCCCACCTGGAGCCTGGGAAATGCCTGAGATCCCCCCAGCCCCACTCCAGGCCGGGCTCTGGGGTTTCTCCCATTGTTCTCCGTTTGTTTTTCTTTCCAGCAGGAGCACGAGGCCGCGGCGCTGGATCTGCCAGCGGAGATGACAAACACACAGCATCAGGCCTTGCCTTTCACCTTGGACGTGGGGAATGTTTTACCTGGAAGCCGAGAGAAACCAGGCTCATGTGCTGCGGGGATTTCTTCTCCCTTTCCTTTTCATCCCAAAAGTTTTTAATTCGGTGGTAATTTCAATGGAAAAAAAGATTTTTTAAAGACAGGTTTCCACCCAAAATAGGGAATTGGATGGGGAGGCTGCACCCAAAAGTTAAGAGAAGCCTCCCTGGCCTCCAAGACAGCAGAAAAAAAGGGAGGAAAAGAGAAGGAGGGGTGGAGAAAAGTGGCTTTTATTAAACCCTCTGCACACCAAGCACTTGTTTATTGCTGTGGGAGTTTTTACATCCATCTCCCAGCTCCCAAAAATCTGAGTCCTAGGAAGGGGATTGAGTTTTCCATGCTCTGCTCCATAAAGTGCAAGCCTGCCCTAGGCCTGGGATCTGGGCTCCCGGTGTCACCTTTCAGAAACAGAACCCAAAGGAACCTCTGAGCCCAGGGAGTTTCCAGGACAACACCCAAATATAAATATCTGTGGCCCAGCACAGGGGAAGGGTGCCAGTGTCACCGGGCTGGTGCTGGAAGACAGAAATTACCAAAATCCTCCAGCCTAGAATAGAAAGATTTTCTCTTTACAGTTTGTTGCCATCCCAACTTGGTGCAATCCTCCTCCTCGTTACCAACAGCGAGTCCAAGCTCACAGAAACAGAGTTTTTCCATCATTTTTGTCCTTCCTGCAGGACTGAGAGCAGGTCCCCAGCCCAGCAGCAGCTTGGGCTCGTGTGGCTGAGCTCGAGGTTCTGTCAGCCGAATGTAACAGCGTGTCAAATGTTTGCTTTGGCCATCCCGATCCCTCAAATCCCCCTTTTATGCTAATATTTCAAATGGGAAACGGCTTTAAAAGAATGGGCGCCAATTACCGCTTCAAAGGGTTTATGGGGCTTCCAGCTGAGCACGGCCCCTGCTAAGAATGGGGATTTGAAAAAAAGCAGCGTTCAGGCTGCTTTATTGGGGTTGATTTCCTCTGCTACTGCAGGCCTGAAGGAGGGAGAGGAGCAGCAGAAAGAACAAGGAGCAAAGAACTTTTTTCTCCCTCTAAATCCCAATAACTTGGATTTCTTACAGATCATAAAGACTGACCTCTAAGTTATCCCAGTTACGAGGCCTAAGGAGAATTCAGCTCAGCACAAGTGAGACGGGCTTCCCATCAGGGACAGCCACACTAAAAAGAAGCCCTTTTAAAAACATTACATTAATGAAATATTTAGGAAATTGTGGGAGAACGTTTTGTTGAAAATTCAGTTTATTGAATCTCGCCCAGCTCTTTTTGGGAAGCTCGGGGAGATGGGAGAAGGCATCAGAGCAGATGGAGAGGCAGAATTAGCCTGGCTGGATCTGAAGGGATTCACCCAGGGGCACTTTGTGGGGTTTTTGTGACAAATTCCCTGGGTTTGGTACCTGATCGCTTCCCAGGGTTTACCAGCTCAGGTTTTACAGCCTGGTGCAAGTGGAGGAGGAGCCCCAGGCCACTGCAGGGCCCCGGCATGGCCAGGGCAGCTCAGCTCACCCCAGTGAGGGAATTCCGCCTTGAGCTGCTTCCCGGCTGAGGAGGGTGAGGAGCACCCAGACGTGCATGGGGTGACACTGCCAGGGGTCCTGGGAACATCTGGAGGGCAGCCCTGAGGATCCAGCCTGGGTGGAAGAGGAGGCACTGACTTGTGGGGAGGGGAATAAAAAGCTCCATCGCCTCCTCCAGCACGGAGCTTTGCCGGGCCTGGCACACGGGCACCGCACCCGGGCTATTCCCGGAATGTGGGAGCACCAAAAGGAATTGCGCTGCTGGGATCTCCCATCCTCCCGCGCCAAGAAACTTCCACTCCCCCAGCCGTGCAAGGAAGGCCTCTTTGGTGGATAACAACAGCCTGGAGATGTGGAGACGAAAACTCCAAGCAGGAGAGCGAAGCAGGAGCGCATCCGGCCGTGCTTGGCTGCAGGACTGCGGAGCCGAAGCGCAGGAGTTGTCCCTGCTGGCTGCTGATCTCTGTGCTCTGCCCCAGCTGCAGTTTCTGGAACAGGAATTTCCTTGCTGGGCCCTTCTCCTCACCTGGAACCTCCAGGAGCAGTCTCAGCACCTGATCCTGCAGTGACTGGAACAGATCTGACCCCTTCACCCACGAGGTGAGCAGGGGAATTTCCATTTATTCAGCCATGGAGAGCCAGGTCTCCACACCAAGGCGTTTACAACGTTTGGTGCTAAGGAGCAAAATAAGAAATAACAGAATTCCAGGTTTGAAATTTTGGATTTCAGATCTACCAGACTGTTCAGGTATTAAAAACCAGGTTTATTTCTACTCCCTTGCCGCACAATGGCACCGCTGGATGCTGATTCACTGCACTTTGCAGGGAGTTCATTCCCATGGAATCCATTTTGGAGATAGCGAAGCCAAAGCCACATGAAAGGGGGACAAAGATCAGAGGCAGCAGAGTCAGGGCATGCTGAGATACACAGAAGGAAGAAGACAACTGGAAGGGTAAATCACGGTTTAAAATTCAACCAGCACTTCTCAATTATTTAAGGCACTGTTTTCTTAACAAGGATTAGAAAATGATATTTCAAATGCATCGCTTGAGCAGGATGACACCTTTTCAAATGAAGGGTTTCTGTTGCTGCTCCTGTTATTCTGTCTGGGCTAAAAGATGACTTTCAAGTATTTTGTCTATCATTTTTAAAGAGGAAAAAAAAAAAAAAATAGCAAGCCTGAAAGAACAAAGACAACACTTCAAAGCCTTCAGCAGAGAAGGAAGTGCTTTCTAGCAAAAATCATCCGCTTGTGTCAATGAAACCTTTGTCAGGCAGTTCCTCTCCTGCCTTGGCTGCCGCAACTGAAGACAGAAGGGAAAGAGAATCCCTGAGAGAATGAAAAAAGTCATGTCCCAGCGGCGTCCCCTGTGTGCCCTCTGTGATTGCCTGACAAGCTGTAATCGAGAGGAGCCGAGGGGAGCCCAGCACCTTTGACTGCCCTGGGGTGGGCCTGAGCCCCGGGCGACTCGGGAGGCTGCTTGTCACTCACACAGGGGAGCTCTGCAGAGCGTTCCCAGGCAATACGGAGCGGCAGGAGTTAAAACCAAGGCCATCTGGGAAAGAACTGCAATTCCTCAGGCTCTCCGCGGTTTTTCCATGTTCCTGAATACCGGGGAACGTCGCAGCTCCCTGCGATGGGCTCTGGATCAATCCAGAGCAGCAGGGGACGTTCCTTCCATCCTGACCCTCAAGTTCACAATCTCCCCTCAGCCAATGGACATTTCTCTTCCCAGCCACCCGCAGTGCCATGGGGACTCTGCTGGGAAACAACTTTCACTCTGTTCAGGCACTCAAACAATTTTGGGACCTCTGCTCTATTTTGTATCAGGTTTTTGGGGGTCAGGTGTCCTGTAGCACTCGTTACACAACAGGAACGATCCCGGCTCTGTCCAGGGCCCCTCTGCAGTAAGAAACGTGTGAAGCCCTAGCCCAGACTCCCATTGGCACTGTTGGAAAATGGTTTATTTTCCAGCAGTCGAAAAATGGTTTCTAGAACTTGAGCCAGGTTTGTCCAGCTTTGCCCCGGGGGGAGGGAACTGAAGCTCCTTCCCGGGGCATTGTTCCTCCAGGTGAGGCCTGGGGAGCTCAGCATCCCAAGAGCCTGGGAGCAGCACAGGAGATCCACGAGAGATCCCAGCTCTCAGCTGGCATCGACAGCCATGGACTGCAAACAACAGCCCTGGCTGGGCACAGCCACCTGCGCTGGGAAGAGAGGGATGAGAAAGAAGATCCAATGGACATGGGAGGCGAGGAGATTGGGATCCAGTGGGAAACTGAATCCTGGGGGGTGTTCAGCTTGGAACCAATGAACACTGACCCAATCCCTTTCTCTGGGTTTGGACTGGATAAAGTTCGGGGGAAAATCTTGTAAAACGTGTGTGTCATGGAATGATTCTCCCTGAACAGCCGGGCTGTGCGTGGGTGAGATGATTTCTGCGGCACATCCCGGCCAGAACAGCATCCTGGCCAGAAAATAAAGCAATGCCTTGACTCTCTGACATTAAAAATGTTGTCGGAGGGTTTTTGTTTTTCTCGCAGTGTCGGTGACAGCCACGGTCCGTCTCTCCCGGCATCTCGGGAAGCTCGCAGAACACGCTGTTAAACACGGCTCTAACACGAGTCAGCGCAGTTGCTCTGACAGCTGTCACCCCTAACGAGCTTCCCCTCACCAACAAGTCCCTTTTGACCTCCCCACACCTGGAGACCTCACCCTCCTGCGGCACCTCTGACCTCTCCCCCCAGAATTGCCGCTGGGCAATTATCAGCAATTTGCCGGCTTTGTTTCCCTTAGCACCCAATTACGCGAAGAACAGGGCCGGGATGGAGCTGCTCCTACCGGGCTGCGAATTTGGAGCAAAGCGTTTCATGCCTGAGTGGTTCTGCCAGCCCGGGCCCGACATGCAGCGGCAGGAAATGAGGATTCAGGGAATCCTTATCCCAGGCAATCTCTGCCAGGGTGGCAGGAGGATATTTAATACCTTCGGCGTTAACTCTTGTGAGAACCTCCAGCCCAGGTGCTGCCTGCTTCCGTGGACTCTTGGATGTTTCACCTTCCTGGGCTCCTGAGCTTCCCACCCTGGCTGAGCGTCCTCAGCTTTCCCCAGGAGCGAGGCAGGGCCCGGGGCTGGGACACTGACAAATGCCAACGAGGACAACGCGTTTTCCAAACCCAACGGGAACGGACTTGATCCAAAGCAGCATCACCCATTTCCTGCAGCACGCAGGGAGCGGAGCAGAGCTGTGCCCTGGCTGGGTTCTCATCGAACTTTGTGCTTGAAATCTGTTTGTTTTTTTTTGTTTTTTTTTTTCCCTTTTCCGTGCTTTGTCCACATCTACCTTGGCTTTTGTGCTTGAATCCATTGGTTTCTCTTTTCCTTTCCATGCTCTGAGCGGCTCACAGTGCTGAAAACAGAACAGCTGATACCTTCTCTTATCAGAAGGGTTTTTAACCCACAGAGTTTCATCCGCACCAAAGACAGGAACAAAAACCACTGGAAAAAGGACATTCTGGGCCCCTTTTTCTACCTCTCCTCACCCCACTCACTTCTGTCTGATGTGTCAAGTTCGCCATTCTCCCCACCAGTCCCTTCCCAGCCTTGTGACCTCATCCACTTCCCTGACAAAAGATTAAGGCACATTTTCAGACCTTTAGGGCTATTTTTAGACTGCCCCCGAGACACGTGGGGACGGAAGGGGCAGGGGGGCTTTGTTCATCATGGAACAACCTCTGCGTCTGGAGAAACCACTCAGATTTAATGGAATTATCCTGGGTAAAGCTGGATTAGCTCCGTCCGTCTGAGACGGCATTGTTGGAACCAATTCCCGCTGGGAAGGGGCTGCAGGGACTGCAACAGCACAGGGGGGCTCTTATCTTCTCCAGAGGATGATGGGCTCTGCCAAGCGTCCTGGAAATGGGAACAAAAGCAGCGGGATCAGGACACAGACGGGAATGCTGGGGTGAGATCTGGGAGGTTCTGGGCTCCACTTTTCCAGGGCCAGGTGCCTGCTGAAGGCACAGCCCCAGCTCAGAGCTGCTCCTCATCCCCCCCACCAGAGAATCTGGTCCCCTCTCGTTCCCTCGCTCCTCTCCAAGGAGCTCCCTCAGAACTCAGGTTTCCATCAGGTTCCACCTCAGAAGCCAGCAGGGAAGGAGGGAGTGAAAGGCAAAGCAAAAACCCCAAATCCCACAGGAACACATTAAAGGCATCACCTCCTCTCCCCCGCCACGGAACAAAGCATCAGAATATTCGAGCACAAATTCAAAAAGGCAATTCCAGGAAGCCCTGGATGCTCTGCCCACTCTGCCAAATCCAGAGTTTGCTTCCAGCCGTGCCTGGCACTTTTCCACCCAGGAACGGCACACTGGAGTCCGGAATGGCTCTTGCATGTCACGCTCGTGGGCATTTGGCCCACGGAGCACTTTGTTCCCCAATCCATAAACCCATGAAACACAAGCCTGAGTAAAACCCGAGACATTGTGGAAACCGAGGAGGGCTTGAATGAGCTCCTGGAATAAAACTCCAGCCCCTCCCCACCCAGAGCGGTATTTTTAGGAAGTCGATTGAGAAATGTTTTCCTTGCTCTATTTCCATGTTTACTGGGATACAACATTGTTACACGGGATTGCATCAGAAAACATGGAAACAGCTCCACGAATCGATCTGACCACGAGTTCTCCGAGGAATTTGCTCCTTGTGTCCAAGGAGTTTGCTCAGCACAAACAATGTCAAATAAAGACAAGTGCTTCCCCAATCAGCTTCATAAGGGTTGGAATGCGGGTATGTTAGGGGATTCGGGATGGATTTTGGGGTGGCATAATTCTGATACAATATTTGGATTTATAAAATTAGAGGATATGATCACATCCAAGTGAAACCCGTTGTATTTTAGGGAAAGATCCTATAGCTGAAAAAATGAAGGGCCCATCCCCTCCCTGGGGCTTTCAGCGTTCTCAGCCACTTCAGGAGAAGGAACTGGACCCTACTTCAGCTTTTCCTAAGCACAGAAATCCCCCAGTGCTCTGAACTCACATCCCTCGCCAGCCAGAATTCCAGGGAATTGATTACCACGATAACGGGAAACATGGCAGCTTGGAAATGGTTGGTTTGGAACTGGGATCTCTTCAATAACAGAAAGAATAAAAACGTCCAAGCATTGCCTTTCAAACACCGGCGCGGCCTCTGCGTGTAATCAATTACAAACCAACTCCATTCCACAGGAAAATGGCTCTGGCTTAGCCAAAAGATAATTTTTGTCAAATAGGTGAACTAATTTTGCCCAGGTCAAGCATATCCTGTGACTCCTTCCCTGCTCTCTCTGCTCCTTACTTTGTCTTCCCAGCTCGTTTCAATTCATTAGTCCAAAACCTGCCTGCAAATGGAATTTCCTCTCCAGAAAAAATGTCATTATAAAATACTGATGGAAATTATTCTGACAGGGACAAAAAAAAACCCCAACGAAATGGCAGCAACGACCCCGAAACAAATTCTGCGTGGAGGGATTTCCAAACACTGTTAAGTTTTTGTTTGTTTGTTCGAAAAATTAAAGAAACATTTCATTTTTTTTTTTCTTCAATAGACAGAAAAAAATAAAATAAAAAAAAAAAAAAATTATGAGGCTTCCGGGGGGGTAGGCAGGATGCTGTCAGTTCCATTGTCCCACCAGTGAAACGAATTTTTCTGGCAATTTTTTTTTGTTTTTACTTTTCTGTAGCAGGCTCCAGGAGCAATATTGGTTTTGCAAAGGGATATTTTGTATCAGAAAATCCCCCCCGATGGAAAATGGCCCAGGAAACCGAGTCAGTGAGGAGAGCGGTCACGCCGAGCGAGCAGTTAAAGGCTTTCAGATGGATTGGCTGCAAGGCTGCTTTTGCCATTAGTGACCAAGCACTGTGTGCAGGAAAACCCGGGAATGAAGGGCTTTAATACGGGGAATTGATTCCCTAAAGTACCAGGAAGTGTGGGTGCATCAAAGTGTACGAGGTTGTGGCTGCCCCATCCCTGGAAGTGTTCAAGGCCAGGGGCTTGGAGCAACCCGGGCTTGTGCAAGGTCCCTGGCCCAAGCCATTCCAGGATTCTCTGGTTCTATGAAATGTGGCTCTCGCTGTGAAGCCCCTTGGGCTTAAAAGTCCACAGAAAGAAGTGGTTTATTCAAAACCAGCTTGAAAAACGGGGTCAGAACCTCTGTTTGCCACGGCTTTGTAACCCAGGAGCTGAAATCTCTCAGATCCTGAGCTCCTCGAGCTCCCACCAGGATCCTGTGCATTTGAGCTGAAATCACTCAATTCCCGAGCTCCTTGAGCTCCATCAGGATCCTGCCCCTTTGAGCTGAGATCTCTCAGATCCTGAGCTCCTCGAGCTCCCATCAGGATCCTGAGCTCCTCGAGCTCCCACCAGGATCCTGCCCATTTGAGCTGAAATCTCTCGGATCCTGAGCTCCTCGAGCTCCCATCAGGATCCTGCCCTCTTGAGCAGAAGTTACTCAATTCCCGAGCTCCTCGAGCTCCCACCAGGATCCTGCCCATTTGAGCTGAAATCACTCAATTCCCGAGCTCCTCGAGCTCCCACCAGGATCCTGCCCATCTGAAGGCTGAGGAAGCAGAGCCAGCGCTCCAATGTCACAGCCCAGGCTGCGGGGGCTCGGTGCCAACACCACGAACTGGACCCACCAAGTGCCCCGGGCCCTCCCCTGCGCCCCCAGCCCACCCTGCGGGGCCGGGGCTGCTGATCCCGGGCAGCCAAGCTGTTCCTGAGCTTCCCGCTGGGAATGACGGCTCTGGCAGCAGCCCGGGATTGTTCCTAGAGGCTGGCACTCAGGGATAATTAGGGAGCAGAACACACAGACAAAAGGAATTTGTTCCTCCTCCACCCTGTACGTGGCAGACGCTCTGTGAGGACACCCAGATGAACTTTTTCACCTGAATTAGAACAAAGTGTTTTGCTCCTCTCTCTTCTCGTCCCTCCTCCTCCCTCTCCACCCCTTTCCCTGTCCTTATTTTAATCTCCGGAGCAGTAATGGGTCTGCAGGCGTGCTGCCAGGGTACAGCTCGCATTCACCTGGCAAATGCCGGGCTCCTTCTCCTGGCTCCAATTAAAAACCAAGACAAAAAGGAGGAGCCAGGAGGTCATTTTTGAGCCAAGGCATCCGCCCAGGGTGTCCAGACTTTATAGGAATTAAATTTATGGGAACTAAAGACTTCCATCCCTCCCTTGCTCTTTCTCTTGCTCCGGAAGATGTTTCTATCACCCTTGATAGAGGAGTAAAAATGTTTTAAAGGGCTGAGATTATGAAGATCGATAGTATTAATTACTTTTTGCTTCATAACTATCATGGAAATCGTTTAGAAAAGTGCATTTTAATGCATTAACAACTTTTACTTCTGGTCTAACAGCCAAGTGAGAAGTGTTGGGAGGGACTTCAGAACACAGAGCCTCTGGGGCTCCCAAATCCAGCAGCAGCACATCATCCTTCAGCTCGTTCCTAATCATCTGTCCCGCAATCAACCAATCACGTTTTAATTGTGCACGTTGCAGGTCTCACTGAGGAATGCCGGCGTTGTTGTTCACATCCTGAGGGCTTCTTCAAGGGGGACAGAAACCCAGCAGCGACTCCTGGCAGCAGCGTGTGTGGGGATCCTTTACCCCAGGCAGATGTGCAGCTCTGATTCGAATCCTTTACCCCAGCCAGATGTGCAGCTCTGATTCGAATCCCCTACCCCAGGCAGATGTGCAGCTCTGATTCGAATCCCCTACCCCAGGCAGATGTGCAGCTCTGATTCGAATCCTTTACTCCAGCCAGATGTGCAGCTCTGATTCTATTCCTTTACCCCAGCCAGATGTGCAGCTCTGATTCGAATCCCCTACCCCAGGCAGATGTGCAGCTCTGATTCGAATCCTGTCTTTCAACCAGCCTCACCACGGCACTGTCACCCACCCCTGTCCCTCACACAGATTTCTTGGCCCCAGTGCTCCCCACTCTGGACTTTGCCTTAGGATTTGAGGGCTGGCCTTTGTCAGCTCCTTCTCAAACCCCTCTTTTCTCCCCCTTTCAGCCCCCAAACCACAATTCCAGCACATTTCCAGGGTGAAGGCTGGAAGAACAGAGCACATCCCTGGCACGCTCCCTGCGACGAAACTTCCCCGGTGCAGGTTTAAGCAAAGTCCCGGCTGCCTTCATTTCCATTTCAAGGAAAGCAAGATGGGAATTCACCCCGCTGCCTGCCATGGGAACGGCTCTCCGGGCAGGATGAAGAAAGCAGCACTTCTTCAAACTGCAAACTCCTTCGGGCAGGGAAAAACGCCAAGTTCTGCCACTGCCGAGCGCCCTGGATCACCCGGCAGGGACGGAATGGGGACAGCCCAGACCTTCCGAGCGCCACTGGTTCTTCCGGTCCGGCCCGAGGCACCTGCTCAATCCCATCCGTGGGCAATCCGATTAATTAATGATTAATGATGATAGGGCCCTCGCAAACCCATTTTTTCAGCCAAGCACCACACTTGCAAATGACTCAGAGCAGTCAGTAAACACTGGGCACGGGCCAGCAGTCACAATGCGCAGGAAGCAGCCTGAGCTCCCAGGATTGTTCTCGGCACTCCGGGGGAATTAGGGATGCCCTCTGGAATGCAATTACAAGCCCCGGGCTGCGCTGGGATCGGCCCGCGGTGGATCAAAGCTCCCGTTGAGCAATGATGGGCAACAATCCCGGCCCCAGGCATCGCTCAGCGCAGATCGCTTGGCTTCGCTGGGATGCTGGAGGCACAGGGTGAGGAGGGAGTGGAGTGGCCAGGGCCTCGGGGCTGAGCAAAAAATCACCAGGAATAGCATCGGAGCCGATAGATTTGGTGAAATCAGAGCATTTCTGCCCTCCCTGTAGGCCTTGTTCAATATTTGGGGTCATTCCCTCGCTCTGGAGGCAGCGCCAAGCACTCAGAGCACGAGTTTGTGCCACGAACCCACTTCCAACACAGAACCCAACCTGAAAACATCCAGAGTATTCCCCGCGGCCAAAGCCTTATCCTCTGACTATTCCACCCCCTGGAGAACGAACAGAACACCTTTCATCCGTGAGATTTTCATCTTAACCCTCATCCAGACGCGGCAGGAGCCTTCAGTGGACTGACACAACCTGGTGAAAACAGTCCCCACCTCAAGGCAGGGGTGAGGGGAGGTCGGAAAATGCTGGGGGAGAGGCAGTGACTCACTGCGTGTCCAGACAACCAGATGGGACCAGAGAAGGTGTCAGACATCACCTAATGGTGGAAATTAGGAAGCCCAGATAAGATAAGCGCAAAGGGACTTGGTAACTCTGGAAGTTGCAGCAGGCCAGAAGTCCAAAAATAAGATGAAATAAGGACCCAAAAAGAAACAACACAAACTCGACAAAGCAGCAAAACAAGACAGAGCTCCCGGATGATGCCCTGGAATTCTGCCTCCCTCAGTTCATCCGGCGATGGCACCGTTCCCAGTTCCTTTCCGTGCTGGCTGTCCCTTATCTGGGCAGTTTCTTTTACCCATTTTGTACAGGAATTGCAGCAAGGGTGGAATAAATGCCGGCTATTTCCAGCGTCCCCAGGTCCCAGCCTGCAGGGGAAGGTGGCACCACAGGGGACGTGAGTGTCGCAGTCATGAAGAAAATATGTCCCCCCGTAGGAGGCCAAACCCAAACTCCTGACCACTTGTGGCCACGGAAGATCCCAGGGTACATTCTGCAAGGCTAAGGGTGTTAGCCCTGGGACATTGTACAAACCTGGGTTATTTATAGTCGCCCTCCCTCAAATACGGCTTGGCCTTGCAGCTGGAAAAGTGAATTTTTGTATTCTGTCTGGAACTGGGCACCAGTGCAGCTCCACCATGGTGACTCCTGGGAAGGTGAGTGTCCTTTACCATCGTGCATCAGCACTTTAACACCCACAGAATGAAAAGAGACTAATAAAGAATAAATTCAAACCTGGTTTATTTGAGTTCTAGACTTTTCATACGTTCTGTGTTTACCAACCCCAGCTTCAGTCCTGGTTTTTCCCCACAATGATCAAAATTTGGTATCTCCTCCGGACATCTGGGATTGTGGATTCCAGCTCTGCATTCCCGTGTTCCTCCACTGCAGGTGCTGAGCTTTGTAGGATCAGGACCGTGGCCCAAGCAATATTTAATCAATCTCCTCTCTTCTCATCACCTGTAATTAATTCTGAACAGAGAGAAGTCTGGTTGCTGGGTGCAACCTTGAAGAGTGGTTTGCCAGGGAATATGAAGAGTTTTCAAAACTGAATATTAATTCCAGCGTCCACCACTGTTTCTAGCGACAAAATAAACCAGTGAGAACGTGGGGATGGAAGATGGAGATCCTGGGAAGCAGGGCTTGCCAGATTCTTGGATTTTCCACTAGTTTTAGCACAGAACCCCAAATCCTCAGCACTCTGCTTTTTGCCATTATTAAATCTACGTTTTCCAGTGGTGCAGAATTGAATACTGCATCACTGGCAGCGGGATCGCGGGGAAATTTGTGTTTTCTTTACCTTTCAGATACAATAAATAGATAAAACAGCTAAAAAGGAAAGTTATTCAGAGAAGCAAAGGCTCCAGTTCAATAGAGCCAAGACAATGTACTCCGAGGCTCAGATCTGGAAAAGAGATATCAGCAGCAACGTGTATCAGCCAAAGTTAATATTTGCACAAAAATGGTGACTCACATAAACTGGGATTTCCTCTCCTGGCCACTTACGGCATTATCAACTGTGCCTCAACCAAAGCTGATGCCACAGCTTTCATCTGAGAACGAAAAAAATGTTCAGCTCAGGTAAGGAAGCTTTTATTTTTGGGCCTGGTTTCTTCCTCTGTATCCCGCTTCTGAAATGTTCAAGGAATACTCTTGTCACCCAAAATTCCATCCCCTGGTACTGCTCGAGTCTTTTCACGATGTAGCCACTTCCTGATCCTCAGCGATCCCCCAGGAACGCAGTACGGAACCAGCACACTGAAGTTCTCAATTTGGGGTTCCCAAATAAAACTAGAAAACATCCCAGGAAAAGCAACACTCCAAATTTCTGCCCTTTTCTTACAACGCGCGTTTACTTCTAAGATATTGAAGCCACAGGGAGGCCCGTCCAGAGCAATTTAAATTTGACTCAATTGTGCCGAGTCAGTGAAGAGCTTCCCAGTGTCACAGAGGGGGAACATTAGGAAGATCCACCTCACAGTGCCATGGAAGATACCTGGAGGTATTAAGAACATTTAGGAACACGTCAGGCACGCGTGCAAGCCCAGGTGTGGCGTGAGAAGTCCAACTACAGCCCCTATTTAATTTCCTTCTGGCTCTGAACTTCTGTGATTTTATTATCATCGAATGTGTCTCTTTCAGTCTGTGAGGAGCCACCAGGCTTCCCCTGCTCCTCCTGCAGCTCACAGGATGCTCCCAAACAAAAGGGCTTTTTATCCAGCTGCATCCATGGAAGGGAATGATAAATGAACAATTAACACTGAAAGGAAACCGCTGCTGTCAGTGATGAACATGTTTCATGAAAAACACAACATCTCTGGGGATGTTCACCGGGAGAAACAAAAATAAGCTGAAGAGCTGGCCTTGATAGCTCAGAAGTAACTGCTGAAATTTAGAATTTAACATAGATTAAAAGACAAAACGCTGCTGTGAGGTGCTGAGGGAGAAGCTTCGTTTCTCTGTCTCAGTCTGACTGCACATTACCTGCTTGTTCATATTTTGGATTCTCCAGAGCAGGCACTATTTTCCAGGAGTACGGAGTGTTTTAGTGCTCAGCTTGCTGCTCTTGGCACTGTATAAACACTGGGTCACAGTTTAAAAAAGCACATTATGCATTTAATCACGTCGATATGGAAAGAGTAGGATTTATGAAAAGCACCTAGATAAGTTCCAGGCCTTGCTCCCATTAGCTTCCAGTGGTGACTCACAACCTGGTTTTATGAACTGTCTGGAAAAATCCCTTTGGGATCGAACTGCATCTTTAAGCACATTTTGTAAATGTGACCTGCTGTTCCTGCCCCGTCCCGGGAACAACGGGGTGATTCCTTCGGGGATTTTAGGAATGACAGTAATGCACCCAATAAACCCGGGATACCCTTGCCTGTGGCACGCTCAGCGCCCATCCAATTCTTACTCAAATATATTCATTTCTGATGCTCTTTTTGTTTACATTCTTGTGAAAACCCACTGGGCTCTTACTATTTCATTAGGCTGTCTAGACTGTGCTGCAGGTAAATACCGGGGAACTTTAAAATGGGAATGAACACAGCGAGGGAAAAAAAAAAAAAAAAAAATGCAAATAGCGAAAAATACCGAAGGTGTTGCTTCTGCTGACCCGAGCCTCTAAAGCGCTTGGTGAATTGATATCGTTCTTTAGGAGTGTGTTTCTATACAGCGCTCAGCCGCTCCCTGGAGATTTTTTTGGTGCTTGAAATACTGACACGGGTTTGTTCGCCGCGAGAAGGGTGCTTGGAAGGACTGGTTAAGGATGGAATTACTTAGGGATGGAGTTATTTACAGCGATTGATTTTCATTGCACAAAACCCACCCCGCTCCCGGCCCCGCTCGTCCCGCCCGCTCGCGCCTCGCCGCCGCCATTTTGCCGGGCGGTGAAACGGCGGGCGCTGATTGGCTGCTGCTCCGCGCGCCGACCAATGGGAGCGGAGCTCGTTGTTGCCGTGGCAACGGCGTGCGAGCCGGGCGGCGGGGCCTGCTCTGAGTTGTAACGAGTTCGATCTGAGTTACAACACTTGTAAGGAGTTATATCTGAATTATAACCGAGTTAGATCTGAATTAGATCGGCTCTAAGTGAGATATAAGTGAATTGTAGCCCCGTCCCATCCGCACCGTTTAAATTTCTCCCCCTCTAATGACTTCAGTAGCTCATACCCCCCCAAAAAAATCTATAGGGACCTTGTGGCTCTGTGAAAACGCAGTCATTAATAACGAAGTGCATACATAGATATACATATGTATATGAACAGGGCATAATTTTATTCCAGTGGGCCAATTTTGCTTTAATAAATAAAATGTTATGAAGGGAGGGTGGTCAGCTTGTTTGGAAGAACAACACTGGCCGGCGGCGACTCAGCTTTCCCTGGCTTTTTCACAGCTATGAACTGCTTGATATTTTTGGCTCGGCTCTATTATTATAATTTTTTTTTCCCCCTTTTAAAAAATATGAGGCAGTAGGCTTCCTCCCAAGACACACTCAGGTGGGGCCGCTTCGAGCTGCTGACTTTCCCCTGGGGCACCTCATTTTGTTAAAAAAAAAGAGGTAAAAAAAGAAGGACAACTCCCCCGTGACACACTCAGTAAAGCTCAAATGGCTCCGCTGTCCCCTGCCCGTTCCTCCAAGGCTGTGCAGCCTCATTACATCCCTCAAAATGGTTTTAAAAGGCTGCAGATGGAAGAGCAGTGACATTTATCACTTGCAAATGAGGGCCCTGCCGTCACCTCCAAAGGAGAGTTACATTCTGTAATCCTCATTCCAGGGTATTTTTCTGCTGACTTTATACCCAGAGTCTCCGGGAAAATGAGCTCCCTGTGCTCAGTTTTATTGCTGCAGGGTTGGAGTGACTCCCCGAGGGTGGATATGGAGCCCCTCAAATCTCCCTGGGATTGTTTTAGTTTGCACACGTCACCTGGAACGAGCAGAATTCCACCACTGCTCTTCCACCTCTCCACAAGGAATTGCTTTCCCTGATGTTTGGCCTTTCTCAGACGAGAGTTTTATTATATTTGTTCCACCTACAACTGTGCTGGGCCAGCCTGTCAGGTTGGGGTTTGATTTGAGTCAGACAAAGTTTGGACTCCAAAGTTGTGGTAAAAATGATAAAACTGTTTGAAATCAGTCCATCACAGGGGAGTGGGGCCAATTTCTGCTGGAGCCTGAGCTTTGCATTGAGAATCACTGTCAACTGCACAGTAAAACACGATATATCAAGAATGTTGGATCTCTGATCTAGAGAACATTATTATTATCCCTGTTCAGGCATTCGTTTCTCTTTTATTTGATCTTTTTTTTTTTTTTTCAGGGATGGCATTTCCAAATAGATGAGAGTGAGAAAAAAGGGAACAAGCAGCGCTGTAAGAGAACACAAAACACCCAGCACTACTGGAGCGCTGGTGTGAACACAATCAGGATTGGGCAATTCAGGAAGAGTCACCAGATGTAAAAGGCAAAATGTGGGATTTGCTTTATCCTTACAGCTGTGTTGTTTGGAGCTGCAAGAGTCTTAGTGGCTCAGGCAGTTCTTCCTGCATCATTTTCATTGAAAAGTCTCAGATCAGTTTGCAAAGGAAGTAATTATTTTGGCTCACTGTCTCCATCTGGAAAACAAGGAGAAAGATTCACATGGAACAAAAGTTTTAGGCAATTTAGGAAATTTTGAGCATTCTGGGTCCGCTTTTCCCCTTTTGGCTGTAAAGAAACTGCGTACCCTGGAAGCTTTTTTCCCGAAGTACCTTCTGAAATGCTCACACATGGGCAGTGTGAGTCCCCCACCCTGTGAGGAGTTGCCCAAAGCTTGGTTCCAGAGGTTCCCAGTCTCTTCATAGTGAAAATCCCTTCTCCTGCCATTGGGCTGTGGGGAGGGAGAATCGGAGAGCAGCGGAGAGAAAGCCCCGGCAGCTCCATTCATGGGGGGGATGCAGCCACTGCCAAGTGTCATTATGAAAATTCTTCCTTTTCATACGATATTAAACTCTCCTCTTGGCAGGTCCCCTGATGCAGGCAGTGTTTTCAGTGAAAATACACGAGGTACTGAATTCTTTAACCTCAGTTCATTTCTCATTATATTGCTCTGTTAATAGTCCTGGGAAGTGCACAGAAACCCCAGCGCCGCGTCTGAGCTCAGCGGGGATCTCTGGATGTTTAGGGTGGCCCTCGGCAGTGAGTGAGTGGAGAAGAGGTAAAAACATTCTTGCGACAGGAAGAGGGCTCAAGAAGGGTTGATTTTGCTGAATTTAATTTGGCACCGGAGGCAAAGCCATTTGGGCCTCATCTTCCTCTTCGAATGTCAGGGTTTGAGGTTTGCATCGTTAGAGAATAAGTGCTAATTGTCAGCTCTGGGTTTGGTTCAGTTCCTCCCCAAATTCAAGATTTTATTCACATCCAGGGGTCAACAAAGAGAAGGCCGACAAGGACTGAGTGTGGAGTTCGCACCCGAGAAGTTCCTGCCCACTAGGCAGAACCACAAGAAATGACAAAGCCAGTGTTTCTCGTTTCTCACAAATACAAATCACAGCTGCGAAAGGAGACATGGAGGTGTGACAGGTGCCAGTGCCCTGCAAATGAGGCTCAACAAAACTAACGGGAGGGTGTTTCAAATACACCTGCTTTTCCTGCTTGGTGTCAGGAGCAGGCTCACCGGCAGCTTTTGTGGCTGAAGTCACTGATGACATCTGGGCAACTGCAATAAATTTATTGCCTACGACCATGAGCGGAGCTGCAAGAGACTGGACTGTGATTTATGGTGGTGTGGCTATAAATTTTAGTCCTATCTCCTGGTCTGGGTGTATTTCATCCAGAAATATTTGATTAATAATGATTTTTTTTTTTTTCCCCAAAAACCACTTGATCTTAAGTTTTACTGCATCAGCCAAAGAAGTAGAAAAACCATCTAAAACTCCTGTTGAAAATGGTATTGATGGCAGGTGAGCAGTCTGCATGACCTCTTGACCAGGAGCCTTTGCACGGATGTGAAAATGAAGAAAAGAGGTCGAATGGTTTGCTCAGTGTTAGGCAAAAAATCTGTGGCACAGGTGGAAAAGCATCCCTGGGGATGTTTGGCCAGTCCCTGTGGCTTCATTCCTCCCCCAGCTTCTCGAGCCACTACTGAATTTGCAGGTTGCTGTCACATTCTGTCACCCAGCTGTATCCTCACCCTGCGAGGCCTCGGCATTCCCGGGATCCGGAGCAGGGAGCTGGGCTCGCACCGAGCTGCTCCTCGGAGCTGCTGAGCCATTTATCCCATCCTGTCTGCAACAAAACCAGCGATCCTCGAGCATCTCTTCCAACTTCTGCTCCCACTGACTCTTGCAAATGGTTGTTTCGAGCCAGTGCAGACTGAGCAGATGTTGAAATGCTCACTCACCCGTTTTTGGTTTTATTTTTGTCCCCTCATTTCGCTTTTACTTCGGACTAAAAAGCATTTTAGCTTTAGGTTGGAGTCTTTAGGACCGTTCGCGGCTCCACTCGCAGCACCTCAAGGCAACCTCTATTTGCGCGTAGCTCCAGAAGAAGCAGGAAAAAAGTTCCATTTTCCAAAAATTCCTCCCACTTCCTCTTCCCTGCGTGCGCCTCTAACCACGGCTGTATATGCAGTTAATTGAAACGCTGTTTGTTTTATCTTGAATAACCTTGTAATTGATTGAGGTGGTGGACAGCGAGACTCCAGAGTCATTTACATACCTGTGCACCGAGCAGTAATTTCTGGGAGCCTTTCCACTGCTTTTTTTTTTTTTTTTTTTCCCTTTTCCCCCTGAAGAACTATAGTGCCCTGTCTGTGCATGTTTGCCCATATCTATAGATACTCACCTTCATCGAGATCTCCCCACAGCCCATTCGCTCTGGCTGCCACTGTCCGTGTGCTGCTCCTTGGGATCTTATGTTACCTGGGCTGGGGAGACTCCTGGCACTCTTCCCTCCGAAAGAAAAACAGCCTGATTTGGGGAGTGCTCGCTCTGCACAAGGCCCCGATTGTGTGCGAGGGCCCAAAAAGTAACAAATGCACTTTAATTATGTTGGATGCTTGGTGGCTGGCTTTGCAGATCTTTTATTTGTTTTGAGAAGTGCCCCAGCAGCAGCAGCAGCAGCAGCAGCACTAAATTTTGTGTGCATTTGGGGAGCCTCACACACTTGGGCCGGGGGAGGGAGGATGGCTAATTAACTGGGCTGCTGTCAAGCTAATAAACTAATGGAGAGCTTAAACAAATACAAAAATAAAGGAAGTAGACATGGTGGGGAAAAATAAAGTGACTAGACATGAAGTCTTACGACGTGCATTTCCAGCTTCCGTGAAAAGGTGGCCTTGGGCACCCAGAATGGTGCGGATGGAGTTTTATGTCTCCTAATCCAAGTCCCCTTTTTAGGAGGCAAAGGTTTGGAGGATCTCTCCAGGAACGAGTAACGAGAGAGGAGCTTTTCCCATCCTGCCCAGAAACCAATTCCAGCTCATCAGAGTTGTTCATTTTGGAAAAGAGTCAGATTCGCATTCATGGGACAGAGGGGAGTGGAAAGCAATCAGTGTTTAAATCTCCTCTTTGCCAGGCCGCGATGTTACATAAGGCTGAGGAAAATATTTTATTATCCCAGCTAAGCCTGAAGTGTCAGATACTGCTGGCGTTTCGGCGACAGGATGCTGGGCTTGATGGTCCAATAGTCTGACTCAGGCTGACAGATTTTCTCTCCCGCCCTCTCGGATTATTACTTGTTCTTTTTTGGTCCATGAGGTAGGAGGTGATTTGAAACTCAGAAAGGTTAAAGCAGCACTCGCGTTACCCTGGGGCCGGGCTGAGAGGAACCTCCCGGTTGTGCTCGGCGTGGGGCACCAGACAAGCACAGATCTCTGCTCATCTGATTTCTCCAGGCCTGCAGCTCCCATGATCTCATCCCGAGGTGGGACACGCTGTGATGGGGCAGTACCTGTGCCCAAGCTCCTTGCATTTGGCTCAGTGTTATTCCATGAGACTTCAGGGTATCATATCCTACTTTTACTGACGTGTCCAACCCTTTTACCACTTGAGTGGGCAGTGCTTGTTCTACCTGCATTTTCCAAGGCTTATCTCAGCTCTAGAGTTTACTTAAAATCTTTCAGCTGCTGTTGAACACTCAATTACCTGACCCAGTGGTTAACAAAACACACGGTGCTCCGTGTTCCTCTTTGGGAAAATATTTGCCAGCCAATATCTGTGTTATTTGGCCACCTTTGCTTATCAAACACAGAGGAGCTTGTGCTGAATAAACCAAGGGAGCCATTGCTGGATAATGACCTGAAAAACATCTTTTCAAACGCTAAAGAAAGGAAGTTTTGCATGTGGAGAGCTGCAGGAGATGCTGGGTGGTCCCAGCCAGCGTGGGACACGTATGACTGGGATGACACAGCTCTGGAGCTGGGCCAGGCTCGGCTTGGAGCAGGCAGCCAATATTCCAGATCTCCTGGAAAAGCATTTGAACTGCCCCTGATTTCCCTTTCATTCCCAGGATGAAATATCGGCCCCAGGGCCGGTGAGGTTTCTTCCCTGGGTTTGATGGCGCCTCCCGAGTGTGACAGCGAGTCAGAGGAGCAGAAAGATTTTGTGGTCTCAGAACAAAGCAATCAAACCACATTTTCAGGACTTATTTTCTTTCTGGAGATCTCTGTGTGGCCTGGTCCTTTCTTTTAAACTTGGAAGGGTTTGAAAGGCAGTGAGGTTGTTGGTTACATTCTTCCAGCCCTCCTCACACATTCTCCAGGGTGTTGCAGACAGATTCTGGAGCGTGTTCCAGTCTGCCCCAAATCCCATCCCCTGCAACCTTCCTGAAACCAAGGGTTTCCTTCAGGAGTGGTTCCCTGCGTGCTGGGGAAGTCTCAGGCAGAGGCAGCATTCCCTCAGAGAGCTGCTCCGAAGATTTGGAAGGAGAAAGAGAAATCAATACGGACATTTTCCAGGAAGAAGGTTGATTCTGTGCGTTTATTGTCATTTCTGAGGCACTTCAGGCCAGCTCTTGATGAATAACTCTGGCCCTGGGAGCAGAGTTTGGCTGCCTTTGGTTAATGCTGGGCTCGAAGGTGCTGAGCCACCCGGCACACGACAGGCACAGATGTCACCGGGACAGAGAACAAGCAAAACTTTCCATTTCCCTCCCGACAAAAGCTTTCATCTCCCTCAACCCAAAGCTCGGATTATTTTCTTCCCTCACGGGCTGAGCTCTTCCCAACCTCACATCCCAGCGTGGAGGAGAGGGAAGAGCTGGATTGTGGCCGTTACTCGTGGCAGGGTCATTGACCATCGCGACTCTGCTCGCTGTGGCTGAGGAGCTCCTTCACGGGCAGCCCTGGCTCCGCTCTCTCCTCTGCTGCTGCATCCGGGGGCAATGGGATGTTTTTCCATCGCTCCGTGTGCCCAGCTGGAGCGCAGGGGCCTGGAGCAAAGCAAACGGGCTTTGGGCGGTGGTTTGGAAGCCACGGAAGGAGTTTTAGCCATGAGGATTGACCAAGGATTTCATCCCGTTGCAGCAAAGCTCAGGCTGGGTGATGATGAATATGCAGATGGAGCTGGGAGCTTTTTATTGAAATTAAAAAAAACAAAACAAAACAAAAACAAACCAAACAGCAACAACGACAACCAAAAAAAAACCAAAAAACCCCAAAAAAACCCCCAAAACCCCCAAAAAATTCCCAAAAAACCCCCCAAAAATAAACCAAACCAAAA
>VZRN01002720.1:945004-969098 GCA_013397935.1 Dasyornis broadbenti | reverse complement strand
AAAAAAAAAAAGAAAAAAATGGAACTAGAGAAAGAAAAAGCATCGCTGTGAAACTGCAGCTCTGCTCAGAGAAACCTTGATGCTTTTACCAGCATTCCCAGGTACTTTGGGGCTAGGTGTGCTTGAAACTGAAGTCCAGGAATTAGAGAACACAAACTTCATTTATTCGGGAGCAACTGGAAAACGTGAATGCGTTGCCATGGAGATGGGGTGATTTCCTTTCCCACAATTCGGATCTTTTCCACAGGTCCTGCTTCATTCTCGCGTTTTGTCGAGGAGAATTTTTGGGGGGAGGGGGGATTTTGATCTCAAGGGTTGGCCAAGCTCCAGGCAGAACAATGCAAAAGTAGTAAATCACTTTAATAGACAGAGCAAGAAGGGAAAGGAAGGAAGGCAGAGGAACGAAGGGACTGAACTACGGCAGTCCCAGCACATCCAGCAAACATGGAATTCTCTTCTTGAGGAACGGGAGGACTCGCCAGTGAAATCAAGTGCAGAACTGGGATGGTGTTAGAGCGGACCTGATGCACAAGATGCCAGTCAGATTTAATTATAAACCGTATTTTGATATTTTCTCCAAATTCTGCTGCTGGGGATGATCACATTTGTAGAGTCCCAGCACGGTTTGGGTTGAAGGGACCTTAAAGTTCATGCAGTTCCACCCCTGCCACGGGCAGGGACACCTCCCACCATCCCAGGGTGCTCCAAACTGGCCTTGGACACTTCCAGAGCTCCAGGGGCTTCTCTGGGCACCCTGTGCCAGGGCCTGCCCACCCTCCCAGGGAGGGATTTCTCCCTACCCCACCCGTGTCTTCCTTCCAGTTGTGAGTTATTTACACCCATTTTATTTACTGTGAGTTATTTACACCCAGTTTATTTACTGTGAGTTATTTACACCCAGTTTATTCATTTTGTGTTATTTACGCTCACTTTATTCATCGTGAGTTATTTACACCCAGCCCGCAACACGTGGGTGCCCCTGGCTGCTGTGACCTCTTGCAGCCTCTGCTGACACCCCAGCTCTGGAGCAGGTGCCTCTGCAGACACTTTGGTTGTTACATTATATTCAGAGCATGCCCCTCCCAACAAATCTGAAGTGGGTTTGTAATGATTTTTAGCAATGTACAAGGGAGCAGAAATTACAGCGTTTTAGTGGAGAATATTTTTATTGAAGACTTTCTTTTTTTTTTTTTTTTTCCCTTCATCTCAGCTCGAAAAGCGCAGCATACGCAACCTTTCTCCTCCAAAGCTGATAAATGGTTTAGCCATTATTTAAAGTTTGGAAAAAGGCAGCTACAGAAATAACATTTTAATGTATTCCAGATTAGACTTCATGCTATATTTGTAATAAAGACTTGTTTCCAACATGGGTTGGCAGATCACTCGCAGGGACAATTACCCAAATAGCCATTAGGATACGATTGCGCTCATTTCCAGGCAGCGCAGCCCTGCCAGCACTCAGCTTGGCTGGCACTCGGGTTTTGGTTTGACTTTTGGAGAAAACCACAAGAATTTGTCAGTCGCCTTGGCCGTAAGGGAGTCTCCTTGTCTTGAGGCTCTTCTTTTTCGTCTGCGAGGAGAGGAGGCTGAACACGCTCTGCTTGGCTTTGGGCTCCTCTCGCTCTCGGAATCTTTCGCCTCAGGAGGGGCAGACTCGGGTGGGGCTCAGGTGTGAGACCCCTCCCGTCACTCAGAACAAGAGGAGGAAGAGCCCCTGTGTCGTGGAGGGGCAGAGCTGAAAAGAAAATCAAAAAGAGATTTCTCTCACTGGGGGAAGGGAGCCCGAGGGCTGCAGCGCTCAGTGCCAAGCTCACTCCGTGTTCGCTGGGCCTGGAGCCTCCCTCTCTCTCTGGGTTTCGCTAATGTGTCGCTTGGCAGCTCTGAACCGCACTGGCTGCCGCAGTCAGGAGCTCGAGGCGAGGAACAGCAACTCCCTGCGAAGGGAAAAGAGCTCCTGGTGCCAGGGAACATGTTCTGTGCGGAGCTGATGTCATTGGTGAAGTCACACGGAGCTCAGGAAGCTGTTCGTGTTCAGAGATCAGGAGTCCACAATGGTCTGTGAGTCTTCAAATGACTCCAGTTCTGCCTTTTCTAGAACACAAACATATTCAGTATTTCTGGCCACTCCAGCCTGGTGCTGCCCAGACAGCAGAGAGCCTGGGGCTGCTGTGTCCCTCTGTCCCAAGACTTTCAGTTAATTTAGTGATGGTGCTCGGTGTTGTAAAATGGAGATGACAAAGCTGGAACCAGCAATATTGGGAAGAATCCTTCCCTGGGAGGGTGGGGAGGCACAGGGTGCCCAGAGCAGCTGTGGCTGCCCCTGGATCCCTGGCAGTGCCCAAGGCCAGGCTGGACAGGGCTTGGAGCATCCTGGGATAAGAGAAGGTGTCCCTGCCGTGACGGGGGTGGGATGGGATGAGCCTTAAGGTCCCTTCCACCCAAACCATTCCACGATTCCGTGATAGTTTCACGTTGGTGAAATGAAATTCTTGCGAGGTGATGTGCTCCCCACCGGGGCACCCGATAAAGCATCCAAAGCTGCTTTGCTCTCCTGTATTCCTGCAACCAGATAAAACTTCTGGATAAACACAGCACAGCAGCTGCTGGGAGGGACCAGCACAAAACCAACTCTCCAAACTCTGTGTTTCTCCAGAGGAGGAGGAAGTTCAGGCCTGAAGCATCTTTTTTTTTTCCATTTGCGTGTCAGGAATAACAACTGCAGTTTATATACATCACACACACACACACACACACACACACACGTACATATATATATTTATAGAAAATATTCTACACAATAACCACTGCTCCAAACCCAGGAGCTGATAAACACCCTGGCAGTAATTCTGGAGCAAATAAAAACACGTGAAGGACAAAACCATCCCAGATCCTTCATTAAAGAATAATCTCAAGCTTTTCTCTGCCCTCCACGTGGGTCCCCCCCGTAAAGACTTTTCCATGGGGCGATCCATGTGCAGCAATCCCTCCCTCTGGCTCTGCTCCAGAGCCATGACTGCACCAAAGGGGCTCAGGCATATCCTACCAATGGAGCAGAAAATTGCTTCAAGGCTCCAGCAGCAACACCTTGGCGGGGCAGGGGCTGTAATTAGCAATAAAGCAGCACCCATGGCCAATGGGGCCTTTGTGCCCCATATCCCACTTCGCTCCCGGAGCCGGGGGGAAGCGCGTGTGTGAGCGGGAGCGAGAGCTCGGAGCGGGATGATGAATGTGCTGCAGTTGGCATAAAGTGGAACGCGTGCCAACGTGGGGCCCTCCCGTTCCTGCCAGTCCCCCACCTACGTTCTCCCAGGCACCACGTTATATTTTTAGCATTTTTATTTTCTTGGAAAAATATATAAACTGCAGTTATAAAACGTGTTTAAACAAATGAAATGGAGCTAGCAGGTGTACAAAAACGGCCTAAAATGCTTCCCAGAGCTGCAGTTAAACAAAAAAAAAAAGTCAACTTAAACAGTTCCATAGTGGAAAATATAATCTCTAGGTAGAGTATATAAATGTCTATTTTTTTTTTTTTTTGCACTGCACACTCAGTTTCAGTTTTGGTTCCTAAAAGCCACCTAGACTTGTTCTTGGGTTGGATATTCCTGTCTCGCCCACATTAAAGGGGTTCGTTCATTCAAGGGTTAAATTCTGAGAGCACAGAATCCCAGGATGGTGTGGGTTGGAAGGGACCTTAAATCCCATCCCACGGATCCCATCCCATCCCATCCCATCCCATCGCATCCCATCCCGTCCANCCCATCCCATCCCATCCCGTCCAATCCCATCCCATCCCATCCCGTCCCGTCCCGTCCCATCCCATCCCATCCCACCATGGCCAGGGACACCTCCCACTGTCCCAGGCTGCTCCAAGCCCCATCCAGCCTGGCCTTGGACACTTCCAGGGGTCCAGGAGCAGCCACAGCTGCTCTGGGAGCAGCAGATCCCAGGGGAAGCTGCCCTGCAGAGCCGTGGCTCTTTCCTGTTCTTTTCTTTTCTATCTTTGCCATCTCCACGATGAATCCGGAGGTGACTTTGGTTCAGTTTGAAAATGATTTCTGTTAATTTTTAGCAGAATAGGGTTGCACTTACCAGCTCAGTCCAAGCTGAAGGACTGCTGGCAGGGCTCTGAAAACCAGAGGTGTAGAGAGAGGGATCTGTGTGTGGATGTGTGAATGTAGAGAGGATGTCAATCCAAAATAATTTATAATGAAAACACACCAGGAGCCAAGAGACAGGAGGCTGTGCAAAGAAAGAAAATAATTCATTCTAAGTAGAGCTGGAAAGAGAGTTTTATTTTGTTCTTGTTCTGCCTGGTTTGGTGGAAATCTGATAGGAAAGGGACCATCCGTGAGGTTAAAACTCAGTGGATTCTGGTTTCTCTCTGCCCCTGAAGGCTCGGAGGAGTCGATGCCTTGAATTTTGGTGCCACCCATCACCACCTCCTTGTCAGAATTGCTGAGCACTTTTAGCTCGGTGAGGGAGGAGCTGGGCTTTCATTTGACGTGAAAAGTGACATTTTTATGGGCCTGCCTCTGAACATTCTTCTCTAGCTCCCCAAATTTCGGTGAACTGTTGGTTCTGCACCAGTCCTACCGGTGACTTTCTTTTCAGCAATCAGGGCTAGTAAAAATACATTCTTTCTAAATGAAACAAACCCTCATTTATTTCCAGGCACTCAGAGTGCAGTAAAATGTGGCACACTCCCATTCCCAATCTTTCTGAAACACTTGGGTTCTCTGAGTAAAAATTTCAATGCATAAATTTCATGCAAGATCAAAATTTATTAAACCCCACTTTGCCATCTTTGTTCATCTGTTTTAGCCTAAAATATCCTCTTCGACTCTGCTAGAAATCTTGTAGCATTTATTTGTCAGGAATAATTTTTCCATTCTATGAATTATTAAATAAATATTGCTATAATTGCTACTGTTTGGACTAACCAGAACTTCTGAAACAAACACCAAACTGAGCTGTGTGTCTGAAAGGACATTCTGGATTAATCCAGCCCGAAAGCTTTGACTGAAATCCTCAATCCTGACTTCGCTGAAGCCCCACCATCACTCAGGTTTGTTAATTGAAGTGTGATTCTCCAGCCCCACTCCGAGTGCCAATGAATTAATCTGCAAGGCTGACAAATCCATACGGATGGATTATTCCCACTTGTGTGTCCAATTTTCTTTTAATGGGTCGTTTTCCTCTGAATGGGTAATTCATTCCAGCCCTGCTCTGCAGAACCAGACCTGGTTTAAATCTCCTCTCCGCTGCAGTGTGAGAGAAGCTGGGTGAGCTGCTGAGGAGGCATTTAGAAACTGAAGAGGGAAAGATGGAAAAAAGGAGCGGTGGTTCCCTTGTCCGACACACAAAGGCTGAGGTTGCAGAGCGAGGCAAAGACAATTTAAATTCAAACAGTTTTGAAGGCTGCTGAGAGAGCGGTTGAAAAAGGTTTGGAGATGTCTTCTCCTCTTGTGTAACTTCATCGTCATCAAAAAGCTTCTCCAGGCTTTTTGGTGTCCTCATCCCTGAGGAGAATTACAACGCAAGCACCGGGAATTGCTTCCGAAAGCCTGAAGGGAATCCAGCTTTGTGTTCTGACAGCGGTGGGCACGGGGGAAATCTGCTTTGCCCTGGACCCGTGCGAAGTTTAACACAAGAAGTTCAACTCGTGGAGTTTAATGTGTGAAATTTCACGTGTGAAGTTCAGCATCTGAAGTTTAACGTGTGGAGTTTAACACGCGAAGCTGAAGCCGTGGAGTTCAACACGGGAAGTTTAACCCATGAAGTTTAACACGGGAAGTTTAACAACACACGAAGTTTAACGTGTAAAATTTGCCATGTGAGGCTTAACGTGGGAAGCTTAACGTGGGAGGTTTGACCTGTGAGGTTTAACTTGCGAAGTTTAACGTGTGAAGTTTAAAATTTGAGGTTAAACACGTAAGATTCAACACGTGAAGTTTAACTCCTGAAGGGCGATGTGTGAAATTTAACACGTCTGAAGTTTAACGTGTGAAGTTTAACACGCGAAGTTTAACCCGTGAAGTTTAACGCGTGAAGTCTTACGTGGGAAGTTTAACATGTAAAACTTACCGTGTGAGGCTTGACATGGGAAGTTTAACGTGTTAAGTTTAACACGTGAAGTTTAACACATGAAGTTTAACGTGTAAGATTTAACACAAAGTTTAACACATAAATTTTAACACATGAATTTTAACACATGAGGTTTAACACGTGAAGTTTGACACGTGAAGTTTAGCACACGCAGTTTAACGCGGTTTGCAGGGAGGCTGCTCCGAGCTCTCCGCGCTCCAGCCCGTCCGTGTGCGCAGACAAGTGAAATCTTTTCAAACAAACAGCCTGGAAATTCTTGGCTTCTCCAGGAACCGGCCTTGTTTCCAGCAGATCGTGGTTTGGATTCCCATCCTGCCCTTGGCATTCCCG
The DNA here is from genome assembly GCA_013397935.1 of Dasyornis broadbenti. Taxonomy (NCBI): domain Eukaryota; kingdom Metazoa; phylum Chordata; class Aves; order Passeriformes; family Dasyornithidae; genus Dasyornis; species Dasyornis broadbenti. Next base: position 962,660 of record VZRN01002720.1, on the reverse strand, counting down.
TTTTCCCCCTGCTTGCCACAGCTAGATTCTGTTTGCTGTTTCTGGACCGAGACGCTGAACAAGATCCTGGTGCCTCAGGTAGGCGATGTTTTACCGTGCAGGAAGAAATCCCTGTCTGAAGTCAGGGAATGGAACCTCCCGGTTCACAACTGGCAGACCTACAGGAAAGGGATTGAGCTGCCGTCAGTGGGTAACTTATTAATGGCTGGTGTTTAATTTCTCAGGGTAAAACATAAGAATCTGGTGGTCCTCACATGCGGGGTGTGAGTACAGAAAGGGCTGTGTAGAAAGGGAGCAGCGTTTCCTTCCAGCCACCATTAAGGGCCTCGTGGATCTGCCAGAAAAGGGAAAATGAACCTGCTGTGGAAATCCAGCAAAAGGCCTTTTCCCCTTTAAATCATCACAGGAGAACTTAATGATGCATCAGCGAGCAGAGCGTGCTCGGGCCAGATGCACACGGGGCTCTTGGATGGCCGCTCTGGAGACCCTGAAGATCCACGTTTCCTCCTTCGACTCACCAGACTCCTTGGAGATGGAATAACTGCATCTCCCTGGATTTCTGAGCTGGTGAAGGCTGGAGGCTGTTGGGGTCAGGGCTGAGCTTTGCTCTGCTGCACGCAACCCGTGCCAGCTCCTCTGAGCGTGGCTGGGAGGAAAACCAGCACCAAGGAGAGAAGGGAGAGTCCGAGACAACTGAAGTGTGGCTGACAAAACCTCAGTGAGGCGTAAATGAAAGGGTTGTGATCATGCTCGAAGTGAGAGTGACCAAAAGAAAGAGAGAAATCCTTTCTTTCCTAAGAGCATTTTAAATGCAAAGGCTCATCCAGAGCCAACAGATGCATGGAAAGAGAATTTTCATTGGCTGGAGACCAAATTAGGGACAATGCTCTACATGAAACTTGCTCGTTTGACCAATGTTATGCTTCATTTTCGTCAGCGCTGTCCATGGAATATTAGATATTCTGGCAGTTATTTAATAAGGCCAACGCACACAAGGAGCCCTTTAAGGTAAAAAGTAAAATAATCTCTATTTTCTCTTCAGGAGGTTTTGGCAAATGGGAAAAGATGGAGGAGAGGGAATAAAAAGTGAATGTGAAACAAAAGTTTTAACAGTCTGTCTAACCAATTGGTATAATTAAGTTTTACTTCGGCCCTCAGGAAACCCCAGGGAAGGTTGTGGCATCCCAGTTCATGTGCATATTAAGTAGGGGATCAGGTAACCTTCATGCAAAGCTGGAGAGGGCTGGATTTGAAGGAGCTGCGGCCCTCATTTGGAGCTGTGTCAGTCTGAGGCAGGGGTGTTCATCCAGGACTGGATTGGGTCGCCCAAAGTTGGGTTTGGATTCACCAGAGCTCTCCAAATTCGAAGGGGAGGCCGTGGAAACGGAGGGAAGAGCAAGAGCTAAGGCAAATGGCTGGAAACGCTGGCCAGGCATCCCTCAGAAGCAGTCAGCAGCGGGACATGCCCAGGGATCCCTCAGGATGGGTGCTGGGAGAGGGTGAACGCAAAACCGGTCCCATTTCCCTCCCTGCTGGCCGGCGCTAAGATGTAGAAAAGATAAATTTCATCCCTGTTGGTGAAAATCGTGGAGTTGGTACCAGAGATGCTGGAGTTAGGTCCCACTTTATCCCCCCAAGGCACTCCTCGCATTTACATCCCTCCAAGGAGGGCATGGGACCCCCAGGATTTCCTCAGGGGGTGCAGGGTGTGGCTGTGGGGCAGCTGTGCTGGAGGAGATCAGGATAATGAGGAGCGATTCCCGAAGATTGGCATTAATGGCGTCTCCCAGCGGAAGAGTGGGAATGGGAGCAACCTCTCCAACAAGGGCAGCCTTGTCCACTCAGCAGCTTCTTCCAAACATCCTTACCTGCCCCACGGACCCAAATCTGCTCACCCTCACCCCAAACCCTTCCGTTTCTCACAGCATGGGAGCCGTTCTCAGATCTCCACCCTTTTGAACACTTAAAACTCTCCGTTTGCGTTGCCGTCATTTCTTCCATTCGATCCTTGGGTTTTGAAATCAGGGCTGAAATCAGCCCTGTTCCACTGGATAAAATTCGCATTGGGGGTTTTTCCAGATAAGAAAAATTGTGTTTTCATTCTCAGTGAAGAGGAAAGGTTTTGTGTGCAAACTGATTCGTCACAACTTTTGTAGGGTCCCTGCGAAGCTCCCAGCCAGGGGTAGGAAGGGAAGGAAGGAGCAAGGAGGAAAGAGACTCCTTTTAACACATCAACCACGAACGAGATCCAAAGTCACAGCTTCCAACTTTTTTTATCCCTTCTCCAGCCCTGAGTCCTCCAGAAGTCCCAAATATGATCCAGCACTTCAGGAGACAAACATTCCTCCGGTGTTTCAGGAGTGCTGAGGTGGGAGATATTCATTTACCACGGCCTTACAGCCGGGGGGGGTTTTATCCCCCCAGACAGTGCTGGTATAGAACATGTCCTCACAAAATATTCAACCCTTGCACATTTCCATTTTGGGCTTGCAACCAGGTGTGTCCGAGCTCTCTGCAGCAGGGTTTTCACCCAGCGTGGTTCCTGGAATGAAAACGCAGCTTTATCCCCGCGTGTTTTCTCCAGCAGCCTCAGTTCCTGGACAAGCCGTTCCTTGCCTCGCACGTAGGTCACCTCCACGCTGGAAAAAACCTGCAAATAGCTCACCTCATGTCCTCCAAAACACACAGGCATCTTCGCTGAGATGTTTCTCTTGGATTTCTTGGCCTGGCTGTGTGCAGGGCCGGGGATGTGCAGGCTGTGTCACCTGGTGCTCCGGCTGCTTTGACAAAGCGGCGGGAGCGGAAGGATGAAGGTTGCGGCACCCCCCGAGCTCGTTTTTGTGTGATCCAAACCAACAACTTCGGGAGCAAAGGGGACCCTTGGATCAGCCCCCCCAGCCCTCAGTGCCCGGCTCGGGGCCAGTGAGTCCAGCCCAAGGCCACCGTGGTTGTTCCCTCGGCTCAGGTGGCAGCGGCGCGTTCCTGCCCTGCGGAATGTTCCGGGCTCGCTCTCACAGGTGACTTTCTGCTACAGCAGCGCTTCCCCAGCTGCTCCGTGGGGGAAAACGGAGCATTTTCTAAATGAGCTGCTCTGGAAGGAGCTGTTCAGGCTGCTCTGCAGGGGCTCCTGTGGAGAGGGGCAGGCACCTGCCGCGAGGGCTGGGCTTGCCGTGATCGTGACTCTTGGAAAGCTTCTGGACTCCATGGTTCCTTGCATTCCCTCCAAGCCCTGTCTTGCAGCTTCCTGCCCATCTTTATTTTCACCCATCAAATCGCATCAAATATTTGCCCTTCATTCTTTCCCAAGCCACCGGTTCGTGTCTCCCTGCTAAGGAGCAGAGAATTCCTGCGCGGGCCGAGCCCCAAGCCGCCCCTCTCCTCGCGGAAGGGTTAAAAACGGGATTGGTGGGCACAGCCCGCCCCGGCTCCTGCAGGCTTGGTTGGACTTGGGGCTCGGGACTGACAGCTCGCCTGAGTGTTTGTGGTTCAGCTCGAAACCACAAGAGCCAGGAGCACATGGTTTCCATTCAGTGCCTCTCTCCCCAGCTAACACAAACCAGTTGTTCCAGGAGCGGGGCTATCTCTTGGAGAAGAGCTCTGCACCGGCATCAGCCTCGGTTCACCCCAGACGGCCCTTTGGAAACCCAAAGCAGGGGGGAAAAAAGGGGAAAAGTTTCCTAAACAAAGCCTCGCGTTTACTTTTTCTTGTTTGTTTTTGCAGCTTGTAAAGGAGCTACGAATGTCCTGGTTGTAAAAGGGGAGGAAAAAAAAAAAAAAAAAAAGGGAAAAAAGAGAAAAAAAAAATCTGAAATGCCAATCAAAAGGAGTGCCAAATTAGGGAGTGTTTACTTCAAGAACACGTTTTTTTGTTGCCTTTTTTAAGGCGAATTCCTGTAATGTAGTAATGTCAGGGAGGGCATGGAAAGAGGTGACTTAATTGACTCAAGAAATATATTTAGAGCAATTTTTTCAGCTTTGGATGGGCAAAGTGAGACACAGGGTAGGGCTAAGGTTTAGTCAGTGAGCTTGCACACATAAAGCACATTAATATCCACCTACCAGTGGCCATTGGCTGTAATTCCACTTTCCGTAAATTTAATTATTGCTTCTGATGAACAGAGGGAAGGACGAGCAGCTCTGTGCCAAGCTGGAAAACGAAAATACACAAGGAGGAGTGTCCAGGTGTGGGCAGCTCCTTTCCAAACCAGGTGAAGGCATCATTACCCAGCTCGTGTGGCAGTGGGAATCAGGCTGGGCTCAGGATTTGGAAATCCGGGTTTCTTGTGCACTCACTGCTCGCCTGCCCTGTGCTGCTGGGCACTGACCTCGGATTCATCCCGCCCTTTCCGCACTTTTCGTCCCCGAAAGGAGCTGGTGATGCTCAGAAGGTGGCACTTGTCACCACAAGGTGCTACAGGTGCAAGAACTGGGCAGGAGAAGAGCCCGTGCAGCTTGAGAGGAGGCAGATTATGCATTAAGGATTAACGTTCATTACGCACGTGCACACATTAAAGTGAGGCTCGGTCCTTCAGGCCCGGGGAGGAGTGAGAGAGCAGTAATTCGATAAAAGATTGTGGTGAGGAAAGAGCCCCAGTGCTCAGCTCACCCAAGTCACAGGCGCTAGGGCTGACAGGAACTCTCCTCAAACATCTCCCCCCCACCCAGCCCACGGGATTATTCGTTTTATCTTCCTCCTCCTCGACACGAAACCGCTTCCAGGCTGTTCCCTTACAATCCCTGCTGTCCTCGGAGCTTGGAAGAGCAAGAATCCTTCTCTGCTCGTGTGTCTGTCTCCTGGTTAGGAGCGAGCGCCCGTCAAACCTGTGCGTGTGTGAAACCGCAGCACGTTCCCCTGCTCGGCCGTTAAAAGCCACTCACGGCACGAAGGTGAATCAGAGGTGGGAGAGCGCAGGGAGCAGCGTGGGATCCCACACCCGCGGTTTATTCCAAGAACAGATTATATTTCTGGGAATTCCAGATCCCCTAGATTTTATTTGAGTACGATGGGAATTTTCAAAAGGCTTCTACCATGACTGCTCTTTAAGCTCCTCTATAATCACGGGATAATTTTTATTAACGCAAAGATTTTTATGGCTTGAGAGCCACGCAGGGGCCGGGGCAGGAGGCTCTGAGGGCCCAGATGCTCTGAGGGTGCCTCAGAGCTGTCCTGGCAGGTTCAAACCTGGCTGGAAATGCAGGCTGAGGTTGAATGGCTGTCGTTTGAGCCCTTTGGTGGGCACAGGAGTGCGGCTACACCGAGTTATTCACCGCACACACGCACTTAGGGGCTCCTTTTCCACTCCTCTCCTGTTTCTTCAGAACTCCAAAGGTTTTCAACCCTTCACTGCGACGATCACATTTGGGAAACAGAGGTCTGAAATAATGGGGCTTTGCTCCTGTGGTGAAAGGAATTTAATTGGAAACCAGTGGTAAAAGCAAGGTTTTAAACTGGCAGTGGGCAGGGCTGGGTTCGATTTTAGGAAGAAATCCTTTGCTCTGAGGGTGGTGAGGCCCTGGCACAGGTTGCCCACAGAGTTTGTGGAATCTCCATCCCTGGAAGTGCCCAAGGCCAGGCTGGACAGGGCTTGGAGCAGCCTGGGATGCTGGAAGCCGTCCCTGCCCATGGCACTGGATGGGCTTTAGGGTCCCTTCCAGCCCAAACCCCGCTGGGATTCATTCCATGAAACGCCACGAGCAGGAGTTGGAAAGGCACAAGCTCCAAGTTGTTGATCCCTACGAAGTGATCAACACTGAAACGCTCGGAGTGCGATGATCGCTGCTCCCACCTCAGCGTGCCCTGGGCTGTGTGGCCGTGCCTGGGGCCTCTGTGCCCAGGGCTAGGAGTCCCCAGCCTGCAGGGAGCAGCGCCAAGAGCATGGAAAACCCTGTGGGAGCACTGAACCCTCCCCGTACAAAAGCGTTCGTCTGACTCCGAGCAGGAGTTGGACGGCAGCATTGAGAAAGTCTTGCCTAATTTGCTTTTATATCTGTTTATTTTATTTCGTGGGGGCTTGTTAGGCCTGCCCATTGTGAGTGCTTGCAGTGGCTTCGGTTACTGAGGGTTTTATTTCAGGGATCAATCCAAATCTGCTGAAAAGGGAAAGTGTGTCCCTGACAAATGCCATGAGCTGGAGCCGTAAATAACCCACAGCACAGTCACAGCCCGGAGACCTTGGCAAGGCTCACAGAATATCCTGAGCTGGAAGGGACCCACCAGGATGGAGTCCAACACCCCCACGATCTCACCCTGGCCCTGGGAGCGGTGTCCAGGCACTCCTGGAGCTCTGGCAGCCTCAGGGCCCATTCCCTGGGGAGCCTGGGCAGTGCCCAGCACCCTCTGGGTGATCCTTTCCCTAAAATCCATCCCAATTCCCCTGGCCCAGCTCCAGCCGTTCCCTGGGTCCTGTCCCACAGAGATTGGTGCCCATCAGAAGATGGGTTTGTTCAGGAGGTTGGTTCTGTCCTGAACAAAAGCAAAACTCCTTCTCCAGAGGCAGAATTTCCCTCCTGTGGAGTCCCCCAGAACGAGAGGTCTGCCTTCCATCCTTGATTATTTTGCTTTCGATTCACAGAACATCAAAACACACCAAGAACCCTCCACCACGAACGGGCTTTTTTTGAGGCATAAGCAATGAAATTGGTTCATTCCTAATTCTTCTGTTTCCACTTAGGGTGCTTGGTTTGCAGATGTGGCTTCCAGTGTCTGGGATTATCAGGTTCCTTTTGATGCCTGATATTATGACAAGTGACTTCTCCCGTTTTTTCTGCTGGGACAAATCGTGTTTATGGAAACACAGAAGGGAGGGAACGATAACTTCAGGTTTGGGTTTTACTTTCCTGTAAATGAAACCATCTGAACTGTGCCTTGTTTGGGAATGGAATGGTTTTCTGGAATAAAAATAATAATAATAATAATAATAAAAAATCAGGGTGATATCGTACCAAAATAAAATTAAACCAAAAACTATTAAATTAATAATATTAAATAATACCACTTTTACCAGAATGGGAAAATTTCACTCTTAAAAAGCTGAAATACCTCGATGTTAGAGCTCTCAAGAGAGCACAGAAGTTTCCCTAACTTTAATGGAAATGTGACAAGCCAGCGACAGGATCCCTGGTCTGTGATTCAGGCCATTTGCTCATCTGAACACAATGAATTCACTGCTTTGTGCAGTAACAAACCCAATCATTATTTACAAACCCTCTGGTCCTGGTTTGGCCTTGCTTATCTCAAATTATTTCACACCTGGGATTGGGAATTCCAGGGGCTGGGACAAAGGAGCTGTGGGAGGGACGTGGCTCCAGGGGCTCCTGCCCCAGCTGAGGAGCAAACAGAGCATGGAGCCAAAGCCAGGGTCATTTTTTTACCTCACTGCTGCTCTTATTTTCAGAGAATTCTTAGGATCATCAGGATAATAAAAATAATACAAAATCATCAATTCCAGCCTTTGACTGATTCCCACCATTCCCACTGAATCCTCTCCCGTCTCCTCCAGGCTGAGGCTCCGCGGGGCACATTTCTGGAGCAAGGACTGCACTTGAGGACTTCTGAAGTCCCCAACCCAAAGCCCTCGATGACTCCATGATCCCACTCTTCCCGTCCCCGCAGGCGTCGCTCTGTCCCTCGTGTCCCATCCCTTCCCTTTGGGACAAGGCCCGATTTGGACTCCAGCCTGGAACGTGACGGGAGCTTCATCCCTGCCCATCTCCAGTGGCTTGTTCTCCATCAGAATGACACCGGGGGCAGCTTTGCTCCGAGGGAGGGGCATCCCCATCCGTGCAAAGCCGTGAAGAGCCCAGGTGCAGCTCTGGGGCTGTGCAGGAGCTCCATCCCCGGGGACAGCACGCCCTTGATGGTGGTGCTCAAGCAGCAGCGAGGGTTCCAGGGCTGTCAGTGCCCTCAGCCAGCCCAGAGCCACGCTGGAGTCCAGCTCACAGCTGACTGGAATCCTGAGGTTTTCCTGGCCCACAGCCAGTCTGGAACCCACTCGAGCCACCCCGGTATTTTATAACACTGTAAAGACTTTATTGTTCCAAACATCTCAAAAATTCTCCACACAACCTGGCAGCCTCCCAACAGCCTCTTAAATGAGCCAAAACTATCAGCAGCCACCCACCTTCCTGTCCATTACCCTCTGATTGATGACATTCCACCGCCAGGGTCCGAGGTTCGCGATCTCCGTGCCGCAGGACCCCTGCGCGAATGGGATCTCAGAGCTGGGCAGTGTCTGTGGGGTTTGCAGCGGGGTTTTGGCTGGGGGTGGCTCGTTGTGATGGGGGAACCCTGCACGAGGGGCTCTCAGGGCTGCAGGGACACCAGGGCTGGCAGCATCTTGTGAAAGCTTCGTTAGACAGGGCAAAGCAGGAGAGATCAAATCACGTGGAACGTGGCACTCCTGTTTCTGGGATGGGCTTTGAGCGCTTTGTGCGCTCACTCTGTGCCTTCTGAGGCAAAACAATCACAACAACAACCAGAATAAATAACTGCCAGCCAAGCTCTTCAGTTGGAATTAATTATTGAGTTGGCTCCATCAGGAAAATCAGTGTTTATTTCCTGTTACGGATGCAATGCACAGATGGTAATTACTGAAAGGATTAATGGGATTTAATGAGGGAGGTGAGGCCCTGGCTGCCCCTGGATCCCTGGAAGTGCCCAAGGCCAGGCTGGACAGGGCTTGGAGCAGCCTGGGATAGGGGAAGGTGTCCCTGCCATGGCAGGGGTGGCACTGGGTGAGCTCCAAGGTCCCCTCCAACCCAAACCGTTCCAGGATTCCATGATTCCTGCCTTGCCCTGGGCACGTGACAGATGAGGAGAAGAACATTTGCTCTGTGATTCCATCAAGATCTGGGCACAGAAGTAGCTTCAAAACCTGGATCGGGGGATCATTTCTTCCTGAGAACTGATTTTCCCCAAGCATTGATTCTGGTGCAAGGCAGGCACTGGGCCATGTGCTGCTTTGTGTGCAGCTCCTCCAGCACGCTGAGGTTTTATTCCTGGCGTCCGTGCCCACCTCCACCTAGAGTTTGGTGCTATCTGCTTCCAGACAAACACTTCTGGCTTCATTCCTGCTCGAATCTTTCCATGGATGTGTTTATTCCCATGTCTGCACTCATGGGAGCCCGGATGATTTTTCAGAAGCTTCATTTCCATGAGCAGCTTCAGGGCGCATTTGCACTCAGCCCTGACTCATCGTTCTCTCTCTCTCTCTCTCTTTTTTTTTTCTTTGCTGCCTAATCCAAGAAACTCTGACTAAGTCAGCTCTGCCACGTCCCAAGTGTAGCAGGGATTCCTTGATGCAAACAGAACTGGTAATTCTCCTCTGGAACAGCAAGAAATCGCTATTTGCGGGCTCCTGCTTTACGCAATGCTGACCTTGGCTGAGGCAGCCCCAGTGGAAAGGGCCGTGGTGCATGAAGTCAGTGCCACTGCGGTAAATAAAGGCAGCGCCAGCAGGGCCCGATTTCAACATCTCCTGGCACGGAGGGCAGGGCCGGGCAGGGGCACCGAGCTGGGTTTTCTGAGCAGCGGTCTGGGAACCTCGGGGCGCTGGGGACACAGCCCAGCTCAGCCGGGTGGGTTTGGTGCTTTCTGAGCGTGCAGGCCCTGCTCGTGTTCTCCCCGGGCAGAAAAGGGAGCTGGAGGAAAAACTGATGGGCTGGAGGCGGAATAAGAGGGTTTTGTCGTCAGGCCCAGGCTGATGGAACTTCAGAGGGTTGCAGGTACCGGGGGGAAAAAAAAGAGAATTAAAACGTGGAAGAGCCCATTTCAGCACTTGGGCTTGGCAGTGAGAAATCACTGGGTGAGCCCAGGCCATGGTTTAGCCTCACACAGAGCATTTGAGATGGCAGAAGTCAAATCAGGTGAATACCTGCAGCCCACGAACCCCAACTCCGTGTGCTCGTGCTTCTAAAACAAAACAAGGCTCAGACTCCTGAACAAGGCCGACTCTCCCCACTCAGCTTGCCCAGAGCTCTGCTTTGTGGGGCTGATCTGTCTTTTTCTCCCCTGTCAATCCTTAAATAACACCATGAGGAGCCAGCACCCATCGAGCTGCCGTAGCTGATCAAAATTACATCACAAAATCAGCCTTGGAGAGCGCCAGGACCCGGATCTGCCTTTTCCCGTGGGTGGAGGATCCCCAGGAGGGGATGAGGATCCCCAGGAGGGGATCAGGAGCCCCGGGGCTGTCCCAGAGCTCCTCGGGCAGGGGCATTTCCCTGTTTCACATCCACCCCAGCTGCCTTTGAGCACCCAGGAGAGAGCTGGGACCATTTCCCTGCTGGATCTGCACCTCCTTTCAAGGCAGCGTTTTCATCCCAACCCTCGTGTGAGGCTGAAGTTGATAAATCCGTGAATCTGCCAGGGCCTGATTAACTCAATTCCAGCGGTGCTTTCCCTCTCTGACATTTCCCACCCCTGTTTACTGTTCAGCTTCTTCCCTGCACAGGCTGGATCCTCGTTCTCCTGTGAAATCATGTTTTATTGGGAGAATATCCTCTCAGGAGCACGCTGGGGGTACCTAAGCTGGCTGTTCCTCCCCGAATCTCAGCGTTCTTTCATCAGGATGGTTTTGTTGGGATGATATTGCCTCTCCTGGGCGTCATTCACGGGTGATGAATAAAACAACTGTGGCCAGACTGCAATAAATTAATTGCAGCATTTAACATGAGTAAGAGAATGGGCAGGAGACTGAAACCTCAATCTGCCTCCGACTCAGGATCCGTGGTTGAAAGCCTGGTCTGAAAAAGAGAAAAGATGTCAGGGTGGGAAGAGGGGGTCTGGGGGGAAAAGAAACCCAGAGCAGCCCAGCACGCTGTGGTTTCGAACAAGCAGTTTGGAGTCTCCATTTCCAGCCAGCCAAGTACATGGAAGATCTGAATTTCTAATTTAGCCACTGCATGTTGTGTTTTATGAGATGCAGAAAGTTTTTATGGATCTGCGTCTCTGCCTTTTGTTGGCTGAAAACTGATTGTGGAGCTGCATTTCGGGAATTCTCCAAAAACCCAGGCCCAGGAGGGAGATGCCGACCCCTGCAGCTTTTATTTTGGCTCAGGCAGGGTCAGAGCTCCAAGCTCTGCTTGCGCTGACAAATTTCACCTTCCAGGTGAGCTCTGCTTGAGTGTTGCTCCGTCAAGCACCACTTTACCCTGAGTCTGCAGCGGGAAAGCGGAATTTTGTCCAGTTTAATGGAATATTGAGTGAAGAGTCCAATTAGAAATGCTCAGGAAAATGGAATCTGTGGAGAATAGAGACAGCCTGTGCTGGAATACAGGGCCCAGAGGGATGGGCGGGATCCCCGTCCCGCTCCAGGAGAGCAGCCAGTCCCGGTGTGGGAGCAATCCTGGGAATCCAAGGTGGGCTCTGCTTCAAACCCCACCACCCACCAGGATTTCTGGCCCCATGGGATCCCGCCGGGGCGGTGCAGCCGCGTGTTCCCGTGCTGGCCCTGGCTCAGCGGGCAGGGAAATCCCTTCTGTGCCCTCCTGGGAGCAGCAGGAACCTCAGCCTCTCCCTGTCCTGGGAGAACCAGGAGGGAGGAAATCCGGGGCCGAGCCTGGGTTTGATAATCCCGAGTTTATTCACAGAGGGAGAGGAGCCGGCTCGGCCCGTCCACGGCTCTGCCAAAATCAAGCACAGATTTCAAGCTGTCGGTGGATGCTGGGCGAGGGAGCCTTCAGCTCCGGGATGCGCCACGACTTGGAGCCCTGACTAAATCCGGGCTCCCGTTGTGCAATCCGGCTCGTTTTCCGGAGAGATTGCAGGGATTAAGTGGCCTGGTAAATCCTGAGGAATGGGAACCATCCGGAATGTGAATTTATTAATTACTGCTGCTGTGAGAGGGTGAACAGCTTTGCTCTGCTCTCCTTTCTTCTGGCTTAAAAAAAAGCAATTTTTTACACTAATTTTTGGAGGGAGGGCATGTTCCAAATGATATCATTTTTACTATTGACATATTCATCTGAAACATTAACCCATGCAGCAAACAGGAGATTTTTCGAGGTCCTATTTAAATTTTCAAATTTGATAGGTCCTATTTAAATTTTTAAGGTCCTATTCTAGGTCCTCCTTAAATTTTCTTTTTCTAGGTCCTATTTAAATTTTTAAATTCTATAAATTTCCTAGGGCAAATATTGCTGATTATTGACTGATTTTCCAGTCAGGGGTAAAGCCCACGCTGCCACTTTTAAGTTTCCGTTTTTACCCATTAGGGCACTGCCTCAATCCAGCTTTTTAATGTCGATATGGCAGCTACTTTAGATATTTTGAATTTTGTGTCTAAAACGCTGAAATCTGACAGTTTTAAGTGGGCCCATAAAAAACTCCTGCAGGATTTATCTGTGACTGAATCAGAGATTTATCTGTGAGTAAATCAGAGACTCAGATTCGATTCGGGATCTCACTGCCAGACAGGTAAGGATCGGCGCCCTCAGCTTGCCGTGGAAATAAATCCAAAAAATGAACCAGAAATGTCGGAATTGAGAGGGGAGAAAAAAAATCCCGATTGCTCAAACCTTTCTTTTTTTGATTTTTAAAGCCTTCCTGAGCTGCCTGGCAAATGCTTTTCCCAGCATTCCGGGCCAGGCTGGGAAGGGAGGTGGGATTTGGTGCGGGGAATGATGAAGTGTGCGGAGCAGCGATGATGGGCAGGTAACAGCTCCTGGTGGTAATTCCAGGGACGGGCTTGGGGCTGAACCCGGAGCAGGAACAGGAATTTGGATGCCAGCAGCGCATCAGGCAGCACCTCTGGATTACCTGGGATCGCTCCCAGGCTCCGGCACCGCCTTTTCCCAGCGGGACCCGGGAGTCAGGAAAGCCTCGGGATTTGGCTCAGCCGTGGGGAGGGGAAGTGGGTCCGGCTGGATGTGGGGAAGGTTGGGAGAGGGGGCACGAGCCGGCTCCGTGCCCCAATCCCAGCTCTCCAAACTGGAATTTCGGGCGGATTTTGGTGTCAAGTTTTCCTTTCTTTGGCTGGAATGGGTCAGACACTTTGGGAAGGTGCAGGCAGGGAGTCACAGCCCCTGCAGGTTCATCCCAACCCTCCTGGTCCGCCCCAGACTCCCCTTCCCCACAGCGCAGCGTTTCCCTCTGGAGAATCCATATAGAAAACTGTCCTGGAAAGCCAATTCCTCTCCTTTTTGGGGAAAAAAAAACAAACAAAAAAATCATAACTTTCTTTCTCTTTCACAGCAGGAATCCCATCCTGTAAACACAAGGCAACCCTGTTGAAACACTGGGAATAAGATTTTATCTGTTTTCCTTGGAAGTTTCCCCCCCTGTGCCCCCTCCTTTGTGGGTCGTGGTTGAAGTGATAATGAGTAAATCCTGGGATTCCTCCAAAAAATTCCAGCTGGCGCTGGAATCGTGCACAGACACCCAAAAAAAATCCATGTCCGCGGATTGTCAGCACCCCGATTTTACCGACAAAGAGCGGTGGGGACCCCCTGCCAGAGCAGGAATGAAAATGGAATTAACATCAATGAACACGGAATTTAAAAAGGGAGCGTTAAACGGGGATGATCACCTTTTCATCCAGGGGGATCCCAGCTGCTCTGGAAGTCACTGCCCACAGAGCACCACGGGACCGTTTGGGGCAGGCGGGGAAAAATCCTCAGATCAGCAGAAAATTTCAGGGATTCCCCCAAAATAACTCGTTTACGCAGCCTGGAAAAGCAGCTGCAGAACGTGCAGGGGGTCGTTTCCAGAAGGAGCAGGGGATTATTCCCGGGACAGAGGAACTCCAGGGAAGATCAAAACAACCTTCAGGGATCGAGGGAGGGAGTGAGGGCGCTTTCTCCAGCCCGAGGGCTGCTGCGGGGACAGTTTCCGTTTGGAATGGGAATTCAGCCATGAATTCTCCAGCTCGGATCCCAAGGCCGGCTCCGTGCCCTTCCCTCCTGGCAAACGTTCCCGAGGCTCCGAAGAACCCAGGCCTTGGCGGGGGTCGTGGGAGGGGAAGGGCGAGGAACACGGTTGGATCGGCTGGGTTAAAACGGAGCGGATTGTAACTTCTCGGTGCTGGTGGGTTTGGGGAGCCGCGGTTTTGGGTGGATTAAAGCCCAATTTTGCCATCACCTTCCCAGGAGCCCCGGTTTCCCATCCCACAGGAGGGGACAAGTCGCCCGCAGACCAAAAAGGAGACAACTGAAACACTTGCCCAAGAAACACGAAGGTTTTTCCCTCCAAACAGATGCTTTTTAGGCATTTGATGAAATATTTCAGGTCTCGGTAGAGACCAAAAACCTTTAATGTTTTCCAGGATGTATTTTCTATAAGAAAAATCCGATTTTCTCCAGAAAACAAAGTGTTTTGTTGGACTATTTTAATTTTCTCAAACCCCAGTGTTTCTGTCAAAGACCAGTCCTGGTTGTTTAGTGGAGAAGAAGCCAGGGAAGGCTTGGTGGGATCAGTTCAGCAGCCAAGGTGAGCTTCTCAGAGCTCCCGTTTCCCTAAAACCTGGTACTTTTGTGATTTTTGAGGGGAAAAACCAACAACCCAGATCTCTTATCGCAAAATTCCGCCCTGTGGTCTCTGTCTGGCCTCACCAGGACTGGGACCCAACCCCGCGGACCCTTGGGAAGGGTCCATTTTCCATCCCGAGTTTCTGAGAATGACAAGGCATCGTTATCCCCACGCAGGCAGGAATTCCATCAGCGCTGATGTGATTTCCCACCCATCCCAGCTCCTTGGCTCTCCTGGAGCTCCCAGGGCATTTCATGGAACGTATGAAATCCGTAGAAACCTTCCAGATCCGGGAAATCTCCCGTGGATGGGCTGGGGCTGCCGTTGTTCCACCCAGACACACCACAAACCTCACAGAGTCTGGGGCTGATCCAGCCCAGCGCACTCAGACGTGCTCCTTTCCAAGGCGCCCTCGGACACGCTGGAATTCCACAACATTCCTGGGCTGCCATTCCCAGGGGAGAGACCTCGCTCACCTGAAGAGCCCTGGAGCACCTCAGCTACCCTGGAACCCAGCTGGGGATCAGCTGGGGTCGCTCTGAAATTGGAAATGTTAAAATGGGCTCTTTACCCAGCCCTTTGGATTATTAAAATAATAAAAAAAAATCTGTGGGTTTGTTTGTTTGTTTGTTTTTTAATAAAATGGTTTTGAATAGAAAGATTTTAAAAATTGGGGTTTTCGTTTCCAACACAGAACAATGTCCAGGTTTTTTTGCCTGCAGAGCAGTCCAGGACTGGGACAAATTTTGGAAGCAGAAGTGGCTGCAAATCTGGGAGTTTTTCACCCGAACATCCCCCCTGGAAGCGCTTTTAATGCTCTTTGTACGCGAGCATTTCACAATCAGAGTGAGGGTGCAGAGCCCTGACCCCGCAGGGAGCTGGAGTCTGTGTACTTCCCTCACCAAGGGCAGGAGCAAGGGGATGGATCTGGCAGCTGAATTCCAGCCTGGGCTGGGAAATTGGGGATCTTCTCTTTCATTTCCTGCCTTCCCTGCGCTACAAATGGTCCCTGTCCCCCTGGGTTCCCTGCCTGTAAAATCCAAGGGTTCTCATGGGAGTTTTGTTTAAAAAAATGAGGCTGAAAACTCCAGAGGCGCTGGAAGGCTGGAACGGGCGCCCTGCAAACCTCAGGTGGCCAGACAGAAACTGCCCTGGGGACAGCAGAGCCTCAGGAAGCTCCTGCAGCTCAAACAAACGCCCTCCTGCCAACCTGCAAAACAAGGGTGGCAACCCTGGGAGCTGCTCCGTGCCCAGGTTGGGAATAGGAAATTCTGGTTCATGGTGTTACAGCTCCTCTCCTCACGGCCGTGACTCAGCAGAGCAGCAAAAAAACCCCATCCAGTGGAGACAGGGAAGATGGAAAAGCCTCCCAAGAACGGGGTTTGAGGCGTTCAGGGAGGAACTTTGGCAGAAATCTTGGAGGCTGAGGCAGGACACGAAGCCTCCCTGCTGAAAACCCTACCCTGGGTTTTTCCTTATCGCATTTTACCTTTGATTTATTAAATCCTCCGGGATCGAGTTGCTGGCCTGGGTCTGGAGCAGGAGGTGGGACCTCCATTGCTGCTTAGCCTTTCTAGGAAAACGGGCATGGGATGGAAACATTTGGATCCTTAATTGGCCTCATTAAAGACTCTGGCTGTCTGGGCCTCACTCATTCTAATTAGTCATCAATAGGGCGGTGATTTAGTCATGAAAAAAGGGGAAAAAAGGAAAAAAGGGGGAAAAAAGGCAGCTCCACTCTGTCAGCTCTGCCTTTACTCAGCTTTTACACACCAGGCTCCGGGGGAGAGGGTGTTCCCAACAGCAGCTCCGCTCCGGCTTTGGCAGGGCCGCTCCGCTCCAGTCTGGAGAGGATGGAGCTAAATGTGGCAAAGAAATCAGGAGCATGTGATCGCCCCGCCCTCGCCTTGTCAGCCAGGCTGGCATCCGCGCTTCCAAGCGTCATTCCTGGGCGGAAATCCTTGGAGAACACGGGGAGGAGGCTGCCAGGCTTTGCTGGAGTGCTGCTGGAGATCTGGGGCTCTTCCCTGGCACCCCCTTTGCTTCCAAGCCGTTCCCCTCTCGCTCTTCCCACAAGGGCGGCTCGGGAGAGGAGCAATTGGAGCTGAGTGACTCCTGCTGCCTCTTTTAGGACTCCCACATTCACAGGTTCCGTGTGCTGCCTTTGACTCACCCGGTTTATCCCCGCTCAGGGTGACCAGGACGCCGCTCCAGGCTGGAGCCTCCCCGTGTTTGCCCATCCTGGGACAGCACAAGCCCAAACAATCCTGGAAAACCGCAAAAAGGTGGCTCAGCAAGGGAAAATAAGAGAGCCTGGAGCGTTTACAGCAGTGGGTGGGCGGGACTGGGGGAAAATGGCCAAAATGAGTCCATTCGGGGGATAAATCCATGCATGAGGGGATAAATCCATACATGAGGGGATAAATCCTTACATGAGGGGATAAATCCATGCATGAGGGGATAAATCACGTGTGGGTGGTGTTAAAAGCTGAGCGGCTTCTAAGGTCACGCTCCCAAGGCTGTCACATCGTTCCCAAACTTATCACAAGTGCTTTGCCCCTCAAAATCTCACCTTCCTTCTCCCATCTCCTTATCCACGTTCTTGGATGGTTTCCTCCTGAAAATCCTGTGTTTAGGGGTTCTGTCTGAAAGCAGCGATGGAATACGGGCACAGGCCCTCCACGGGCAGGTGGGGAGAGATTTCCTGGCTGATTTCCAGAACTCAGTGTCATTATTTTGCACAGGCTGCGCTGGGATTTCCTGAGCCCGAGCTGCAGCGACGTGGTTGGGTCCAGGACATTCCCCTAAAATCGGTGACAGCAAGATCCAAAGCCAGGGTCTGGTTACAAGCAGAGCTGGAGGAAGGCTGTTGGGTCAGGAAAATCTGGCTTGGCCACCCCATATATCTGACAGTTAATTTTGTGTCTGTATGGAGGAAAAATACCCAGAAAACTGGTTTTTATTGGGCCAGCCAAGGGCCCGGCTTCTGGCCACCTTATTAATAATATTCTTCTGCAGGAGAGGGATGCAGTTCTTTATAAAGATTTATTAATAGTCATTATTATTTGCACAGGAGCTTTAATGTGCAGTAAAAGACCCATAAAGACCAGCAACCAAAGGAACTCTTCGATTTCACGCCGATCTGCACTAAGAAAATACCAGATTTCTTTTTTTGTGTGTGTCTTTTTTTTT
>VZRN01002720.1:913777-930191 GCA_013397935.1 Dasyornis broadbenti | reverse complement strand
AAAAAAAAAAAAAAAAAAAATCGGGATTTTCAGAGATTGTTATCGAAAAGAGATGCTGAATAATGGCTGGCTTGGCCAAGAACAATACCTGGTCCTCTTAGTTAGGGGCTCCTCATTGCCCTGGGGATTTTTGATCTCCCTGTGTCGTTTCCCTCCCCAGATTCACCCCGTGGAGGTGGCAATGCCGTGTTTGACAGAACCGATGGCTCTGGTGTCGAGGAGCTGGAAGCACAAGATCAGTTGTTGGGAGATACCGAGCAACATTTTCACTCTGGGGCTGAAAGGCAAGAGCGGCTCCTAAAAATCAGCGTTGGCCACCTCAGGATCATTAAAAATAATCAAGCCCGTTATTGAAAACTCAGCAAAATATTGCATTTTAAATTCGAATGTGCACTCCTGGATATCTACTGAGGAATTCCTTTTTCCGGGCGATGGATTCTGATGCTTCCATCAGACTTTCAGGACACGGATCTTTCCTCACAGCATTTCAGGAGCTATTTTATCACAGCCCTGTAACTATCAGCTCCAGCTGATTATTTGCTTCAAGTTAAGCATGAGCTTGACTCCTCTTGTTGGCTCTGACATGGACATTCCCACCGGTATAAAATTCCCAGTCCCTCCTGTTATTACAGCATTCCCCATAACGGGAACCCCAATATTACCGAGCGCTTTGGCAACCTTGGCCAATGTCAACAGAAGTGGGAGGTGCTATTTCATTAATTTCCCCCAACTAGGGACGAAAATAACTTCATCCATGTCTTGGTTTTGTGTTTCAACCTCCAGGAGAACAATTTTCTTAAAAAATAAAGAAATTGGTCACTTTATACCCCGGCTGGTTACATTAGACTGTAATTTCACGAGGCATCAGTGATTCCAGGGGCTGATTTTCTGACAGGCGAAGAAACGACCCCACATTTGCGAGCATCAGTAGTCACCTCTCCTCACGCGTGAAGTGCACGGACACATTTTTGGTCTGAGCAGGAGAAGAGGGGAAGGAAGAAGCAGAGCCGTGTTTTGGGTCTCTGACATGCAGGGTTGATGAACGGGGATCCCGGAGCGAGGAGGGAAAAACGGGTCCCGGCGGGGCAGGGCGAGATCTGCTCTCAGAACGGCACGAGGGAGCAAATCGGGGCAGCCACGACCCTGCTGCTGTGGGGAGAGCGCGGAGAACGGGGCCAAACAGGGAGAACTCCACCACCCGGGTAGAACCGGGGGTCAGACCACTTCTGCTTTGATCTCCTCAGGTCCGCCTGAAGCTGGATTTGGGGGTTTGGTCCGTTTTTTCCAGCCTGTGTGTCCCGAAATGTGTCCTGAAAAACACATGTTTCGGTGTTTGATGAGGGGCGAAAATGAACCTTTGCGAAGCCTTCTGCAGGGCTCTGTTCTAAATTTGGAGCAACCCAAATCTTTGAAATCTCCATGTAATAAAGGCCACGTGCACGACCCTGAAACCCTTGCAACAAACGGCTTTCCCTCTTTTTTTTTTTTTTCTTCTTTTTTTTTTTTTTTAAATATTTTATTGTTGCGATTTTTTTAATGCCGTGCAATCAGCAATAACGCCGCAATCACACGTTTGAAGCTGGTATTAATAATTTTACAGCCAGTAAACACCTGAAACCTCTCCTCTCCTCTCTTTATTGGCTCCCTGGATTTTTACGAGAGTATTGCTGCAAATAAGGGAGTGCAGCGAGTTGCCACGCTGGGAAAGACCAGGTGCCCATCTGTTTCAAAATCATTCTCGAAGTTCAGCTTGAAATGCTTTAAAATCACGTGGGGTTGAATTTTGACCCGGTTTTGCTCCCCGACCTTCACTTTGCCGGGAAGGCAAAGCAGGGTGGGAAGAAGTGTCCTGGGTTTTGGCTCTGTGAAGGATCCAGGGGGAGTGAGAGGGGGAAGAAAAATTCCTCAGTTTTACCACGGGTCCTCTGGCAGGGTTGTCTTTGTATGGGGTCACCTTTTCCCTTTGGACTGTCCATCCCTGTGGGACATGGGAGGGACTTGCGGCTGCCCCTGGATCCCTGGCAGTGCCCAAGGCCAGGCTGGATGGGCCTTGGAGCAGCCTGGGACAGTGGAAGTGTCCCTGCCATGGCAGGGGAGGGATGGGATGAGGTTTAAGGTCCTTCCCAACATGAACCATTCCAGGATTCCATGGTTCCAAGATCCATTTCAGCAGAAAGGAAGGGCTGGGCGGGGTTTTCCTGGCCTGAGGGATGTGCCCGAGTCTGTCCTTGTCCCACGAGGATCTAAACCCTTCGCTGAATGTGGATTCCCTCCAAAATTCGGGACCAGTGAGGGTTCAGGTCTGCTCCTGAAGGACAATGCCAACCACGTCCTCTGTGCCTTTTCCATGTGGATTCCAAGGAAGGCTGTGGCAGAGGAGAGAACTAAATCCAGCTCTCTCAAATCCCAAATTAACCTTAACCCCTGGATTATTTTCCTCTCTGCTGCCTGTGCACATTGTGTACAAACGGGAGAGAGATTTACTGGAGAAATACCCTCAGCCCCAATAATCCACATGTCCATGGATATAAATATATATATTCTCAATAGCAGCCTGCGAAAGCATCGCCTCATAAAAAGTCTCTGAACACTCAGTAAATTCCGGGCCAGATTTCAGCTCGTGTTGCTGAGATAAGGACCGGAGGGAGGAGGAAGAAAAAGACAGCAGCAATCCTTTCATCCCCCCCAGCCACAGCTGCTGGGGCCATTCCTTTCAGCAGATGGGAATAAAAATAGAAATATTTACCATTTACAATTGCAGTTGGATGGAGAAAGGAGCAGCAGCGAACACAGAGCAGTCGTTTGCTAAAGCCATAATAGTAGGGATTATGCAGCGCTGCTGCTACAATAACACTCGTTTGCTGTCAGCGCTCCTGTGTGAAAACAAATTAGCCGGGTGATTAATGAACGTCCCGAGCAGCGTGTGGAATCTGCTCCGTGATGCTCCGGCCCGGGGGGAAATGTGCTGCCCTGAGCTGTCCCTGCTCCCTCTGGGCTGCCCCGTCCCCCATGGCTGCCGCTGGCAGAGGTGGACTCTGGCCACGAGGTCTTTTTAGGGGTTTTTGTTTAAATAACAGTAAAGGAGAGAGAATGGAGAGTGCAGAAATGGGTGCAGAAACGTCTCCTTGAGGGTGAGTGGGAGCTGAGGGTGGCTGTGTGGAGAGGGGTCCTGCCAGCCTCCAACAGAACATCCCTGGGATGATGAAACGGAGCAGGCCCCTCAGGGAAGTTCCGGAAGCAGAGTGGGGTTTTGGGGGTGTCCTGCAGGGCCAGGAGTTGGTCTGGATGATCCTCGTGCATCCCTGTCGATCTTGGATATTCCAGGATGGGATTCTGAGGGTGCCCTGGGGCAGGAGGTGACTCCGTGGGACTGGAGGGACTCCTGGGGGAAGGAGCACGGCCAAGGAGCAGGCACAGAGCGGGATCCGCTCCCTTCTGCCCTGACAACCCCTGCTCCACTGGATTTCCTTTTTGGAATTCCTGCCTTTTCCACTCCTTCCTGGCTCACATACCTGAAGGGAATCCGAGCGAAAACCGACCATGGAGAGCCGGACTCTGTCACCAAAAGGCACCTCCAGAGATCCCCCGCTCGTTTTTCATGCTGTACCTACGGGAGCCGGAGCCTCTGGGTGTTTTAAACCTCTTCTCACTTTGAAATACTCCCCCATCTCTCTCCGGGGTGTTTGGGATGATTCTGCAGAGACGCTCCACGGCAAATCCCGAGGTGAATGTGTTTTTTCACCGGAATTACTCAGTGCATGATTAATCCAGGAGCTGCGCTCTGAAAGATCCTTGTGGGTCTCTTCCGGCCCAGGATATTCTGGGATTCTTTGATTCCACAAATGACCAAGGACGAAAGAGGCCCCCGGTGTGAGCTGTTACCCCACGAAGGGCGGACAGAGAATTTCATATTGAGCCAGCCTTGCCGGGGGTGCTGGGTTTGTTCCAAAAGGTGGAACCCATTTGGCTGTGAACAGAAAATCCCAGAGTGGTTTGGGTTGGGAAGGGACCTTAAATCCCATCCAGTGCCGCCATCCCACGGGCAGGGACACCTCCCACCATCGCAGGCCGCTCCAGGCCCTGTCCAGCCTGGCCTTGGACACTGCCAGGGATCCCCCAGTGCTGAGCATGGTCCTTCAGGCAGAGCTGCTGTCCGGCACTCACGGGGTTAAGGTGTTTTTTCTGTTCCGCACACACTCCCGAGCCTCCAGGAGTTATATAATATAAAAAGGCTCTTTTCTCATATCCCCACAGCGCGCAATAGGACTCCACAT
The DNA here is from genome assembly GCA_013397935.1 of Dasyornis broadbenti. Classification (NCBI taxonomy): domain Eukaryota; kingdom Metazoa; phylum Chordata; class Aves; order Passeriformes; family Dasyornithidae; genus Dasyornis; species Dasyornis broadbenti. Next base: position 925,917 of record VZRN01002720.1, on the reverse strand, counting down.
ATAGCACACCAAAAACATGAAAAAATAAAAGGAGCCCAAACACTGCCAAAATCTACATTTTCATTTGGCAAACCAGTTAAATCTATTCATAATCTGGTGCCTGAATCAGGTTTCAGACCAGACTAGACTGCCTTGGCTCCTGGTTTTTGTTGCTCGACCTGTCTCTGACTGAATTTAGCTATGATGTTACATCTTTAGCTGTAGAAAATTTCTAATAATGGTAGCCTGTTTTATTTTGCCACTGGAGGGTACAAGTTCCAGCATTTCCGTACTCAGCTCCAATTGGAGCCAGTTTCGGACTTTTTTTTGGACAGTAACCTCCCTTGTTGCTTTGCACTGTTTTCTTTTTGCCTTTTTTTTCTTTTTTTTTTCTTCTTTTTTAATTTTAATAATGTTCACCCTCACAGCTTTGGGGAGGCGAAATGAAAACACAGCAAATGTGAAACGTGCGGTGTCAAAAATCCCTGTGAGCACTCGCCCCACTCCTCTGGGGCCCCTGGAGCTCCGCGAAGATGAGGACGAAGCCACAATTCCTGCTGGGTCCCCTCCCTGGGAGGCCACAGCTCCTCAAATCTGGGTTTAGGTGCTGGGGATGAGCATTAACTGGAAATAAATTAATTTACTGAGCTTTTTACGGCTCACGGGGCATCGCTGAGACCCCTCTGTGAATCCTAAAGGAGCTGCACCGAAACCCAACCCCGAATTTCAGTGCCTCCTCACTGCTCTTGTCAGTGACGCCGTGAAGGTGCTCTTGAGCATCTCGGGGCTGCTCCAGCACCCCAAAAACATCTGCACAGCCCTAAACGCGCCCTAAAACTCCCGGGCACGAGGAAGGCAGGACCGAGCTGGGCTGGAAATCGGGGACGAGGCCACGTGGGCAGCAGAGAGCTTTGGTGGCGGCGTTTTGGTGTCCCCTGAGCTGGTTTTCCCTGGAACGATCCAGTTCAGCTTTTCTGTCAAACCTGCAGCCTGCTGGAGCAGGAAATCTTTAGGGTTTTATGTAGCGCTAATAGGCCACCAGAAATTTTGGCTACGGAAACAGCCCTACACAGAGAATGGGAGAACATGGGCAGGATTCTTGTTTTCAGTGCAAGGATTTGAACGCAGTGATTCCGTCTCCCTTGGTAAATTAATCAGGGATCTGTTTGGGCTGGGCAGCCACGGGGTAATTAGAAGGGAGTAAAATCGCGGAATCTGGCTGGGAAACATATTTTCTTTAATTTTATTTTAAGCATCCTAAGGAGAAGCGAGGCAATGAGAGAGATTTGGAAGGCACTTGTGGAGTTTTAGTTGCTAAAAGGACCATAAAGTGAGGTTGAGGCTGGAGTTTCTTTGGTTTTTCTGCCTTTGTCTGAATCAAGAAGTGGTAAAAAATTGAGTCAGCCTGAGGAGAAAAGGAAGTTTCCTCTCCAGGTTTTCTCTCAAGAATCAGAGGGATTGTTCATCCACCCCACACTCATCCATAAATACAGAGAATCCATAAGAACGGGGAATGCGGATGCTCAGGATTGCAGGATCCCAGCACATTTGTGTGGTTATGGAAAGGTTTGAAGGAATGAGCGCTCCCAAAGGCCGGACCCTGCCGGGGAAAAGGCACCACCGGATCCCAGGGGCGATGGGGAAGGGTCGGGGAATGACCAACGCCACAGACGTGGATCCTTGGGAATGGAAATGGATGAAAACATGGAATGAGGAGCCTGTGACGTGTCCTGGGCAGCAGCAGGAGGGGATGAGGGGCTGCTCCCCCTGGGATCCATCTCCCTCTCCCTTGGAGCAGGGAATTGTGTGGGGACCCTTCCGGGGGGTTTGGGATCCCGACTGTCCCAAAGGGAACACGGAGGGGACACAGTCTGGGGCTCCTTTGGCCTCTTTAGAGCGAAAGGAACCCCAGGAGGGAGCCAGGAGGTCGGGCTGAGCTCTGCCTTGCCAACTTCGGGTGGGTTTCTGTTCAATTGGATGTCTGAGCATGGGTTGTTTTTTTTTTTTTCTGCCCAACTCTCATCATTACATGCTTGCATAGAAAATTAAGTTACCACACCTTTAATGAACTTAATTTCCTAATTCTGACAGAGTTCCCGCTGCCAGTGATTCACTCTCTGCTTTTTACACACTTGGGCTGTGTTTTGGTTGAGTTTTTTGGGTTTTTTTTAGCCAGGCAGATCTCCGTGGCCAAACACTGGGCTCATTATTTTCTTTTCGCTCTGCTGAAACAGAGTACGTAAGAAATTACAATCAATATTATCCTAGAGCAGGGATTCCTCCAAAATTTCCACCCTGCGGGGGGAAAATAGGAAAAGCACAACATTTCCTGACTCATCCCTTCAGCCTTTATCCTGTGCACTCAGACCAAAGCAGGAGGAGATGCCCTGGATCAAACAAACGCTTGGCAGAGTGGGGCTCCCTGGATGCTGGGGCAAAACCAGTGCCTTGGAGCTCTGGAATGGTCAAGGCTTGGAGCTCTGACCTTCCTGGGTTCACCCTGATGGATCCACGGAAACTTTTCCAGATGCTACAGAGGTTACTCTTCGAACGTGAATTTTATTTAAATAAGTGAAAGCGCTCTCAGCAGAATAATTCTTCTCTCAGCGCTGCGGGGAGGGGATATTAAATGAGCTGCTCTGTTCAGTTCTCGAAACTTGGGGTAATTTCAGAGCGTCCCAGTATCTGCAGAGCCTTCCTGGCAGCTCATTGAGTGTTTTCTGCTCCGAGCATTTCCACAGGAACACGGTGCTGAAGCAGGGACTTTTCCCAGCCTGAAGGCGATTGTTGCTATCGATATAAAAACGGTGGCAAGGGGGATTACAGACGTGTGAGGAATTAACACATGGGCTCCTTGAACCCAGGCTGATTCTCTGCTGCTCTGACTGCACAAAGAAGTTCATAAATCCTTTACAGGCTTCGGCTTCAGGGACCTGTTCTCAAATTTATCGTGGGATCTGGAAGCGTGAATTCGCCGCTGGTCTGCGCTAGATTCACTCGACTTGATTTGATTGGAATTTAGGGCTCAGGTCTGATTGAAATCGTCAGGCCCTGCTCATGCTCCACCACTGCTCCAGACCCTCTCTGGTGTTTATGGTCAGAGTCCTCTTTTCAATCACAGCCAAGATAAATCCGTTGTCACTTCACAGCCAGGAGCTCCTGTGCTAAAATCACCCTTCACTTCCAGGATCTCGCCCCCCACCCCGCAGCTCAGGCCCAGTGCGCTTCCAGCAAAGAGTCACCAACAGGCACTGCTGGAACTGTGCTCCCAGAGCCTGAAACGTGGAGGGCACGAGTTGTTCTTGCAGTCAAGAGTAAAAGAAACACAACCATGGAATCCCAGACGGGTTTGGGTAGGAAGGGAACTTAGAGATCGTTTTGTTCCCCCTTGCACTGCCCCAGGCTGCTCCCAGCCCTGTCCAGCCTGGCCATGGACACTTCCAGGGATCCAGGGGCAGCCACAGCTGCTCTGTGCCAGGTCCTCCCCACCCTCACAGGGAACAATTCCTTCCCCAAATCCCATCTAACCCTGCCCTCGGGCAGTTTAAATTCGTTCTCTATCAGCAACCACTGGGTTCAAAGCACAACAGCTCTGTCAGGAGAACCGGGTTTGACTTTCTTGCCATTTCTCTCCTGGGCTTGCCCAAAGAGGTGGTTCAATAATTGATATTTGCTTTCTGGAGGGAGAGTCTACTCTCCTGTGACCCTGCTTTGGAGTTCTTTCAGATAAGGCCGAATGGTGACAAAGCTGGAGCTGAGATTTCAGTGCAGAGAGAAAAACATTGGTGCTGCTTAGGAGTGAAAACACCCAACCAGCCTGGCTGTAAAGCCTCTCTCAGGGTAAATAACCGGGGATGTGCTCCCTGAGAAACCCTGCTGCTCAGGAAACCCAGCCGGGGGGAACAGCGAGCTTCCACCTGGCTGAAATGCAGGATGGATTTTGTGATCCTCGTTGCCTTGATTCCAGACACACACGGGCAGAGGGAGATAACACCCAGGCACTGCTCATGGCTTTCTCAGAGAGTGAGGAAGAGGGAAGCTTCTCCCACAATCTGCTGGGAATGGCAGAGCCAGAGGTGGCCGCCGTGTCATGCCAAGATCCAGCCCCGCTTTGGGAAAGCTTTTAAAACCCTGCAGCCTCATTATAGTGCTGGAAAACCTCTTAGATCTGAAAGGGTTCGGAAATACAAACCACTATTGATTGGAATATGGAGTTTAAGGAGACCTGGGTGAAGTTAATGCCTTTATTAATCCCCGCTGCCCTCGTGCTATTGTTGGTGGCAGCTTTTATTGCTGTTATGACAAATTTGCGCCTTTGATCCCGTTCCAAGCCCCTCTGCTGTACCTTGTGCCCGGTGTGAGGGCATCAATCCTTTCTACTTTCAACAGCCTGGCTCTGTTTTCCCTGCCTTTAAGACAGCAGTTGTTTTCCCTCACCTCGGGGAGCGATCCCAGCATCTTGAAATCCTTGGAAATCGCCAAACACATGCCCTGTGGTCGATGGTTTTCAGTCAGCTCCAGCCCCGCAGAAGCCACTGCTGAAAAACCAGCCTAATATTGATTGGAAACGAGGATTTCCAGTGATGTCGGGAGCTGCTTCTCCCCAGAGAAGCCCCTCCTCAGCGCCACGTGCCCCGAGGGCTGTGATGTTCCCGGCCGGCACCGAGCCGTGTTTACATCTCGCGCTGGCACCACATGAAACCGGCTCTGCCTCTGAGCAGCCCGATAGGATCAGGGAACCTGGGAATGATGGATCATGGATCACGGCTGCCCTTCCAAGAGAACCTGGCAGTGCCCTGGGCAGGCTCCCTCTGAGCCCGCTGGTGCTGCCTGTTTGCTTTCCTTGGCTGGCGCGCTGCCGGCAGAAGTGATGCTGGATGCTTTTCCTCTGCTGATGCTGCGGGCTCGTTCCTTAAGTAAACCACGAGTAATTCCTACCCCTGGCGCTGCCATCTCGCTGTCCTGTCATCAAAAAGCAGTGATTTGTAAGGCTGCTCCGCTGGCTCGGCTTGAAACCAGCGGGGTGGAAATCAACATCAGGCCCTCGGCGTTATTAAGTACAAATTCACCGCAAAAAGACACAAAGAAAGAGAAAAAAAGATCGAGTTCAGAATTTTCCCTTTATTTCCACCACTCTGAAACTACCTGAGTACCTCAGGGAGGGGGTTCAATGTCCAGCAAGTTCCTAATGCCCACAGAAAAGGAATATTTTCATGGTGATTGTGGTTATTTTTGTTTATTGCTGTGAGATTGGTGCTGATTTATCTGCTCAGAGCGTCCAGGAGAGCAGCACCATCAGCAGGCCTGATAAATGTGCTGGAAGATGTAAACCTGGATGGGGATTTTGGCTTGAAGGGAGTTTGTTTTTCCAAAGTGAAACGATGGATTTACCACGCTAGATATGAACAGAGTTGTTATAAAGTAAAGGAAAATAAACTAAAATGGGTGCAAAACAAACTTTCCTTTTTGTAGAAATAAACCCAGACTTATTTCATCCGAATATATGGATCAGACATTTGAGTTTGAACTCAAGGATTGCAGTTCTATCCAGCTGGAGTCGAAGGAAATGCACTGTTGCACCAAATAATAATTTATCCCGTCCTGAGCAAAACCACAGGGCCCGAACCACCCTCCGAAGACACCCAGATTTCTCCGTTTACTGGGCACAGAGCCCTGAAATTGTGAGACGCATCTGAACAGACAAGAGGTCCTCGAGCGAGGCAACATCGCTGATGACAAATGGAAGTTTTAAATGAAAAGGAGTTTCATTGCTCTTTATCTTATCTGTCCACACCACGCCTCCGTTCTGTTGATCCCAGGCATCAGAGTTTTTCCGGGGAGGATAAAACATTCCCTTCTCCTCCTCAAAACACAGCTTGGCTCTGTGCTGTGAGTTATTTTGTTCCCTCTGAGGGAAGAAATTGGAGATTCGATGGCAGCTCCATGAGATGAGGACTTGCCGGAGGTTCCTTAGCGCTTCCAGCCCTTCCCAGCGCATCCCAGTGAATCATTTATTTGTCACTGTCCATGATGCGGTGTTTGCTTGTTGGCATGGAGATGATCCGTAAAAATCCTGCTTCTCCCACCCACTCTGCGAGCAGGAAAGCATTTAATGCAAGTGTTGGAAGGGGCGGAGTGATGACGCATTGCTCTTGTCTTCATCTGGGATCCAAAAAAAAGGGGGAAATTCCCGATAGGGAAAAGCAATAAAGGAAAAGCAGGAAGGGAAAGGAGCAAGGGCAACGAGGGATAAGATTTTGCTCCTGTGACTGCCAGGCACTTTGGAATAAAAACCATTAAAAAAGGAGATGAAATTGCGCTGTGAAGCTGTAGGAGCAGCAGAGCTGTTACTGCCAGGCCCTGCACGTGCAGAGGTCACCACAGGAGGGCCACGTTTTAAAATTCCATTTCTGGGGGCAATTTGGGCAGCTCTGGGGGCTTCTAGGGACAGAGGAGCAACGCTCCCTGAGGAATCTGCAAAACCCAAATCCCACCGGCCACTCGAGGGATTCCTGCTCAGTGGAGACTGCCTCGTAGCCTTTCAGCCTCCCCCAGGATAGCGAGCGCTCCCTTGGGTGTTCCAGTTGGGGTTTTACAATGTGTGGGTGTTTCTGGGCTGGATTCCCTCGGATTTCCCTGGGCTGTGCCTCCCGTGCCCCTCTCAGACCACAGGGAATGACAAACCCGCTGGTTCAGCTGATGCCCTCCGACCCAAAGACCCCAGATTCCTCAAGATCAGAGGACGCTTGGGAATGTTTAAACATACAAACGTTCCCGTGGGAAACGTCAGGTCCGCGTTCCCCCTTCCCCAAAAAAAAAACCCGTCCTGCGGGGCGCCGCGAGTGCACGCGAGCGAATCCCAGCAATCCGTGCCCACACGCATTTGGATGAGGCAGGAGAATCTCGACGCCCACGGGGTGTTTGGGTTGAAAGCGGTCCCGCAGAACGGGAGGCAGAGAGGAAGGTGGGCGACTCGCCTGGCCTGCTCAGGATTCCTCTGACACGGAGCGAATTTAGCTGAGCACACATTTTGAAGGGCTGCTCTGCCAAAGCCCCAGAAATAACTCCCGGACGTCACGGGCTGAGGGGTGGCCGAGCAGAGCTGGCTGAAGGCTGAATTCAGAGCGCTGCAGAGAGGGCTTTGGGCCTTGGGACAGCAGCACTTTTCATGTGGACACATAAGCGGAGCAGAGCAGACCGAGGAGCTCCCGGATTGTTTCGACAGCAGCTGGGCTGGTATTTATGGAAACCCGGAGATGGGCACAGAACAATGAGGACATTCTTGTGGCTGTGAAGCTTTCGTTTCTTGTTGTTCCTGCTTGTTGTTCTGGGTGAAAACAAGTGGGAATGGCCCTTTTTCTTTGAGAGAACAGATGTATTTTAGAAACGGTGGTTTCTTGCTTCCAACCATAGGAGGGTGAGGAGCTGCCAACTCCTCAGGGTTGCCAGCTCGTGTGTGTGAGCTGTGTTTTCTGTCTTGTTTGGTGAGTTAAAAGACAAAAAGGGATGATTTTATCTGCTTTCTTCTCTCCAAGTGTTTGGGTAGATGCTTGCTTTAGTCTTTGTTATTCAACAAACCCTGGAAGGTGCCTGTGAGGGCTCTGGCTGAGCGGGAAGGGGTGATTCCCCAGGGCAGTGCAGCACATCACTCTGGGCTGTCTGGCCCCGTGTTTTGATCCAAATCCCCCAGCCAGGCTCGGCGTGGGGTGAGCACAGGGGACAGAGCCCCTCGCAGCCCGTCCTGGCTGTGCTGATCAAAGCCCCCATCCACAGCCGGGCGCAGGCAGCCGCCCAAGCCCCGGCACCCAGCGCGGCCCTGGCGCAGCCACGGCCCCAAACCCAGCCAGGGCCTGGCACAGGAACAAACAAAACGGGATCAGACCTCACCCACGGCTGGGGTGAGCTTGGATGGGGCGACAGGGATCCGAAAAACCCAAATCCCACCGGCCACTCGAGGGATTCCTGCTCATTGGAGAATGCCTCGTAGTCTTTCAGCTTCCCCCAGGACAGCGAGCGCTCCCTTGGGTGTTCCAGTTGGGGTTTTACAATTTGTGGGTGTTTCTGGGCTGGATTTCCTTGGATTTCCCTGGGCTGTGCCTCCCGTGCCCCTCTCAGACCACAGGGAATGACAAACCCGTTGGGAATTACAAAGCCAGCTTGGCTTTGAGGACCAGGACATGTGGGTGGCTCAGCCCACTGGGTTTTGTCTGGGGAAAAAATCCCTGTGTTGCTGCCTGGGGGGATTGTCAGGGTCCCTTGAGGATCTGCAGGAGAGGAAATGGGAACTGGAGATGGAAATGCCCAGTGTGAAGGGCAGGGGGTTCAGATCTGGGTGACAACACCCAGCATCTGCTTCCAAAGGGAGATTTCGACTGTCCTGAAGCAAAGAAAGCTAAAAAGCTGAAAAGCTGCAGGGCCAGAGGGATTCCATGTTGGTTGTGTTTATACTTGGAAGTCAGACTGGGCTGTTGACTTCTCCTCCGGTGATGTCTGAGGAACGTTGTGCCTGTTTGTAAATATTTTCGAGAGGTTACTCACAATGAAAACAAACTGCTGCAGTCTGGTGACCAATCTGAGGGGCTCCTGCGTGGAGAGCAAAGTGAGCAAACGAGGCTTCTTCTTGTGGTTGCTGATAATTATTGCTCACATTTGAAAGCAAAACCATGCACGAAGTCTTAAAGGAATGGGGCTTTCCGTGGTGCCTTGGTGCTTGCAATCGAACACTGAAGGAAGGTACAAGTGATAAATTTTGGAAGCCTCCTTCTCCAATTGTGATTTTGATGAGAAAACGTAAAAGCCAGGTAAATTTTGCCGATCCTTTGACACAAAATATCTTAGTGGCCACAATCCCTGCCCCGTGGAGGCTGAGGAACAAGATTCCAAGGACAAAAGTGCACGTGGAATACGATGATCTCGGCTGTTTCCTCCAAGAAACTGCCTCCCCTTTTCTTCCTCACGAGAGCAACCCAGCACCACAGGAGCACGACCCGGAGCTCCGCAGCTCTGTCACCTGCAGCTCCAGATCACGGCTGTTACCGTGATGAACATAAAAAGCACTTGAAATCCCCTTTTTCATGACCGCTGGAGCAGCAGCTCCGGGCAGAGCACACCGGGAAGGGTCCACCAGCAAAACTCAAGCACACAAATGGGACTGTTGTTCACAGCTCAGCGGCTGAGGCGCAGGGGGATTTAGGCTGGGTTTGGTCTCCTGCACTTTGGCTGTCTGAAAAGTCAATATCCAGCCCAAAGCAGTCAGCTAAACTCTGTAATTACTGGGGGAGACATCCAGCAAGCAATCCAGCATGGACAGAGGGTGATCCCGGGGTTATCGGGGACTCTGCACGGCTGGGCTGGTTGGGCTGGGGCAGAGCAGCCCCGCAGCACCCAGCACTCAGTGAGCTGCTGTCCTGAGTGCGGGTAGGAAACCACCCTGGGCTGATGCTGCTTCAGCTTTTCCTCTGCAGTGTTTGACCCAAACCCCGCTGAGAGCAGAAAACCTCGTGAACCCCGTGCTGGTTTGGCTCTGCTCACGCTCCTCGCCGTGTTTTGGCCCGGGGGCAAGCGGGGCTTTGAACCCAGCTCGTGAGATAAAGTCTGCGAACGATTCACGTGGGCTTTTATTTACTTGGAAAGGCGGCAGCACATCAGCTGAAGTGCCAGAGGAAAGAAAAAAATAAAAGGTGCCACTTGGGGAAGAAAATTTGACAGGGATGGATGTCAAACGCAACAGGAAAAATCACCTCAGGTGAGGATCTCTAGAAATTAATAATTAATCTCTTAACACCAGGCAGCTGCACGTTCAGGTCTGCAGTGGCTGCCAAGGAGTGGCACAATCCGGGCAGATTTGTCCTGCAATGAAGGCAGGAGGGTGGGGCAGGGTCCTTGTGGGCTCTGGAGCGGCTGAGGAAATCTCCGTCGTTCCTGGTGTCACCCCATGGAGTGCTGGGCGCTTCCTGGGGGAAACCAGCACCGGGATTGCTGCGCCGCCAAGGGCAGGCAGACACGGAGAGATGGAAATCTCCCTGATTCAGGCTGTTTTACACCCAGCCCTTCGCTCCTGGCTGCTGGGCCGGGCTCGCAGAGGCCTCAGAGCTGGGGCAGGCAGGAACACCAAAATCCCTGCGGTGCCCGGGCAGGCCGGCCAGCAGCGCTGGAGCAGACGCCTCGCAGCAGCAGCCAGATGTGGGATAACCTCCCTGGAAGGGACATTTCTGTCTCCATCCAGTCGGAGTTTGGACGGAGCACAGAGCTCCATCAGCCTGCGCCGCTCCCAAGTGTGGCGCTGCCTGTTCTGGACCTGCAGGGCCCGGAGTCCTTGGAAGCCCTCGTCCCTCTGGACAGAGGCTCGGGAAAGGTGAGCTCAGCTCCCTCCAGCTGGAGGAAACGCAGCCCAGACAGCGCTCAGCCTCCCCACGCACTGATACCGTGAATATTCACAGCAATTCCCGTGGAAAACACCCAGCAAAACCCCCTCCCTTTCAAATGAACAAAACCAGCTCCGAGCTGGAAGGGAGGCACGGATCAGGGCATGGATCAGGGAATGGATCAGGGAGTGTATCAGGATCAGAGTATGGATCAGGGCATGGATCAGGGCAGGGATCAGGATCAGGGCATGGATCAGGGCAGGGATCAGGGAATGGATCAGGGCGTGGTTCAGGGAATGGATCAGGGCATGGATCAGGATCAGGGCGTGGATCGGGACACAGATCGGGGCATGGATCCCCTTTCCCCAGCGCTCCTGCCCCTCGCAGCAGCCGAATGCGCTCCCAGAGCCCGGCTCAGCCCTGCTCGCTGCCAGAGCTGCCGCAGTCACATTTCGCCGGCTCCACCGCGGGCCACGCCAACTCACACCTTCTAAATCCCGGCTCTATTTGCACCAGGGTGGGGCATGGAAATGCAGGCAGGGATTTTCCTAGCGAAGCTGCCTGCTGCCACCGTTTGATAGGAGCAAGGTTTGCAGGGCTCGGCCCTTGCTGTGCTCCCGCGTTCCTCAGCGGAGTGGAGAAATCTTGAATTGCGTGCGGGCCCGCAGCGCTCCACGGGGAAAGGAGAGCTCTGCTGCTGCTGAAGTGCGCTGAAAATACGAATTTTGTGTCCACCCTGGCAAGGAAAGAGGAGTCAAACATGGCCAGGCTGTAAATGCAGTCCTTAAAATATCCCACGCGCATGCATGGGATGATCAGCCTCTCCATTATTTTAATTTGCTTTATTACAGACCTTTTCTCTTTGCATTCCAATTATTGCCAAAAGTTATGCCCAAGGATGAAAACAGCACGAATTCCCAAGAAAATCTGGGAACAGGGCGCCACAGGGGCTGTGCTGCGAGGTGAGAAGAACTGAGAGCAGTGGGCAGCTGGGGAGTTCCTTAATTTCAGTGCTTTTAGCATTTCTGGTGATGGAATCATCCCATGAGCTGTGGAATCATCATCATCATCATCATCATCATCATCATCATCATCATCATCATCATCATCATCATCATCATCATCATCTCAGGAGATGAAAGAGTGAAACCGAGCAATTTTGGCTGCCCCTGGATCCCTGGAAGTGCCCAAGGCCAGGCTGGAAATTGTCCCTGCCCATGGCAGGGCTGGGATCAGATGAGGTTCAAGGTCCCCCCAGCCCAAGCATTCCCTGATCCGGCCCCGCTGGGGCTCTGCCTCCCCAGACACACAGCCCGGCCCTGCCAGGCAGAGCTGCTTTGGCCCAAATCCATTTTGGAGCCAGCGGGTCCCAAATGTGCATCCTCAGCCCCACTTTGGGCATTTTCTCCGATCAGCCACGGGCAGCCAGAGGAGCTCTGGGAATCCTCTCCCAGCACCGCGGCTCTGCAGGACCCGGCGCTGCTCTGAAGGACTTTTCTGTTCCCAGAGCTCTCCACGAGGCTTTGAATCTTCGACAGCCCTGCGAAGACGATGATCTAAACTGACCTAAATTCCAGGTCAAGCAAAATTTAGGTTAATTTCAGTGATGTCATTTGAAAATTTTAATTGGCATAAACCCTCTGGGGCCGGGATTTTTCCAGGGAGTGCGTGTGCAAGTTGAATCCACTGATGGAGGCTCACGCTCTGCTGAAAGCCTGGTTCCCAAACTTTTTCACATTTACCTGTTTTGCCTTCATATCAGGGAGTTTCCTTCCTATCAATTCAGGGGAAAGAAAA
>VZRN01002720.1:879497-898158 GCA_013397935.1 Dasyornis broadbenti | reverse complement strand
CTGCTCTATTAAAGATTTCAGCTTTGAGAAGTGTGGGCCAGAGCAGGCCCTCATTAAACGGGCTCCGATGGTTTCATAAGTCCCTGAAGTCATTAAAGGTTTTAATATAAGAGATTAACTATTGCTATTGTTGCTTGGCAAGAATAAATTCTCCTTAAGCACTTTTTTCTGCCCTCCTGGTAGCGAGTGAGGAGAACCTTGGCTGTTGGGCTGAGACAGGCTCTGCTCAACCTCTCTAAAATAAAGCTCAGAGCTGCGAGCAGCGAGGCTGTTGCGGTGACCCCAGAGATCCATGGAGATGCTGCTGTGGCCACAGATTTGTGTGGCTTCAGGATAAGCAGGAGCCCTGGATGCTCCAGGAGCCTTTCTGGAGTTTAAGCCCTAAAAGCCCACAGGTTGTGTTGCACATAAAAATGGGAAAAAATTGGGGTCGATCCGGGGAAGGGTTTTTAGGAGCTCAGCGATGAAATCCAGAATTGCTGCCCCAAAAGTTCTGAGGTTGGGTCTGACTCAGCCCAAACTCTGACAACCCCAGAGGCTCCTCAGGGGTTCCTGCAGGACACCAGGGCCAGGCGAATCCTCAAACCAAGGGCACAGAGACCTCAGGGGGCTGCGCTCGGGTCTCTCCCACCCCTAAGACCCCGGTGGGTGCTCCAGTGGTGATGGGGACGATCCTGCAGAGAATCCAGAGGAAATCCCTGGAGGACAGGGATATCACGGGATAACCTCCCATGATATTGCCTGAGCTCGCAGAAGGGCAGGTGCAAAGGGAAGGGACGAGCTGGAAATCAGGGCTTGCATTTTCCCGGGTGGTGGAAAGGCACGTGAAGGTTCCTAGGACATCCTGGTGTTAAAATTAGGGATCGTTTCTCCTTGGGTTTGTTAGAGAAAACCGAGGACTTTTCCATGCAGGCAGCAGAACACGTTGTTCACAAACAAGAATTAATAAAACAGGCCAAAAAAAAAGAGAAAAGGGGAAAACAGGAAAAGTGCAGAGGAATTTTACCTAAAAACCTAAAATATAAATAAAAACCTAAGGTTTTTTTGGTTATTAATTAATAAATAAATATATTTAGGTTATAGGACAAACACAACCCTTTGCACAAACTCCCCAGGAAGTTCTGGGTGGCACCAGGGGTGACCCGAGGAGGTGCCCGGGTGCTCCCACTGAGAGTTCAAGGTTCTGCTGGAAACTCCAGCAGGGAATTGCCGGCAGCTTCTCGGAATTGCATTCCACGGGAGGGTATCCACCCGCTGCATTGGCCTTGGAAATGCCCCTGGGCTGGGCGGTGCTGCTGCTGCTGCTCCAGGGTTATTTTGGATCCAAGATTAAGTGTCCTTTTAGTTCCTTGGAACGAGTTTTAATTGGAGGCGCTGCTCTGCCCGAGGTGCACCAAACGCACGGGGTTTGGTGTTTTTCTTTCCCAAATCCTGAGGGAACGTGCCCCTAGACCAACATTCGACTGTTTTGGTTTTGGGGTTTTTTTTTCCCCCTCGGTCAAAAGATCCAGTGTGTGCTAATTCTGTCGGGCTCCCTCTCACTCAATCACTCATATTCAGTGCCCCCTAAAGAAACATTGCAGAAGCCAGAAGGGTAAGAAATTACCCAAATGAGCTGCCTGTGCTTCTCCCTCACATATCACACACGGAATTGTTGCCACCTTGCTGGGAAAATTAGCCCTGGGTTGGCTTTGCTTATCAAATAACAGAGGAGGTGCTGTGCTGTGCTGGGTCAGGGCAAGGACTGGCCAAAATTGGGTTTGGGAGGGAAGGGATCTTGCAGAATTTTAGAAACTGCGCTGCTAAATCAAATTTTCAGTGATTTTGCGCTGAGATGCGGTGGCCACGCCTTCCTCACACAGAAGAGCTGTGTATGTGCTTTATTTAATCCGTGCATGTGCTTAATTTAATCTGGGAATGTGCTTAATTTAAAGCTAAAAGCTCCCAAGTTAGAGAGAAACCCTCTGGTTTGATGACTTTGCACACTCAGGTCTTTGCTGAGTTGTGCTGAAGTTTTCAAGCAGAAATGGGCTCAAGAAATGTCTTGCTTTATCCCAAAATTGCATTTCTGCTGCAATCCTTCTTTAGCAGAACGAGGTTTTTATCAGAAGCTTTGTGATTTTTCATTTTGCAAAACCCGGTTTCAAAATTTGCCTGCCTTTGAAAACATCAGCAGTAAAAGAAAGGCTAAATCAGAGAAAAAGAAAGGATTTTCTTCCTGAGTTCTGATTCTGTTTCCTATTTCTAAGGAATCGAAGGGCATTTGCTTCAGTTTGACCCCAGACATGATGATAACAAAAAAATCAGTTCAGCCATGGAGCTGAACAATCAAATTTTCATACAAATTTCTGTGTAAAAACCATTTTTTCTGCCCCAGTCCCAGTTACTGGGAGCTGATGGTGGCTGTATCTCTAATTAGGGTATAAATTAAATTAATGAATTGATTACTTTCCAGTCCAGACCCAGCAGAGCGCGAAGGAGAATCCAGCAGCTGTCGGGATGATGGGAATGATGGAGGAGAATGCTTGATATCCAAAGGTTTTCCACTCTCCTTTGCATCCTTTGGGATGCGATGGCAACAGGAATTCCATTTGGGACCAGGCCTCATAAAGCCAGACCCAAATTTTGCTTTTAAGGCCGTGACACCTTCGTTTTCCTTAATTAGCAAAGCACCACCACAGCAAATCCAGCTCCTGTGAGTAACAGGAGATTTACATGACAATCCCAGAATAATGAACCAAACCTATGAAAACTCTGAATTTCAGGAATAACCCAGGGGATTCTGCTGGATTTCAGGAATAACCCAGGGGATTCTGTGCCTCTGAGCTCCTGATCCCTGCTCTCTCCCCTCAGGATTCACCTGCCTCGGGTGCACCTTGTGCCCCACCTCATCCTCTGGTGTTTTATAACTTCTCTGAGGTTGTGAAATTACCTGAGACTCCATCTGAAGCTTCTTTATTTTGAAAGCTGCGTGAATTACCCAAAACTCTGATTATACTCAAGAAAAGATGAAGCACTGGCGCTGCATTTCAGCAATGTCTCAGCCAAAGCAGCCCTGAAATTCAAACAGAGCAGCAGAAGGGATGGGATGGATATCCCATCCAGACACCCACCCTGGCTCCTGCTTTCATCAAATCTGGTTTCTTTTCTTCGACTTTGCTCTGCATCACGGAATTCTGGAGAGCAAAGCCCAGTGAGAACAGCACCGAGCGAGGTGCTGAAGGCAGCCCGTGGATGAGGAGAGTGAGAGCTCCCAGGATACGCCAGGGGAGGCTCTGAGGCTCAGCAAGTGCAGGGCCCTGCCCATCCTCACCCAGCACAGCTGAAAACGCCGCGTCCGAGGTTTTCCGAGCTTGCCCTCCGTGTCCAGCCCTGTCCTGGAGTCTCCCGTGGCCGGAGCCTCCTGATGTCACCAGGGAGAGAAAAAGCCCCAACCCTTCCAGCTCCCCAGCCTCCTGCAGCCCAATTTATGTCCAATTTGCAGACTTTCAACATAGCAGCCTCACAGTTCATAAAATCAAACTCAGCCAGGGCTAAGTCTCTGGGTAATGGATTTAGGATCACTCGAGGTGTTACTGGCAGTTCATGATGGGTAACTTTCTTGTTAACTAAAGTCCCTTTTGCTAAATGAGTTCCAGGTTCAACTCCCCCCAGCCTTCACTATCCCTTTTTTTTTGTTTCCCCTTTTTTTCTTTTTTCCCCCTTTTTTTGGCAGCACCGTTCTGGATGGGAAGGGAGGGGGCTGGGAGGAGGTGGCACAGGACTTTTTTACTGGGGAGGGCTTTTCATGGCCGGGGCTACAGGGAGCAGAGACAGAAGGAGAGAGAGGGGGGGAAAAAGGTGGGATAAGCCAGCCTTTGTGCGAGGGGAAGGTGCTGAAAGGAGGGCTGTGTGCTGGGGCCGGGAGCAGCCCTCTGGCTCCGCTTGTCTGCTCAGGGCTCTGGAGCCAGCCCGGGCCTTCTCGGCTTCCGCAGGTCCCTCCAGGCTCCGTGGGGAGCATGGCCAGGCAGGGAGAATCCACAGCCTGAACGTGGCAGGGAGAATCCACCGTCTGAATGTGGCAGGGAAGATCCACAGCCTGAACGTGGCAGGGAGAATCCACAGCCTNGGTAGAATCCACAGCCTGAACGTGGCAGGGAGAATCCACAGCCTGATTGTGGCAGGGAGAATCCACAGCCTGAACGTGGCAGGGAGAATCCACCGTCTGAATGTGGCAGGAAAGATCCACAGCCTGAACGTGGCAGGGAGAATCCACAGCCTGAACGTGGCAGGGAGAATCCACCGTCTGAATGTGGCAGGGAAGATCCACAGCCTGAACGTGGCAGGGAGAATCCACAGCCTGAACGTGGCAGGGAACCCAGCCCCTCGTGCCGTGCGGTCCCTGGGCTGGCAGTGCTGCAAAGGTCCCATTTTTGGAGCGGGAACGGGGTGGCTCCATCAGCCACTGGACACGTTCCCTGTGGAGAACCTGGGCCTTTCTGTTCCTCCAGCTCTGGATTTTCCAGCGGAGCAGCCCCGTGTTTGCCTGGCGGGGACTGACCCCGCTCGTGCTGCAGGCAGGCCGTGCATCATTTCCAGGAGCTCCCGACCGACCCTCCCGGTGTCCAAAGCAAGCAGAGGTTTCTGCTGCTCTCAGTTGTCCTCTCCACGTACCCAGTTTGCAGATTTTGAGGGGACAACATCAAAAATTTCTCCACCTCAGACGGCAACCCTGACAGAAATGGGATCATTGTGTTTCGGCCTTGCTCTTCAGGCCATTTCTGCTTTCAAACATTTCTGCTTTTCAAACATTCACCTCTCAAGTGTTTTATTTGTTGAAAAAATGATCACCCCAGCAACTCTGTGTCTCCTTCCACCACCCTGCGCAGTGGCCAGAGGACAGGGCCAGAGCTGATGGATCAAATCTAACGAGGACGGTCAGAACAAGTGTTGAACACCATTTTCCTGAGGCCCAACCTCCTTGCAGGAGTTGTTTGCAGAGAAGTTCCTCACTCAAAACACATCTGAGGTGAAGCAATAATTCCGGTATGTGAAAAAAACCCCTTCCAAATGAAGAAATGGTGCCATTTTCTGGTCCAAAGCAGCCTTTTGAGTTGAATTTGAGCACCACCACCAGCTGAAGGGCCTCCAAAGGCCTGGACAAGCACAGACGCGGTGCTGCACAGAGAAATGAGTTTGCAGGCCAAGTTTAGCAACCTCCAGCCCTACTAATGGGTGTATTTTACATTCTGGCTACAACCAAATGAGCCCAGTAGTGATTTATTATTGATATCAAATAAAAACCCACTTGATAATCTCGATGCGTTACCTCCAGGAGAATATTTCCTTTCCTTTCTGTAGATGCCAGCCAATATTTTATTATCCCAGCCTGGGAGAAGCCTGAAAATATAAATGGAATATTACAGGAATCCAATGGAGGACTCTCCTCCGCTCCATTTCACGGTTATTTGTTTGGAGTAACTCAGAAATTGTCATGTGAGCCCCTTTTCCTCTTGGAAGGGGCAGTGTCTCCCTGTGGCTGTGCCAGCTGCTCCCTCCAGCCCAGCCTGGATTGGCTTTCAAACTAAACAAATAATTTTATTTAAAGGAGAGAGAGAAGAAGAAAATGTTCACCAAACCCCTCCAAGTCCCCACAGCTCTGTTTGCTCTGGTTTTGGGACAAAAGCTGTGGTCACGTGCTCTGTGCAAGCAGCCATGGAGGATGTCTCACTGAAAAGCTCCATTTGTAAAAAATAAAGTGATTTTTGTTTTTTAAAACCAGCTTGTGGCGATTGATTTCAACCTGCCGTGATTTCAGTCGTGATTTTCCCGACGGAATTGAATGATTTCCTGGTGGGATTGAATGATTTCCTGATTAAATCTCATCGATTCCAATCGTGGTGCAGTATCTCTGGGGAGCTGTGCCGAGCAGGGTTCCACTCATACGGCAAAGATGACTTAATTGGAACTAATTCTGGTGAAGGTGAAGGTGAAGGTGAAGGTGAAGGTGAAGGTGAAGATGAAGATGAAGATGAAGATGAAGATGAAGATGAAGATGAAGATGAAGATGAAGATGAAGATGAAGATGAAGATGAAGATGAAGATGGAGCGAGATTCCCAGGCTGGATCAGGATCCACCTTCCCAGTGGGAGCCTTGTCTTGGCAGAGCCCAGCTGTCCATGGGGAGGCACAGGATGCAGGGAGAGAGCAAAGACAGGGGGCAGGGCAGCAAAATCCTCCCCACCCTTCCAGATCCACCCTTTCCCTGCAGAAATTCCTCCTGATGCCCAACCTGAACCTCCCTTCTGCCCCTTTCTTCCAGTGAAAGCCTCCAGATAACCTTTACCCAAGCCAACATCCCAGCCCTGAGGAGCTCCCTGATGGATTTTTCCATCTGCATCCCCCAAATCCCATTTCCAGGTGGGACGGGGTTGGATTCCCAGGCCGTGGTCTCAGCAACCGCATTCATTTTCAGCAACTTGAACAGCCAGGAAAGACTCTTGACCAAACAAATGGCTCCCCATAAACATGTCCAAGGAAATTAAGATGCTACAACTGATCTGCTTTAATAAAATTACACGCTCGGCTCCGTTTCCAGCGGTGCTCCCTGTATTTTCCGCATCGCGCCATGCAATTAATCCTTCCTAAAATAAACGGGCTGATTAAAATTCCATTATCCTGACAGTTCACAATAAACCATGGGACCAATGATCCCCTTCTCTTTTTAACCTTTTAAGCCATTATAATTAATTCTGGATTTATGTCATTTGCTGGCAAATGTTCCGATCACCTTCCTAACTACTTCAACAATTCCAAACAGTTGCACTCCTCCAGCGCGTAAACAATGGACAATAATTGAACTATTTAACCTGATTCCCATTTCATGGAGTTTCCTTTGGACACAAAGCTCAGTATTGAGTTGCTCTTTGCCTTTTTTTTTTTTTCCAGTCTCTAATTAAGTGCTCATTAAAAATAAAATAATAACACTTTGGAAAAAGACGGAGAAGTGCCTGAATTTGATTATTTTGGTCTCACATTCAACTCGTGAGTGAACAGAGACCTCCTGAAGAACCTTATTTTATATTATTATTTCAATCATACCAAAAACCCCCGTATTTTTGTTCCCAAATTTTTGTCAATTCACTTTTTCCCGAAGCCAGCCTTCTCTAGCACGCCCTGTGCTTTAGGATGACAACCACTACACCCATAAAAACACACCAAATCATCACAATTTTGCCCATTGGAATCGCTTTTTGCCCAAATGCCTCCAGTTTTCCCAACAAACACATCATGGAAATGAAACTAATCTTCCACTCAAGCTTATTCCAGGTAAAATATCAGGATTGAGGGGCTGCAAGGTCATCCCCGCCCCAACCTGAAGAAGTAACAGTTTACATTCTTTAAAAATCATGTAAAGTAAAGGCAGATCAGCCAGCTTGCAGGAGGTGAATTCACTAAACCAACCACTCCTTTGCCTGCATTCTGCGGGTATTTTTATTTCTCTGTATTATAATTCCCCAAAAAAGAAACCAAATAACAAATGAGGTGAGCCGGCGCTATTAAAATTGCCACTTGAATGAATTTGTCTCGGTTTTGGGAAAAGAGCATCGAAATGTCAGCTGCTCAAAACCAGAGCTCCAATCTCCAAATTTTTCAGAAGGTGGAAAATCCATTTCCGAACCATCCCTACTTACAACTGGGTACGTGGGTTGCTTATCCAAACTCGCCCTGACCTTCAAAAATGTTTGGGTTGATGTCAGAGCTTGGGCTGAGGTTTGGTTTGGCCGGCCCTGCTTTTTCCATAGCAGTGCACCCATCCCTAGAAGAGATCTGGAATGGAATAAAAAGAGGAATTCTAAACGCACACAGACCCAAATATTTAACAGGAATAGTGCAAAATCCCCTTTCCCTCATCTTTATCTGAGCGATGGCCCACGGTGCTCGTGAGCAGCAGCCGACCGCGCCACGAAATCCAACAGCAACACTCGATGAAAAGGAGGAAAGAAAACAGATTTATTAAAGAGCTAAACTGTGTTTACATTGATAAATGAGCCTTCTAGAGATGCCCAGCTCCACTCAAACCCCTTTTTTGAGCAGCTCTTTCTCCAGCCAGCTGCAGCATCCCCCCCGGGGACCTCCCCAGGGCCACTGGCAGCAACCTCCCTTCTAAGGTTCTGCCGAGGTCTCCGGAGCGGTGCCCAGGTGTTGAGATTTGAGGATGTGCTGCGGCTCCCATCAGCTGCACAGGATGGACTCTGGCCCATCCTGTCAGCACCCTGGGAACGAGCAAAGGCCTCCTTTGTGCGCGCCCCGGGCCCATCTCGTTCTGGTTCGAATTAAGAGCGGCGGTGATTTCCGCTGCCGGGCTGTGGAGAAAGCTCCCAATGTTCTGCGGCCGTGCTCCGGTTGCAGCGCCATGGGAGGCTCCAGGCAGATGCCAGCGGTGTTGTCTCGCTTTGCTCCCGTGGTTTTGCTTTTCGAGGAGGCTGGGAAGGGAAGGGAAGCGAAGGGAAGGGGTGGGGGTTTGGCCGGAGCAGCCATGAGAGAGAGAAAGGGAAAATGGGGTTGAGGATGCAGTGCAAGGTATGGGCTGTAACATGGGCTGCAAAATCCCTGATTTCCTCTCATTTCCATCCCTTTTCCTCCAGATTGTGGTGGAACGGAGGAGAATATTCCTCAACACAGCCACAGAGTGGTTTGGGTGGGAAGGATCTTAGAGCCCATCCAGTGCCACCCCTGCCATGGCAGGGACACTTCCCACCATCCCAGGCTGCTCCAAGCCCTGTCCAGCCTGGCCTTGGACACTTCCAGGAATCCAGGGGCAGCCACAGTTTCTCTGGGCACCCTGTGCCAAGGCCTCCCCACCCTCCCAGGGAGGACTTCCTTCCCAAGATCCCTCCTACCCCTGCCCTCTGAAATACCTCAGCTGGAGGTAGAAAATCTGCAGGCCAGGGTGCAAAACCCCTTAGCACCCAGAGGAGGAGCTGCAGCCAGAATTAGATCCCAACACAGATGTGATGTTAATTCAAATCCAACAGACAGCGTTCAGAAAAACAGTTCCCTGCTCCGATCCTGGCATTCCCAAGTGCCCCCAGCTCCTGGGAAGGCACAGATGGAGTGGCAGCAGCAAGCAGTGGTGACTCTTTGGCTGCCTTTCCCCACACTCACAACATCACAGACAACGTCATGGGACCGTGCAAAACACACGGGGGTGATTAATCCTCGCTGCTGATTAATTGCATGTTTACTCCAAGGCATGACTCAAGAGTTACATGGAAGTTTTTCCGATCCTTTGCTGGATTTTATTCCCTTCCAGCACCCAGTGCTGCAGATCCAT
Source organism: Dasyornis broadbenti (assembly GCA_013397935.1). Classification (NCBI taxonomy): domain Eukaryota; kingdom Metazoa; phylum Chordata; class Aves; order Passeriformes; family Dasyornithidae; genus Dasyornis; species Dasyornis broadbenti. Next base: position 888,842 of record VZRN01002720.1, on the reverse strand, counting down.
CCTGAGATAGGGAGCAGAGGCAGGGGCAAAGAGAAGCTGTGGCTGCTCCATCCCTGCAAGTGTCCCAGGCCAGGTTGGACAGGGCTTGGAGCAACCTGGGACAGTGGAAGGTGTCCCTGCCCATGGCAGGGGTGGAATGGGGTGAGCTCTAGGGTCCCTTCTATCCCCAGTCGTTCCATGATTCTGTGAAATCCACACTGCTGAGGCCAAGCCCTGCTCCTGGCCACAGAAATCCTCTCCCCACTTTTGGCTCAGGCCCCTGGGCTGGAACAACCTCATGGGGGCTGAGCTGACAGCACAGAGAGTACAAAAAGTCCTGTCCATACATAAATACCTAAAGCTGGGAGGAAACCAGGTTCCCAAAGGGAAGCCTATTGTACCCAAATGGTGCCCACAGGCCCGGAATAGCCGGCTGTTTTTGCAGGAGCAGCCAGGACACTTGGCCTGTTGACATCCTGCTTTAAACAGCAGCGCTCAAAGTCAACAGCGGCGTGGTGAAAATACCTCTGCAGATTTATTTATTTCTTTGCATTCAACCCAGCTTGCCCTTTCTTCCCAAGAACCCAACAAACAACCCCAAAACGGGGCACAGGGAGTGGCCAGCTGGGCCTGGCAGGTTCGGGCCTGCTCTCTGCCGTGGTTGTGTCAGTGGCAGAGGGTGACGTTGCATGGCCCGTGTTTTTCAGGATCAGGTGTGACAGCAGAAATCAGGAGCACCTTTGGATGGACTGGTCCACGTTGGAGAGAATTCCCCCCCATCCAGCCATGAAGGCGACATCCACTCTGAAGAATCCTGCAGGGATAAATCACCAGACAAATCCATAAATCATTCTATCCTCCTGAGAACACCTTTCATTCTTCCCAGCCCCTTCTAAAAACCATTTCAAATTTCTGTCTGAGCAACCTTTGGGCACCTTACAGGAGATTTGGGAATATTCTGAACATCCAGGCTTCTTTTTTTTGGAGCTGCTCTGGTGCAAAGCCGATGGGATTTATATTTAGTCTGTGTTTCTGTCCCTATTTTATAAACACAGGAGTTCTGAGACAAAATAATAATAGTGTGAAAATGGACCAACCGCAGTGACGGCAGAGGCAGGGATCCACTTCTGAGTTTACAGTTACCCGGCAAATGTTTGGCTCGAGTGGTGGGTCCCTCATGTAAGATTCACTTTTAATTACCCAGTACACTCATATTTGAGTCAAAAAAAATAAACACCCCGAGCAGAGATAGAGACAAGGATGGGAAAGGCAGTGGTCATGAAATCATGGAGTGGAAAACTGAAATGATGCGTTTGTTTAATTTAACAGAGGCAGCACAGCCATGGCTGTGCAGTGCCAGAGGGGGCAGCTGGGGCTTGGAGCTTTTATCTGCCCCGAGAAGATTCTGTGCCCTTGGTTTACGTGTCGAGCTCTGCTCCGCTTCTCGCGGCAGCAGCAAATGCTATTCACCATTTTGAAAAAGATTGTCGAAATCTGTAGCTATCAGACGAGTGCCTAGAACAGGAGAAATTAAAAATATTTTCTTTTCTGTGCCCTGTAAATAATAAATATTTTCTATTTCATCCTCCAGCTGCTCATTTGAGTCTCCGGTTGGAAACATTGCTGCTGTACAAGTCAGGAGTCACTCTAGGAAAAGAGTCGATGTTAAATTACATTTTCAGCTATCTTGACAAGCCGTTCTTGGCACGCTTTTCTCAGGGAACAAGCTGGTCTATATATTTCTGAGAAATTAAAGCCATATGGCAACACCTTCAGGAAAAAAAAAAAAAAGCAGCCCTTCTCTGGAAGCATCCTTGGAGTTTTCAAAATGTATGGGAATTAAATCTGGTGGTATTTATTTAGAAAGGATCTGTTCGGATTAGAGCCGGACCCCTCATTCCTGCTCCGAGGATTAAACTGCCAATAAAGTCACAGTGAAGCTCAGGATTGCACTGCTATTAATAAACTCGAGCTGAATAATGGGTTTAATTTTGGCTACTCTCAGCCTTTCCGCAGCCATTTCAATTGGGGCATCAATTGGAGGATGAGGGTTTTCCTCTGCCAGCAGATAATTGGTGCAAAGCACTGTCCCTGGGAGGAGACTCCGTCGTCCCTGTCATGGGAAAGGCTGCAGAGGAGGTCAGGTGGAGTTAAAATCTCCTGGCAGGGGTCAGCTGGAGCCCTGCGGAGCAGCGCCGACCTGGCTCCGGGGACAGCCAGGGGACAGGAGGGCTCACAGAGCTCCAGGGCTTCCAAAAAAATCCCATTTCGGACACGGGACCAGGGAAGTGGAGCCCAAGAACCCCTTCTGGACACAACCATGTTCCTCACTAAATTAACCAGGGATTGTTTAATATTAAAATGTGAAGTCTCATTCCTGCAGGGCGCTGAGGAGGAGACGCCTCGCGGTGCCTCCTTCTCCTCACGGGCCGCAGCTGGAAGCGGGTGCTGGAGAAAAGCCCCTCTCCTCCTGAATTATCTGGTGACATTACAAGCTTTGACAAGAGGAGAAATCCCCTCCAACTCCTCCCCGGCCCAATCTGCGGTCAAATATATGACTTCAGCGGAAAGCATTTGATGAGCTGGATGTAGGGGATATAAAACCCTTCAATTGGGGACAGATCTTTTCATATAGGAAACATATTTTCAATGCTGGATTTTATGGCGGTGAGGAAGCGCGTAAAAAACTTTTCAGCAACATAATACCCGAAAGAAAAAAGGAAAAAAAAAAAAAAGCTGAAAGCCCTCAATTTTCCCCTGCCTCTGCCGCTGCAGACTTCTTGTATATTTGCACATTTGGATATGATGACAATTAGTTCTGTGCTGCGGGACTGGATTGATTTCTCTCGCTGGGCCCCGTCCAGCTCAAACCTTGCAGGTTCAAATACAGAAGCCTCTGGTTAATGAACTCCAGAAAGTGTAAAATCCTGAGGCCCTGCAGTTACACGATCGCCCTTCCCAACAGCAGCACTAATATCTAACAAGGCCAGCTACTGTTCTACCCCTTTAGAAGAAGCTCATAAAAAGGGGGTTTAATTTGTCTGGGAAAAATAGACTTTGAAAAAAAAAAAAAAATTAAGGAAAGAAAAAAAAGCGCTGGTGGAAAAACATGCCTTCTATTATGAAGCCTTGCCCACCAAATGTCTTGGAAATTAGGCAAAGTTAACATGTCCACTTGGAGCCGGGCCAGGAAACGAACAGTGGATGTTCTCTTGTAAAAACCCTGAAAGCTGCGAGGAACCCATAAACAGTTTGCAGAGTGAGTCAAAATGGACCATTTTATGTCCCCTGATGGAAACGCAGCTTATTTGTGCACGGATTCAAAGGAACAATGTGATGTCACCAAATGGTTGAAGGTCAGCAGCGCGGCGAGAGTCAATACACAGCGGTGCATGGAAACATCCCATTCTTCCTGAGGTATTTTGGAGGAGCCACCAGCACTGGGGTTTGTCTTGGCCCTCTGGAGCTGGGGCAGGAAAACCTCAGCAGCGCTGTTCCTGGAATTGCAAGGTGGCAAGTTTACTGTTACCATCAGTCTGAGGAGGGCTTTCAGGAATACTGGGAAAACTCACGTTGGGTTTGGAAAACAGAGAGATTTCCTCGGGAAAACCTCCCCTCGGGGTGGTGGGGCTGAAGGAGCCTCGTGTGGTCAGCGTTAGCTCCGGGATTCACGGGGAGACTGGGGACTGCGACGCACAGATTTCCTAGGGGAAAAGGGCCCACCTGAAAAGGTGTCCCTGGAGGGCCAAAGGAGGAGAGGGAGCTGGGATGTCCCTCAGCCTTGGACTTGCAGCCGCAGGTCCTTTCCTTGTGTTCGGAAACGTGAGATTTGAGCCCTCCTTTCACAATACGACTTTAATTTGCAAAGTGCTGTTGGCCCTGTGGTAGAAAAGCCGAAGGCTGGAGCCTTGTCCGGCTCTGACTGAGTTTCCCCAAAGCTTTAGGACCAGATGAGCCAGGAACAGCCCTGCCATGTTTTGAGCAAAGGCCGAGGAGAGCAGAGTGGTGGAAGGCTCAAAGAGGGGCTTGCACAGAGGCAAACGGGAATAATTTTGCCCAGCTTCTGTAATTCCCCTAAATTCTTGAGAGCTGCACCAGTCTGTTCCTCGGCAGTTACCTGAACATCCTCAAAGCTCAAGTTTCCGTAAATAAACCTTTCTCACCCCTGAAACTCTCTTAATGAAAGAACAGGTCCTCCTTAACTTCCTGAGCTGAGTCTGAGAGTGACTTTTGAGTCATTTCTGTCCCTCATCGCGGTCATTTTGCTCATTATTCTCACTTCTGTTGTAGCAGAACATCCACATCATTTTGAGAAGGGAACTGCACTCAGTTCTAAGCGTTCCCATCCATTTACAAAAGGAATAAAACCCGGTCTAACTCCATCTCCAACAGAAAGAACCAATTCAGAGTTAATCTCTAACTAAGGATGAGTTTGGAAATCTAAACTGGTAATAGAACTCCACGTCCTGGACTCAGCTGGAATATTAAAAACCTCGTCAGGAATGGCCTGGCTGACAAGAGGGAATAAAGGAATAATAGAAATAATTAATAGGAAAGACTCAAATAACCAAACTCACGAGGAGCACAGAGCTCACCCAGGTATCTCCCCAGGCCAACATGTTGCTCTGGACAGACACAGCTGGATTTCCTTTACAGATGTTTTCCTGCAGAGCTTTTGGAAAGGATCAGGATGATCCTGGTTTTTACAGAAATCCACAGGCACGGCCACATGACGTGAGATTACTGAGGCCAGCTGGAGGCAAACAGCAGAATAGAGGAGATTTTTATTCCCTGACTTCCAACTCCTAAATATTTTCTTACTCCATCGATTATGATCCATTTTCTCTAAGGAAACTTCTGAAATTAGGTGGGAGCTCTGAAAAAGAAGGGAAATCTTCAGCCACGTATTGAGAAATTGTTGGGAAACATCAACGCTCATTTCTTAAGAAATGAAGCTCTGCTTTCCAGTTTCTTCCTTTCGAAGGACTCTTCTCACTCAGTCCCACCTATTGATATTTTCCAGCCCTCATTTGTGTCCCACCTTGGCAGGAGGTGAGTGCAGCTTGAGTGGAACAAGCCCCCGTTTCATCCCCTTGCTGTGTTTCGTGGCAGCTGCCAATTCGGAGGTGGGAGAGCGGCGTGGACGGGCCAGGAGCAGGTGCTGGACTCCAGAAGCAGATAATTATAATTTAGGAGTGACATTTATTTGTATAAAAGCAGAGCCTTCCCCTCCCTACCTGTCAGGCGGGGCCCTTTCACGACTCCTGCCCGCAGTTGCAAGAAAAGCAAATTGGAATCCATCGAGATGCCAAGAACAGCACTCGCTGGTTGGGACCATTACTGGTTTATTATAGGAAAATACCTGCATCACGCTCATAAAGAAACTGTTAAAAATGTAGGTAGGGAGCGGATTTCTACCTCCTTTCTACCTCCTTCCACCTCCCCACACCTCCACACAAACCCTGCCTTTCTTCCCGGCCCCAATTCCAGCCAATTCCCTTCCCCGGGTTGTGTCTGCCTGAGCATCAGCGGAGTCCCAGACGGAGCACGGTGGGAGCAGGAGGAATCTCCCTTTCCACTGTGGCTCCAGGAGATTTAAACCCCAAAGGTGCAGTTTGGGATGGAGCAGGGATTGATTTCACTCCCGAGGTCTCTGTGGGTGATGGAGGTGCAGTCACAGCAGCACGGGTGGGTTTGTGCCCCGGGTACTTGTCCTGCCACAATGATGGGATTCTGGAAGATTTAACTGCATGCACACCCTGGTGGTGCTGGGAAGAGGAATTGAGGAGGATAGTGCCCAAATCTTTCCTCCTTGGCCTTTCTGTGGAGCTGCTCGGGGCCGGAGCTGAGCAGAGCCCCCGAATAAAGCCCAGAATTTCAATGGTGCTTTCTTGCAAGAAACCACATCTTGATAACAGGGCCGAGTCCTTGCGGGAGCCCAGCCAGCTCCTCCACGCATTCCCTCAGGTAGGAAACTGCTGGGCAGCATTCACAGCCCAGCCCCTCCCGGTTTTCCTAAAAGAGCTCTTTGGTGGCTCCGTGGGCTGCGGTTTCTGAGGCTCCGGGCTGGACACGCCGCTGGTTCCCCACAGGACACGGGCACGGAGCCTCTCAGGGAGGGATTTTCCCGGCTGGACAGATCCATACCCCCACCCTGTGGTATGACCTGGAGCCCAGAGAGCTCCAGTTTCCTCCTGGGACACTCTCATGCCTCCGAGGCTGGAAAAAAGGGAGCAGGATGGGTCAGAGGGATGACAGAGAGAACGTGATTCCACAAACACAGAACTCGAGTTCTCTCCGCGCCCAGCAAAAAACTGAAATGGAATTCACTGTATCAGGAAAGATCCTCTGGCTTTTCCATCCACAGGGACAGAGGAACTGAACACCTGGAGCGCAGCCAAAGGCTGAAAGATCTCACAGCTTTCACGTCTGCACCAGACCTTTTCACTGCACTCCATTTTCGTTCCCAGTCAGAGCATCCACCCTCAAATCCCTGTGGATAAACCTTCCCTGCAGCAGCCCCAGACAGGGGGAGCTCGGCAATTTTTGGGGATTCTTATGGCTTCAGACACCCAGGGGTTCTCCACACCCTGAGCCCCAATTTTTGTTATGCCACCGTAAATCTGGAGAAACTCCAGTTATTCCACCAGGCTTGGGCTCGGGGGAAGCCAAAGTAAATCCGAAGGGTTGTCAGAGGAGTTATATCACATTGGCACCGGTGCAGGTGAAAGCGTAATTTGCGCTATTTTTTAATAAAATGGTGTCTTAGATCGTTAGGCATGAGGTCCTGCAAACACAGCCATGAGTGACTTTGTTCACGGGAGCAGCTCCTGTGCTGGCCATTCCTGTGAGGAATGGGAACGCGCCAGATGTTGGGATTTCAGCCCAATCCATCCTGACCGGCACCAGCTGGAGCGCTGGTTTTCTGCGCTCAGGCGGAAAAGTGTCTGCTGGATCAGGCCCTGCTGATAACATCCCCAGGAGCTGATAAAAATAAAACCGGGAGACCTTGGGACAGGTTTCTGGTGGAATCTGTAGAGAAAACCTTGAAACTTCGGGGTGGTAGGGCTTGTAAAAGATGCAAAAATCAGCCTGGCTTTGTGTGACAGACTCAGAGGCAGGTGGGACATAAAACTTTTGGCTCCTCTGAATTATTTGGTTTTAAAATCGTGTCCAAGTTGGGGAGAGGCTACAATTCATTATTTGGCTTTAAAATCGTGTCCAGGTTGGGGGAGAGGCTACAATTCATTATTTGGCTTTAAAATCCATGTGCAAGTTGGGGAAGAAGCTACAATTCAGAAATAAATCCGTCGTGTTCGGATAATCCGTGTGTGAGCAGGATCTCATCCCTCAGCAGATAAAGACAATTCCTGTCCTATCCATGGCTCCAGCAGAGCCCAGGCCCTTCCCAGCCACCCTGCAGGACACCCAGTGCTCCCTGCGCTGATATCCCAGGGAAATAAAGGGCAGCTCCGAGCTCCAGACCCGCTGGGAATGCGGGAGCAAAGGGAGGGCAGCGAAAGGAGGAACGGGAAGGGCAGATCCCGGTGCTGCCGAATTCAGGGGTAACAGGGTTATCTGGGGGGCTGTTTTCAATGAAAACTGCTTCCAATATACCTTTAAAAATATCTTCCAGGAAAAACACAAGGAAATGAAGTTCCCCATTTCCTCCTCCCCGCAGCCCAGACCCGTTCCGAGACAAAACCAACACCTTGATATTTCATTTTGAAGGCTCCTTTCTTCAGCTTTTTCGAGGCAAATTTTGCCTCGCTTAGAGCTGTAGATAAATTTAAAAAAAAAAAAAAACAAACAAAAAAGGATCAAAATCAATTAACCACGGGTTTTTACGGAGTGGAGAGGAAGGCAATGCACCCCGTGGGGTATAAATTGATTTCTGGACGCACGAGGAGCAGCAAAGCCCAGTCCTTTGCCCCAGGGAGCTCCCTGCAGGTCCCACCATGTGGGGCAGCCCCTGGGGCGCACAGTTTGCAACAGAGGCCCTTCACTGCAGAGCTGCCCTGCCTCAGGGAGCTGAGATGTTTTCCTTGGCCGCGGGAAGCGCAGGAAATAAATTATTCTGCAGCCAGGCTGACAGAGCTGGGCATGGGGTACAGGGAACTGGACACCTTCCCAGTGGCCTCTTGCCTAGAATTCGCTCTGGATCCTCGGAGCTGAGCGGGATTTGCGGGAGGCAGATGGGGATTAGTTCCCAATTCGGGTTTATCTCGTCACGTCACCGGAGCCGGGAGTGGTGCCTCAGCAAATCCCCCTCAGCAGGACCCAAGGTGACTCCCACCAGAGCTGGGAAACTCAAACCCAGCCCCATCTTTGCGTGTCCTGTGCTCGAAGCTTGTGTCTGATCCCCTGTGGCACAGCTGAAGGGAAAGACTCTCAGGTAAATCCATTTCTGGTGGAACTGCGTCCGAACCGTGTGGGAAGGTCTCCTAAAAGTGCTGTGCCAGTGGGAACCTCCCGCCAATGGCAGTTATCTGAAAATGGGGAAAAACCCCAGCCAGTGTTCCTTCTGCCACCAAATACGTTTCCACTTGGAGCAGGGGAAAAAAGTCCTCTCAGCTTTTGCTTTCAGTCATCAAAGGTCAGATTAAAACCAGCACTCTGGTGTCTATCACCTATGGAGTTCAAGGGCACTCAATGAAAAAACGCAGCGAGATGAAATTAAATGTGTTTTTCTTTCAAAAGTAAGGTTGTGTGTGATCAGGGAAATAAATTTTATGTTCTCTTATGTTCAAACCACGACACTTATGTAGTGTTTGACTCTGGTCATGGACCTGTCCCACTTTCCTTAGGATTTCACTCCCTCAGGCCTGTGTGTCTCCAGAATCTTTCCCCATTTCACGTTTTAAAGCAAGGGAGACACGGCAGGACTTTCAAACCCCCTCTGTCGTGCAGAGGTCCTGATGTGATTTCAGGGCAGCCACACCAGCAGCTGGTTTTTGGGCAGAGAAGGCAGCCTGGGATCGCTCTTTCTCCGAGCTATCCTACACATTTACTGGAAAAGCAACGAGGAAAGTGCTATCATATGGGAAAAATCACTTCCAGAAGCTGTTTGTGCAGCAGGTCACACAGTAGCTGCCGGGCAGGACGAGCCCGGCTCAGGGCAATGCAGGGTGGCAGCTCCAGGCTGACATTTGGCTGCTTTGCTCACTGAGATTTTCCTCCTGCCAGCGTTTGACAACAACCCAATCCCACATTTCACATGACAAAGTGGGAAATTCACTCCTTCCCGGCTTTACATTTCCCCCATCGGAGAGCTCCTCCAGCAGAAATCCATCCCATGCGATAGGGTAAATCCAGCCTTATTAAAAGTGAGAGAAAGGGAATTCTTTCGCAGCGCTGGTGAATATT
>VZRN01002720.1:859006-874683 GCA_013397935.1 Dasyornis broadbenti | reverse complement strand
TTTTTTTTTTTTTTCCCAATAGTACATCTTTCTCTTTTTTCTTTATTTTCTTTTTTAACAAGCTGAAGCCGTTTTCCAGCCCATAACCATGGAGTGCACTATATTCACCATTCAGCGACATGGTCACGAGCAGAAAACTGCCTGAAATCGGGAGCTGAACAGAAAGATTTCGCTCCAGATATTTATTTTTCATGATGCAAGAAGAGGTGCTAACCGAGGGCCGTGTTTGGTGGGTCACAGTGGCAGCTAATTTTACAGAAGAGAACCTACACCATCATTAATTCAATTTGACTTAATCTAATTTCATTTTCTTCTATTTCGTTTTGCTTTTTCAACACTTGTCCCGTGGAGTCCTCAAACCCTAAACTTTGCACCCGAATGAAAACCCCACAGGCACCTACTTTGCAAAGCAATGAAGAAATTTCCACATGAAAAGTCCTGAAAGCTGCCAGGGCAGGAATTCTGTGGCTCAAGCAGAACTTATTAACCACAAGACGTTGCTGAAATATCAAGCAGATGCTTTGCCCCATCCTAGGCTGAGCTTTAACTCTGTCCATGAACCAGCTCCGGCAGTTTTTTAGTCAAAGCCTGGCGAAAGAGTGGAGTCAGCGTGTGATAAAAACGGGGAAAAAATTGATTTAATGTAAAATAAGAGACTCAGAGAAAATGGCAGCTCTTCGAAAAGGGGTGAGACGATGACAAATTGCACTTCCCAGGTCTAAGAAGCCTCGAGTTTGGCTTTTTTTTATTTTTTTCAGGGCAGTGTTTCAAATATAGGAGTGGCTGAACCGCAGAGAAATCCGACTGCCCGCGTTTCCCAGTGAGCGTCCCTTGGAAAGCAGGTGACTTTGCTGGTGTGGAGTGAGAGGTTTGAAAAATCTGTGCAGTGGATGAATCTGAAGTCAAGTTTCATCAGGACACGGGAGCCCTGAGTGCCTCCCTCTGCTCACAGGTTTGGAAATCTGTGCACAAGACCGTGAATTTCAGCAGGCCCAGGATCAAACTGCGATGGCGGAATCCAAATAAATTTGGATTTTTGAGGGTAACTCTCCACAGTCCGATATTTGCTTGGGCCAGTGGTCTCAGCAGAGATTCTGATTTGTGGGTTTTCCAGAGCTCACCCAAAAGGAGGGAATATTTTTACCGTGCTGGGCACAGGATCCATGTGGAGATGGATTAGAACCCCGCAGAGGAGGAAAAGAATCACTTTTACTGGAGAAAAGCTGGGAATTGTCATTTCTGTGGGCCCAGCTGAAGGACACAGCAGAGCTGAGCCACACAGCACTGAAATGTCACGTGGAATTCTCTTCATTCCTCCACACGGAATTGGAGGATTTGGCAACGCAGCTCTGAGGAGAAGAGGCACCTCTTCCACTCTGACACAGCATCCTTCGGCACTGGAACCGGGGGATTTCAAAAATCCTGGGCAATTCCTGCAAGAGATGGGAATATTCAGTGGGATTTTAGTGATCACGCCGTGCCAAACAACAGCAGAGCTGATGGTGCCGCTTCCAGAGCTCTCCTGCCTGCTTTGGGGATGTTCTGACCTGGATTCCTGATGGTGCCCGGATTCCTGCTCTGATCCATTCCAGCAGCCTGGATGAGCGCTGCCAACGCATCCGTTCCATCCCGGGCCAGCAAAACCAAACCATTCTGAGCCTTCAACACCCCTCCTCAAAAATACCACACGCTCCCAGCAGGATTTGCTCCTCCAACGAATCCAAAACATTTCCCTGGTGTTTTTATTTCCCTGTCCCTTCCCATCATGGCATTATCTCTCAAAACCCTGCAGCTGTGGCCTAGGCTGGGCTGGGTTTGTTTATTTGCCCTGAGGCTGGAAAGCTCCAAAAATCAAAGCTGCAGGTGTGTGGAGCAAGGCTGGAAATATCCAAAAATCAAACCTGCAGGTGTGTGGAGCAAGGCTGGAAATATCCAAAAATGAAAGCTGCGGGTGTGCGGGGCAGGGATGCTGAGGTGGCACCATGGAGTCACCGCTGCACCCAGGGCCTGCCTGGGGCCTGAGCAAGTCAAGGCCTGAACCTTCCCGTCGTTCATTTTTGATACAAAATCTCGTTTTCTCCGCTCCTTTTTGGCTCCACCTGCGAAAATCAAAACTGATGGACAAAAAAAAATAGGAGCTGCCCTTCATTCCGAGTTACTCCAGGCTTTGGCAGAGAGGCCAGGAACACGGAACAGCTCCACCTGGGCGTCACCTACTTCCCGGCAGCCTTAAATCTTGGGGTTTTGAGCCTGGGTTGGCTTTTCCCGGATGAACAGCGGCAGCAGGAAGGGCTCTGCTGCATTTCCCAGCCCCTGCTGGTGGAGGGAGCAGGAATCTCCGATGTTCTGCAGCTCCCAGGATGAGTCGGGCGCCTCCCCGGGGTGTTTTTCCTTCAAATATTGCTCAGACAAAACAAACGAAACAACTGGGGCTTGGCAGCCTCCTCGGGCACCGCCGAGATGGAAGCGTCCAAGGAATGGCAAATGTGCCCTCGGCAGGGGCACGGCAAGGATAGGGACACCCGAGGCTCCTGGTGGGGCCAGGCTGGCACGGGCTCAGATCCAAACCCCACAGGAATGTCGGGAGCAACCAGGGAGGGCAGCTCTGGTGTTCCCTGGCTCCCGAGGTCACGGTGACAGCCATGGGCCGTCCCTGCTGGGTCCCAAACACATCCCACGGGGAGAGATCCCCCCGGAGCCCACCGGGAATTGCGGAATTCCCACCAGCACAAACCCTCCTGTGCTCGTGGATCCCCTTTGCTTGGCAGGGTCCTCGTCCTTTCCAAGTTTCACGGCGAGTTAGCTCCACGTCCCTTCCCAAAATGCTCCTACCTTTCCACTTTTAGAAAATCTCCACCGCTCCTAAAGTTTCCAGCCTTTCTCCAAATGACTTGCTCCTTCTTTTTTTTTTTTTTTCTTATTTTTGATTCTTTTTTTCTTTTTTTCTTTTTTTTTTCTCTGTAAGAAAGTGAAATCTGTGTGCTTCCTTATTAAGCCACTTTATTCTTGGCAGGCTTTGAAAAAAAGCCCTGCTTCAGCAATTTAAGCTTTTCTTCCTGGAGGCACAATACTCAGACACGAGGAGAAGTAAGTCGAGAAGACAAAATAAACAGCTTTTTCAGGAAGACTCGAAGCCAAGTGGAACTTTCAATGAATGATTTGAGAGAGTTGCTGCTTTTGATATGCACAAATACATCCCAGCACTGCAGGCACACGCCACATCCCTGGATTCTGTGGAGCTGGAGAGGGAGAGGGGGGAAAAGGAGAATAGATGTTGTAGTTTGTCCCTCACAATGGCTTTGAAATGCAAGCACAGCTCTGGAAAAGGTTGTAGAAGTTCATGAATTATGAATTCGTGGTGCCCAGACTTAAAATGAGGAAGGGAAAGATCCTACATTTTTTACTCTTCCATGAATTGTTCCAGGAGATCCAGGGATCTAGAGAACAATATCCTAAAGCTTGTATTTGCTTTCTACTCTACATTTATTTGGTTAAATAAGAGGAGAGAGGGATGACTGGATTTATATTTTGGTCTTAGTCACACTGGATTTATTTAAAAAGGAGGCAGATGCAATTTTGGGATGAATTTCCATTCTCCCAGGGGGTTAAAAGTGCTGACAGAACACCAACCAGATCCATCACATCCTGGACAATAATTAGGGTTTAATCTGTAATTTGTAATTAGCGCATTCAGGATCTTGAGTAGCACATTTCACCTTCCTGCCTTCCCCAAACGGGAGCACTTTTATCCAGCAAAGAGACTCCAAATGCTTCCTGTTTGGAAGACTGAGTGGACAAAAAATGGTGGGAAATCAGCGGGGAAGTGATTCACACAGAGAAATACAGAAAATAATAGAGCAGATCTTGCCAGAGAGTTCCGGCCATGTGAGAAATCTCTGCCATGAAATGTCCTCGGGCACCTCGAGCTGAGGACACTCAGATCTGCCACACGTCCACGGGCTCAGGAATTTTCTCATGGAGCTTCGTGCTCCTAATTCCTCCTTTTCTTGAGGACAAAGAAGCAAAACCTCCCACGCAGGAGGGAAGGAATGGGTTTCACCCCCAGCACTGCCCGGCTGTGCCAGGTTTGTGCATCTGCCACAGCTTTGGGGTGACCACGGAGGACACTCTGGGAGCTCTGGACACACTCCGGGCAAGTTCAGCCTGGTTTTGTCCACAGTGATGAAGAAAACCAGGGGATCCAACGAATTCCAAAGTCTTGGATCCTTCAGGACCAGCTCAATGCCAACAGTCCCTTCTCATCACCCCCGTTTGAGTCACGACAGAACCACACCGGGCAAGAAATCAAACCCTGAGAAGGTGGAATGGACACTTGTGCCGCCAGTGGTGCTTTGATTGCAAATATCACCTCCAGTCTCACCTTTGCCGTGTTTAATGTCCTTGAAGTTGATTCCACCATCAAGGGTTTAATTATGGGAGAGCAAAACCCCCGCTCAAGCCCGGTTTAACTCCTTTTTCATCCAGATGGCCTCAGAAATGAACAGAGAAAAGGCAGAGGAGCAGAGGAACAGCACCAGAGCTCTGCATCACTCGTGCGCCGCTCCAGCTGAAATTGAATTTGAAATTCGGGTTATGCAACAACATGGCATTGTCTCCTTTTATGAAGGCCACCAGCTTGTGGAGGTCCTGGGCGTGTTATTGTTCTCAATTAACACACTTCTCCTCTTTCTGCTGGAATCCTTCCCGCTGGTTTGCATTGTAACAATACCTCCGAGCCATAGGCTCCAAGCTGGATTTCGATTTGTGAGGCCGGTTTTGCTCCATAACCCGCTCCTTGCAGTCTCCATTCTAACATGTTGCATTAATTAAAGGAAATTCCCAGAAACAAACAAACAAACAACGATTTCTTTGCTTTTTTTTTTTTTTTCTCATTAGGTTGGTTTTGTGTGAGGAATAAATCTTTACATTAGGGGGAAAAGAAAAAAAAAAAAGCCCTCAGCAAACGAAGCCAGACAGTAGCTGTGTCTTTTGGCAGTGAGAATAATCTAATAAAACATCACCTTTCAAAGACAAAAAAAAGTTCCTCTGGACACTCAGTAACGTCACCTCGGCACGAAATATATTCCACTCTTGGTTTGTGTTTTTTGGACCAACGCAGCTTAGGATGGTTGTTATCCCAAGCCCATGCCACCAGAGTTGGAATTAATAATATAAACGGTGAGCCCAAGCCCTGATTGACAGCTCTGATTCTGTTAATACCTCCGAGTTGGGCTTCCACCACGGTCAGAAGTTAAAATTTATTTTGACAAGCTTTCTGCTGGTTCTGGAGGCTGGGAGCTTTATACCGGGGTATCCAGTGATTAAATATCTGGCATAGATTATCAAAAACGAGAGGGGGAAGGCATGGAAGGTCTCTTGATGACAAACTGGATCCTGCGGCGCGGCGAGCTTGGTTTTAATTAAGTTATTACCTCCCTTAATGGGAAGGGGCTGTTCCTTTGTTCTTGGGCCAGGCAGCAGACAGGGACGGAGCGGGGAATGTCAGCAACTCAATTAGGGCAGGGCTGCCTCGAGGATGCTCCCAGGGACACCGAGGTGGCCCCAGGATCTGCTCGCCCAGAGCCGCCGGGATTCCCGGGAGAACGGGGACGGAGTCACGGCTCAGGCACAAACCCCAGCGGGGTCACCGGGAGCAGTTCAGGATTAAGGGGAGAGCTCCTGGCCTTAATCAGCGGGTTCAGGGTAATTAAAGGCAGAATTGCTGGGAGCCAGCCCCTTTCGCTTCCCAGGATTGTCGCCGGGGTTCATTTGCCAAAGTGCCTCAGTGCACTGGATATTGCAAAGATGATTTTTAAAACGAACTTTTTATTATCTTTTTGATCACCTGTACCAAAACCCTTCAGTACCAATAGCAGAGAAGGCAAGAGAAGCCTGTTTGATTTTATTTAAAAGGCTACAGCCACCCCAGCTCAAAATATCGTGACTGAGTCCAATTCAGGTTTCAGCAATTTCAGCTCACGGAAATTTGGTAACGTCAGCGTGAAGAGGAAAACCAGGCCCATTCGTTTCCAGCCTTAATTTTGTAGAAATTCCTGTTGTTGAACAAGGAAATATCCGAGGTGTCGAGATTGTCAGTCAGGACAGAACTGCACATCTCACAGAGGAATGTCTGCAAAGCCCCATTTTTTTAATCTTTTCCTCCTCTGCAACAGTTGAATTCAACAGAATTAGGCAGAATTAAACCTTCTCCGCGGAGTCATCTCGTCTCACCTTCCAGAGCCATGTGACTCGGTGTGGGGTAAGATTAGAAAACCCGCAGAAAGCTCGAAAAAACCCCCGTGCAGCGCAATCCCTGTACAAAACCAAGCAGCAGCTACAGGCAGCCCACATCGCACCCCACTCCCCGCTGGGCAGGGTTTGTGTGGAGCGCAGTCAAGCACGGATGCTCCATATGGTCACAAGAATCCCCGGGATTGAGGGAGTAGCCACCCAAAACCAACCTCAGACTATACACTTTACAAAGAGGCAATCCCCGTGAAGGGTTTTAAAAAAAAAAAAAAAAAAAAAAAAAAAGAGAGAGAGAGAAGGGGGAGAAAANCAAAACCGAATTTTTTTGAAAAAGTCAAGTGAAATGCCCTCTCTTTTGTTAATAAAAAAAAAAAAAAGAGAGAGAGACAGAGGTGGATAATAATAATAAAAAAAAAAAAATAGAGAAAAAAGGCATTTTCACAGTGTAAACTTTGCTGGTCAGGGGTCCATGTGGAGCTGTTGGTTGTTCTCGCTGCGTGGGTGTGAAAGCACAACTGTGGCAGTGTTTAAGCCCTGGGTATTTGTTGTTTTTAATGGCGAAATTCATGGGGATAGCGAAGGGAAAGTTGAAGAATTGCGCGTTTCTTCCTGTGCTGATAACGAGCTGACATCTCTCTTCAGATAAGGACAGGGCTGCAAAGACTCCAGAGGATAACCCAGAGAAAAGTGGGAAAATTACAAAGGCCAATGGGAGGAAAAATGACACATTTTATTTGTTGAGGGGCAATGGGGATAATTACCATGTTAAAATGGTAATAGGAAAATATTATCACAGCCATAATAACAATGATTATTATTATATTCCATTTTAACAGCTTTTATCACCGTAAGAGCTGATACAGACAAAAGTGTGAATCTTTCTCTGTGCACAAACAGCTTGGAAGAAAGATCTTCTGAAATCAGAGCCTGAAGGATGAGGGCTTTTTCCCAGTGAAATTGTCAGAATTTTGGGCACCTGGACTGTTCAGCCCAAAGTATTTTCACTCTGGAGTAAAGATCCCATTTTATCTGGCAGCAACAAGTTCCTCACCTGGAGGAGAAGTCTCAGAAAATCAAATCAGGGAGAGAGGATTTTGGGGAAGGTTTGGGGCCCCTGTGGAATATTTGAGTCCATAAAAGAGAAAGGATTCCAGGCCATAAATGGAGGAGAGCTGCTCTGGTGACAAGGGAGCCTGTCCCCACATCGAGCTAGGGCAGATGGGATTGCAGGAAACATCGGCCGCACGTAAATCAGGGGCGTTCCTGGCAGGGAAATATCAAATATCAAGTGCCTGATCAAATATCACGGGAGAAAAAGCTGATCTGGTGTTGGGGGGTGGCCTTGCTGAGCAGTTTTGGATGGCACCAACCAGGACAGCAGAAATGGCACGGAATATTTCACATTTTCGCTGCGTTGTTTTGTTGGTTCAGCCTGAAACTCCAGCTTCTCCCGGTGCCTTCTGAGAGTTTTTGTCCCAGAAACATCGACCCTCAGCAGCAGCTCCTTCTGATGGGCTCCCAGCCACCATCACTGCACTGATGTGTGGAATTAATCCTGGGAATCACAAAATGCCAGGAGAAGTCCAGGACAGGACACGTATGCCCCAGGAGCTTTCCCGGAAGAACCTTCTTGCAGGCTCGGATCCGTCCCATCGGAGTTCCTCTGCACAGCTTCCTCTCCACACTGCTCTGGCTTCTCCTCAGATCCCAGAAATCTTTCGAGGAACATCCACGGAGAGAAACTCCTGAGTTTCCTGACTTGCAGCTACAGAACTCCCAGTGCAAGTAACACCAAGTGAAATTATTCTTTTTTTTTTTTCCCCCCTTCTTAGACACTGCACTCCATATTTCACTTGGAGCTGGTTCAGATCCAGGCATCCTTTGGACAAGTACGGAGCTTTTGTCTAGGAAATGAACACCTAATCCCCAGATCCCACGAGACCCTGCACCCTCCCAGGGGGAATCCGCTTTTTAAGAAAATCCTTCGCCCTTTGCTTTCAGCAAATCCTCCGCCCCAAATCTCATAAAACAAAGCAGCTTAGGGATCCTTGCGACAGCAGAGCCGAGCTAAACACTCTTAACAAAGTTTCCCTTTGTCAACAGCATCTCGGTGAGTTCCTCCTGCGGGATGAGTGTCAGGCTTCGGGCTAATCTCAGGAATTCTCCGACCAGAGATTTGCAGGTCATTAAGCGCTCGTTTTCTCCGTGGGTGGAAAGCGAAGGCTCCGCCTGGAGCGCAGCTCAAACGCTCCATTCTTCCCTGCAAAGCCCAGCGAGGTGCGTCCGGCCTGAGGTGGGGAATGGAAGCAGAATAAAATAATAAATCAATGAAATCGGAATGAAAATAGTAAAAACCCGCCTGTGGAGAGGGTTTCTTTACCAGCTCTGCCCACGGGCAGAGGTTTCTGGGCGGCCCCGAGGGCTTTGCCGAGCCTGGCTTAGTCTCTGCAGGTCATTGCAGATCCCAAACCTCCGTGATGTCACACTCCAGGTGACCCTGGGAGGAATTGAGAAGGACTCGGCAAAGGTCAGAGCCTGCAGCGTCCTCAGCAAAGCCTCCCTGTGCCGTCATAGCCGAATCCTGATCCTCCTCTCCTGGGAGACATCACACAGCCTTTAAAAGACAGTAAATATAAATACAAAAATACAGAAAAGACAGTAAAGCTGGTTCTGTCAGAGATCTCTGAGAGTGTGGTGATAGTGCCCTTCTAGGAGGGTGAGAAAAATAAATTCACTTTTTGCTCTGGGTACCAAGGACTTCAAGAAGCAATCTCAGAGCAATCTCAGGCGTGACACACGGTCCCTCCCTGCTGCAAACCTGCTCTGTGCATGGCCAGCGCTGCCCAGCATGCAGGGCTGGGCTGGATCATCTCCAGAGCTCCCTTCCAACCCTAAAAATGCCGTCATTCTGTGATTCCGTGGCAAACACGCAGGGAGCGGCGCATGCAACCCTGTGAGAATTTGCCAGGTGGGAGATCCGAAGGAAACTGGGAAATGGAATTCTGCATGGTTTGGTGAAGAGTTATTGTGGGGAATAACCCGCGCAGCCTTTGGCAAAGCAGGGGGGTGCTCTCAGAAACACCCACCCCAACGTCATTTATTTCCAAAACCCCTTCCACACCCCACTCCCACCTGCTTCCCTCAACAAACACAGGGCCAGACTCCGCCGAGGTTTCCCAAGGCCCAGACTCCGCCGAGGCTTCCCAAGGCCCAAACTCCGCTGAGGCTTCCCAAGGGCTTTTCTGGATCCCCGTGCAGGCAAACCCCCGTTGGCACCGGGACCTGCTCCTGGAGCTTCATCTTGAAGCCATTTGCGTGTGGCATTTGCATGCTGATGTCTCTGACGCCCTCGTGGTTCGATTTCAAAGCACATCTCCTTCCCTTTCATCTCCAGCTGAATGAGATGTCTCAATAAGCGCCAGATAAAGACGGAAGTCTTTTGTCTGGGATCAGCCAGGCAGGGCCAGCTGTGAGCAGAACTGGCCGAGGTTTCAGAGCTGGAGCTCCAGCCCCTTCCAAGGGCAGCAACAGGGCAGGGGGAAAGGCCTGGCTCGCACACATGGCTGCCAAAACAGCTGAGTGTCTTCCAGTGTTTATTTTTCCTTCCCAAGGTTATTTTTGATAAAGGAGTTGAAGGGGAGCGAAAGAGAAGAGATCAAGGAGGAAGGGAGAAAGGAAGAAAAAGAGGGTGGGTGCAGTAGCAGTTGCATCTCTGATTTGCATCCAGTGGGTTTGTGGATGGAAGATCAGCTTGGTATGAGGGTAGACACTGGCATCTGAGCCTCTGGGCCAGACATGATTCGCTTGTTGAACAGTGGGACAGCCCTGAGAAAGTGCTTTGCTGTGATTTGAAAAGGACTCGCTTTTGTGCTCTCGGCCGAGGTGACCTGGCGAATAAAAACCAGCCTGGCACTGAAAAGTAGAGGCTGTTTTTTCAGTCAGTTAATAGTGGGCAAGGTTTTGTCTGTCTTTAAAAAACTGTCAGTCTTAGAAAGCTGTCAGCCTTAAACAACTGGCAGTCTGAAAAGATTGTCAGTCTTAAAACATCGCCGGTGTTAAAAAATTGTCTGCCTAGAAATGGCCTGCCTTGAAATTGACTGCCTTAGAAAATGTTCCATCTCGAGAAATGACCAGCGGGCCTACAAGTTGTGGTAATTAAGGAAGGATTAGGACAAAATCAAGGAGTAATCAGCAAGGAGATCGTTTGGGATAACACCTTCAGCTCCACCAAGGATGAAACCTCCGGAGAGGTGTTCAACACCGGTCATACACCAACCGGATTTGTGTCAGGAATTCCCCAAAAATTCCAGCTGCTGGGTTGGCTCCTCAGCTGCTCTGTCCTGCAGGTAAAACGAGCTCCCAGGTTTTCATGGAATTATTGCAAACACGTTGAGTCTAAGCTGGAGAGGTCCTGGGGAAGAGTTTAAAATCAGCAACGATGATGTCAGGATTAAAAACCATGGAGCTGAGGAGCAGCTGCTGATTTTGGTCCCAAAACAACCCGGAGAGAGGCTTGTGCCCCTTGGCTCTCCATAAAACCAGGACTAAGAACCAGCAGCGCATCCTTGACCACATTTTCCAGGAAGATCCGGGTGCCCCCTGCCCTCCACCAACCCTGCCCAGCCACCGCCATCCCACGGGGCTTCCGGGGGGATGCCAGGGAAACGGAGCTTCCCTGCCGGAGCTCCGCGGGGTTAAACTGTCTGGGAGAAAGGCAAGTCAGATGGGGCAGTCTCCGCCACGCCGCCCATCTGGGAAATGTCAAGTTTTCTCACAATGTTTTTCGGGGTTTGTAATGTGGCTGCTCGCTCGCATGCATGAAAACAGCATGGGAATGCAATATTTCCTCCTCCATGTGTGGTGGAGGCCTCCAGTCCAGCTGTATTTTGCTTGTCATGTTCCTGAATTCTGACACCACCTCGAACATGCCAGTTACTACCAGAGAAAACGCATTTTCGTTCTGTTCCCCGGGTGAAAAGCACATTAAAGGCAGAAGAGAAAAGCCAGCAGATCCTGGAGCTATCAGCGAGGCCTCCTCTATTTATTTAATTTTAAAGAACATCTCATCTCGTCAGGGGAGGGGGGGGATTGAGTGGGTGGGGGTAAAACCGAGTTTGACACCGTCCCAAAAATGAGAATGTGGAAGTCTGGGCTTGATGCCACAGAGGAAGAGAGCAAATGATGACAACATTACTGTCACTGTATACCACAGGCTGTAAATTAAAGCCGTGGTAAGCAGTTTAAGCACTATTCCTGTCTGATTCATTAAAAAAATACAGTAGCTCTGTGGGCACAACGGTCTGGTTCTTGGTGGGGCTGATAAATGATTGGAAAGTTGCGCTCTGGGCTGCCTGGAGGGAGCTGTGAGCTCGCAGTGTCCCGAGCGGAGCAGCAGCAGCTGTGAGGCCGTGCAGCCCCGACGGGCTGGCTCTGTCTGAGCAGGATCCTCGGTGAAATATGGGAGCCAGATCCTCGGGAGGTGTAAACTGGCAAATCCCTATTAAAGTTAATGATTTACTGATTCAGCCCAGCTGAGGTCTGGCACTCCGTGTGCGAGTGTCAAGAAGAGGAACTATTTATTCCTCGGTGAGCCATTAACTCTGGGTCCTTTCTGTCCATCCCTGCAGTTAAAATTCCTCCTGTGCTCCTTCCAAAGGAAAAGGGGGTGATGTGTCCATGACTCACATGTGCACACCCCAGCAGCGCAGGCTGTAATTAGCACTGCTCAACACGGCCATAACGAACCGGCTCGGCCTTCCCCTGCCAAGCCAAGCACAGACCTCCTGGACGGGCTCGTGACCAAAATATCTGAAGGCACATCGATATAGAAAAGAGCCTTTCTTGGGGATAAAACAATGCTCGGCATTTCAGGCTGGCTCAGGTATGTTTTCATTAGAGTTACGAGAAGCTTTGGGAAGCGCAGGTTACATCAGGGAGGAAAATAAAAATAATAAACTGTCAAATGTCAACCTGAAGTCTACTGAGTATTCCCAGTGTTCACGCACGTAAACCAATCCAATGATTAATTAATCAAAATCGAGGTGAGCACACAATCAACAAGAATCTCTAAACGTCGTGCTTTTCAGGGGAATCCCTTTGATCAGACCGTTTTCACCCAGCTCCACTCCTTCCCGCAGGAAGGTCCGGGAGAAAACCTTCTCTTTGCAGGCCACCGTTCTCTGCAGGGGGAGTGTTCGTGTTCCCTCGTCTGTGCCCTGAACCCTCCATGTCTGGGTTCACGGACAGGCCCAGGGAAACCGAGCTCTGCTCGTGGTCACAGGGGCTGCTTCTGCGGGGCAGGGTGGCTTCTGCACCCGCACAGGTGGAGATGGATGCTCTGCTCTCCCTGCAGACACCAAAGCCCTGTGCGGGGCTCTGACACCAGCTTTCCCTTCTGTTTCCCTAAATCCAAAGCTCCCCCGTGTCTGTGTGCCTGCAGCCCATCCTGCAATGGAGCTGCTGAAAGGCAAGGAGCACCAGAGCTGCGAGCTGCTGGCTCAGCCCCGCCGCTGCTCCTGGAATTTGCGGTGCTGCTCCGCTTCCACCACGTGTGGAGCTCAGATAAAGAGCTGGAAAGGAAAGCAAACGATGGAGAACGTTGTTGTTTTTCTTGTTGACTGCTAAGGAATCCTCTCTGTTCGGTGGCCGCTTGGAGCCGTTTGATTTCCCTTGCTCTGCTCACAGGAGAAATCTCAGGTTGGAAAGTCCTGGGCTTTGCCCTCCGAGGGAGCAGCAGCAACTCCATGGAACAAAACCGGACAAAACCCCAGGGAAACAGCCCTGCTCTCTTTAATGTGACCAACACCCGCCAGCTCCCGAGCCTCGCTGAGCCGATGAAAGAGCGGGTTTGTACCCGAGGAGATAATGAGCCCGCAATTTGTCTGGCTGCCTCCTTCTGCGGCCGAGATGGGCAATTAAAAGTCACACACACACAATTCATTCCCTGCCAGCAGCACCCCCAGCCGCTGCCCTGAGCATCACCGCGGCTCAGACAGAACAAATCCGGCCTGAAGCACCACCTCTCGCTAATCCCAGCGAGGATTTGTGCAATCAGGCCCTTCCAAGAAACAGGGCCACGTTTTCCCGAAGCGTCTCCCAGCCATCGCTGAGGTTTTCCAAAGGCTCTGGCTGGGAGAGCGCTCCTGGTGACTTCCAGCTCTTGGTGAGTCAGCCCTGAACAATCACGTCAGAACAATGGGACTGGAACAGAGCCCCGTGGGACGACATTTTAGGGCTTTTTAATTTTAATCTGGGAAGGTTCTTTATGGAGAGAAGGCTTTGCTGCTGGTTCCAGTGACAGAGAAGAAAATAAAAATCTTTGCTCTTACCTTAATCAATCCCAGTGGCACAAGAATGCCTGGTGGCCTGAGTCAATATTGTTACTTAGAACTTTTCTTTTACTTACTAGAACTTTTCTCCAAAAATGAATCATTTTAGGTCAGCCTCGGAGTCAATCAGAAAGATAAAAAATAATCGAAAGCCATTTTTATTTATTTATTTTTTTTTTTTTGGTCTCGATGCTTAAAAATGAAATGAGCTTGAAAATGTTAGGAAAAACAGAGAATGTTTCACCCCCCCCTGGATATTGGAGCACCCCCTGTTTCAGTTTGGTGCATTTATTGCCTCGGTGCTCAGGAGCAGAACAGATTGAGTTGTACAACAACCTCTGCGCAAACTGGGGAAACTCCCCTCGCTTCACATCCATCTCAACATCTCCGAACGCCAGGGAGGTTCCAACCACCCCAAAACAAAAGGGAGACGGGAATTATGAAAAAGATCATTCTTCAGTTCTGGAGAGCTGCTGACTCTCTGCTACGCTGGGGATTAATTTTGTCCGGAGAAAACAAAGCCACTGTCAGCAGATCCCATCTTTCCTCCCTTTCAGTGTGTGAGGACAGCGATCCATGTCCGTGCACACCGCAAACCCAGCCCGGCGGCGCGAGATGGAGCAGCAGCTCGCAGCAGAACATTCTGGTGAAGCTAAAATTAGAAAATGATCATTCAAACCCTGTGCAAGTTCCAGGTTTTAAACCTGATTCTCCCCAGAACTGCGCCGTTACGAGCGCTCGGCCAGGATTAATAAATCAGCTCCTTTTTCCCGGGATGCGACTCCATCCAAAGCCATTTGCCAGGCTCCTGTGGAATGTTTAACACGGCATTGCTCTTATCTGGCTGCCCAGCGTGGGGCTGCTCTCTGCGAGGCTCAGATCCATTTATTAAAAGCCTGCAGAGGGTCGGAGGGGCTGCGAGGCGAGGTCAGCCCTAATAACGTCTGTATTGAGATGGATGAGCTGCTCGGGTCTGCCCCACCTGCTGAAGGCTCGAACGAGCCAGCTGAGAGTTCCTGTCAGAGCGAACATGCCCTGCGCAGCTCCAGCCCGTGCCGAGGGCTGAGCACACGGGAGCGTGCGGAGTCGGCGTTTGACGGCGATGAAAGAAATGAAAACAGGCCCAGAGAGAACATTGAAATTAAAAAAAACAAAAAGAAAAAAGAAAAAAAGTAAAAGATCTGCCTGGCTATGGCGAAAGATGTAGCACCCCCAGGTGATTCATGGCCGGCTTAAAGCAGATTGGGGCTGAGTGATGGGGTTTGGGTGCTGAGAGTGGAACAGCCCCAGGTGCAGACAGGCCCCTGGAAAGCCTTCCACACCCTCAGCCTCCTCCTCCTCCTCCTCTCGGCCTGGGCCGCACAGCCATTACCTCCTGAGGGATGGATGCAGGGCTCAGGGAAGGATTCTGCTGCTGTTCCCAGGGACAGGAGCTTAAAGTCATGGAATGGTGGAGTGGTTTGGGTTGGAAGGGACCTTAAAGATCCTCCCATTGCAACCTGCCTGCCGTGTTCTCAGCACCGGACACACGGCACGTCCAGGATTCCGTACGGAATACAGGCACTCAGCCCAGCTGTTCCGGAGAAGCTGACTGTCCTTAACAGGGGCAGTTTGGGGAAGGATGTTCAGGATCCAGCCCTGTTATCCGTGATGGGAACACGGCTGCAGCCGGAGGAGCTGTGTCACCTCCAGCGATGCCAACACCTTTCCCTGTCCCACAGGGATCTCAGGTCACGGTGACAACCTCCCGGCGGGGAAATGCGGGCACAGCTCGTTCTGAAAGCAGAAAATCCGTGACAGAGACGATCCTTGGCTCAGAGCTGTGTTGGGGCCGAGTGGTGTCCGGCAGTGCGGATTCACCCCCATCCCCTCTCCCCTTCCCTAAGGACACCACTCCCGGCTGCCCGGAGCCTGGTTCCCTCCCTGCTTCCCTCAAATCGATGAAAATCGCTCGAAATTGAGCGAAAACTTTTATTTATTCCGAGATAGGAGAGCGGCGGGGACGGCCCGACGCTGCCACCTGCCGGGCACAGCTGGGACGGGACGGGAACAGCGGGGATGGGATGGGATGGGATGGGATGGGATGCGATGCGATGCGAT
>VZRN01002720.1:809360-819388 GCA_013397935.1 Dasyornis broadbenti | reverse complement strand
AAAATAAAATATTCAAAATAATAATAATTATAAAAAAATTTCAATTCTGTCTGCCCCAGGAGCTGAGAGGATGTGGAGGGTTTAAAAAAAAATCCTTAAAATCCTATATTTTGAGCTTTTTTTTTTTTCCCTACAGCTTGGGGAGGTGAAATGCGTGGAATCGCCTGGATAAGAACACGCCCAGGGCATCCCTGACCCAGGAATATTAAAATATCAGAGCCACACACCCACCACGGTTTAGTAATGAGGGGTCACGGTTTGGGAACCTCCCAGCCTCTGGATTTACCAATCATTTCTAATGGGAATTATAAAGTTTCCCATTCCCAGCTGCTCTGTGAGGAGGTGCTTTGGGGATATTTTGGATAATTCCAGTTTCAGCCCCGCGAGGCTCCTCTTGGACAATGAACTCATTGGCAGGAACGCCTGAGAAAGAAAGAAGCCGCCACCAGTTCACCTGGAAGGCTGGAATTCCATTTCTCCAATTCCATTTCACCAATTCCATTTCACAAATTCCACTTCACAAATTCCACTTCACAAATAATTCCAGCCCTTCATTGCCCTAGCAAATTTTTATATATCGTCCCCAAAAGATCTGCAGAACGTAAAAAATTGGATGTTCCCCCCGCCCTTATCCACAAAATATCGATTTCTTTTGAACGCAAACAACGCAGCCAACAGAGAGCTCACAGCAGGGAAAGGAGGGGACAGGATTTTAGGGGTTTTGGGCTGACGGAGGCGAAGGTGTTTTTCCTTTGCTTGTGCTCTTTGCTCTCGTAGCAATCCGTGATTCCCGTTATCCCAGCATATCTGGGAATCCAAGGAAAGATTTTTTTTTTTCTTGCACGATTCAAATAGAAATCCGAAGCGGGAAAGTTTTTTCACAGCACACGCTTAGAGGGCAAAATCCCAGAAGAAAATGGCCAAGATGTGATTTTTATAAATCTTCTTTCATTCCTGTAAAGCCCGCAGTCACTGTCACGGAGTCGTGGAATGGTTGGGTTGGGAGGGACCTTCAGAATCACCTTATTCCAACCCCACGGTCTGCCCGTTTTTTTTGAAATCAGTTCCACGGGTGGGTAGAGCAAACCCGGGGCTGGAGGAATCCCAGAAGCCCCAAGCTGAACCGGGGTTTGGCTGAATTTCCCATTCCTGCTCCCTGCTGAGGTCCTGAAGGAAAGCACCCGCCCAGGAACGCTCCAGCGGCAGCTCCTCCGTCCTTCCAAACCCCTTGGCCGATTCGGGAGTGAAATGCTGGATGTAAAATTCTGATTTTCCGTGAGATTTTGGTGTGAACTCAGCTCCAGAAGGGCTCGGTGGGGAATTCCGGCCTTGGGTTTGGAGCTCTGGCCACCAGTGGAGGGTGCTGGGCATTCCTGGGTGTGCAAAAGCAACTCCAGCTCCTTTCCAAGAGCCCCTGGCACGGGAATTTCCAGGGTTAGCCGCACTGCCTCCAGCTGGGAGTCATTATTTTCCAGTGGAAAACCGGGGAGAGCTCTCCTGGGGAATTGTACAAAACGTCACGGCAGGGATAATGTTAACCCCTGCCACTGTTGGAGGGGAAATTTCCAGCGGTGGCCGAGCTTTGCTGGGAAATGATTCCAGGATTTTAGAAAATGACATTTCTGCCACCCGGGTAGCAAAGGAAAATGTGAGAGCAGCGGCTCCGTCTGCTCGCCTGCATCCCAGAA
This sequence comes from Dasyornis broadbenti, assembly GCA_013397935.1. Classification (NCBI taxonomy): domain Eukaryota; kingdom Metazoa; phylum Chordata; class Aves; order Passeriformes; family Dasyornithidae; genus Dasyornis; species Dasyornis broadbenti. Next base: position 817,700 of record VZRN01002720.1, on the reverse strand, counting down.
AATCCTGCTCAGGTCAGGATTCCACAGGATTGGAGGTGGGGGGGAAAGCAGGGAATGGAAAAGGCTCCAGACAGGACCCAGCTCCAGAGGCAGGGAGGGATGGGGGCAAAGTCGCACTGAAATGCCAATGCAAAAATCGAATTTAAACCTTGAAACTCCTGCTCCTTCTGTGGGATTAAATACAAGAGACGGGATTTGAACGCACCGGGGAATTGGGTCAATAATTGACACTTTTAAACAAAGAAATGAGACTGGTTTAATTGCAGATTAATGTGGACTTTGACCAAGAGACCTGAGTGAGAAGCTCTGGATATTTCTGAAATCAACCTGGTCAGTGGATCTGGATTATTCCTACCTAGGTGCTAAGGGATGATTCTAAACAAAGAATTATTCCTTAATAATAGGAAATTATTCTTCCTTCCGGAGTGAAATCCAGCCCTTAGGAAGTCCCATCCTTTAAAAGCCCCAGTCTTCTTCCACGCGTTGGACCCAAAGGACCCACTGATGATTAGGGATCCTCGGTGGCAGGGATATATCCGGGCACGGAACTCAAGATTTGAGCAGATTTTCTCTGTTTCAACTGAGATTTCTTGCGAATTTCAGGCAAAAGGCTCTGCTGGAGTAGAAATTATTTTGTGTGCAACGTCCATCGAAGGAAGTTTGGGAAAACCCAACCGACGACTCCCAGCGCCCCGAAAGGAGCAGCTTCACGGATTCTTCCTGTGGATAAACACGTGGAACGGGCCGTGGGTGGCTCCAGGAGCTTCTCCAGGGAGCCAGCACACGGCGCTGCCCTGATCCCCTCGGCCAGGCCAGCCTGGGAGCTGAAGCACCCACCAGGAGACGCAGCCCAGCTCCCAGGCAGGCCTGGGGCCTGGTGAGAAGCGGGGTTGTGCTCGGGAGCCCTCAGTGGGTCCTGCTGGGCCGCCCCCCCAGCCACCCCTGCAGTTTTGCTGTCGTTAATGAAGCCACAAGCGAGAGGTGGGGCCACATGTGGTGTCAATACACTTTAATTAAGTGCAATAATTCCCCTTTTCCTGAGGTGGACGTGCTAAGACAGATTTCTCTGCGGAGATTTATGCCCGGCCAAGGCTTTCTCTGCTTTCCCTGAGCTGTGCAGAGCATCAGTGCCCTCTTTGGGAATTCTGGGATTCTGCAGGACGTGGCCGCGGCCACGGCTCCGAGCGCTTCCACACGTCCGCTTTCCAGAGGCTTGGAGAGTTTTGCTCCCCCTGGAGCAGAGACCCTTTCCAGTCTGAGCTCCTTCACGCCAAAAGCACAGAAAAGCTTCGGCTGGACCGCGGTGACTCGCTCAAAATCCATCGCTGGGTCAAGAATTCGAGTGTGAGGCCACCCTGGGCCCGTTTCAAGGCCTTTTGTCCTCTCGGGGTGGAGCAAAGCCACGGGCGAACTTTTAACCTGAGCTCACTCTTCTCTGCCAGCTCACCTGAGCAGGGCCCTGGGCAGGGAACCCACCCGGCACCGCCTGGCTGGGTGGAAAATTTGAAACAGTCAGGTCCTGCCGATTTTATTGGGATGTGAGTCCTTCAGGAACCCCTCAGTGGATAATTAGAACTGGAAGCACGGAATTATGTGCTGGAATCGGCGGCTAAGGGACAGACTTTACCTGAGTTCAGGTGTTTCAAGGACGGGAAGATTTATCCTTGCTTGAGTCGATGGCTCAGAAAATTGTGACATGGCTTAGAAAATTAGTGACACGGGCTTGGCAAGCTCCGAGCTAAAAGATGACTCTGAGACTGTGCTGGGGTTTATTTAGTGCGGATTTTGGGGTTTTAAATGAGTGCAAAGTGGCTGGAAGTCTCTCCTGGGCGTCTGTGCTGTCAGAGGGAGAAGCTGGAGGGAGCCTGGGAGGGAGGCAGCGAGCGCGGCTCAGCTGAGCTTTCCGGGGCCAGGGAAAGGCTGGGCGGGAGCGAGGGGATTCCAAACTGATCAGGAGCCGAGAGCAAGGCCCAAAGCTCGGGATTTAAGGCAGCAGGGCTGCCCGGAGGTCACTTCTCATCCTGGACGATCGTTCCTGCCCGCCGCGGGCTCGGCTCGCCCCCAACATCTGCCTCAGCCATCGCTTCCAAAAACACAACAACGCTCCCGCAGCGCTCGTGGCGCAGGAGCACAGCCCCTCTGCTCCCTCCGGAGACAGCGAAGTTCCCTGCCGGGCTGCAAGCCCTGCCCGGGCTGAGCTCCCGCATCCCGCTCACTCGCACGTGGAATGGTCGGGAAGGATTCCCCTGGGAGCGGGAATGAGCTCCGGGAAAGCCCTGAGCAGGCAGAGGGGACCTCGGGGCAGCAGCAGATCAGGTTTGGCCTGATGCTCAAAAGGCTTTGGAGAAGCAGGGGCTGGTTCAGAGCAGTTTGGGAGCAGAGACAGATCCTGATGGATCCATCGGGTGCTCGGTTCCACCCCAAATCCCCTTTGCTGCGGAGCTCTGACACAAAGCGCAGCTTTCGGGCTGGATCCGGGCTGTTCCCTCCATGCAAAACGGAGCTGAGGTGCCAAAACCTGCGGCTGCAGGAGCAGCCTGGCTCCCTGCGCAGGAATTTCGGTTCAGTTCCGGTTCCAGCGTCACCAGGACCAGAGAAATCGGATAAAGAACCGGGAAAAATGCTACCGGGAAAGGGGAATTGTGTCAGGTGATGAAATCAGGGGAGGAAAGGCAACCAGGCAGACAGGACTGATGGACAGAGGGGTGAGAGGAGAAAAGCATTTATCCAGTATCTGCAGATCTCAGCAAACGAGAGCTGTCAGATCTGTGGAAGGTTTTTGCAGCGCTAAGAGTGGGGCAATGCCAGACCCTGCTCGTTCACAGCCCCTCGGCTTTGCAGCTCTCAAAGAGCTGGAGAGGACAATCCAAAATGAAAGATCCTGGAGAAAACGGCTTTGGCAAACCAGACTTCCACTGGGAAAGTCAGCCCCAGGCTCAGGGTGGGAAAAGAATGAAAAGCCTCTGAAAAACATGTTGGGATAAACTGCAGCTTCTGCTGGTTGATCCCAAAATCCAGAGCATCGATCCTGGCTTTTGTTTGGAAAAATCCCAAGGTGTTTGTTGCCCCCCACCCCACGTCTAGCACACACCTCACCAGCGGAGAATAATTTCCTTTCAAAGGACCTTCAGATACTTGAGGCTTTCAAATTTCCTCCATTTTCCTCCTTTTCCTCCGTTGCATTGATCTGAATATCACACGGGCTGCACAAAATTACGAATACCTCGTAAGAAAAGCAGTGAGAGCAGCTCGGAGCCTGGACACTGCCCGCTGCTGCAGACCCAGCAGATTTCTTCTTGCATTTCCAGCACCTCAGTGGAGCTCCCTGCCGATCCAGGACATCCAAACCTCACCAGGCACGCCTGAGAGTTTGCTCTGCAGTTCCAGAGATTATTTCTGAGCCTGATCCAACCCAATGCACTCGGATCCAAACGTCCCAGCTGAGGTGAGATCCCAGCTTTCCTTGGTGCCCCGGCAATGGGGAAGAGGCGCTGGCAATTTGCAAATCCAGCTCCGATTGAAACTCAGCCCTCACGTGTTTTGGGTTTTAACCATTCCGTGGCTCTTTTCCAAAGGCCTGGGCTCTCTCCACGTCCTGAGGTTTTTCCAGGGGAGCTGGGGCAGCTGGGCCCTGGGAGCTGAGCTGGGTCTCGGAGCTCCAGGTTTTTGCTGGGCTGAGCAAATCTTCGTTGCTTTTTAAATCCAGATTATTTCCAAATAAATCAAAACCCCAGGAGTTTGCACAGCCTTTGACATCAACACCCCCCCTAAAAAAAAAAAATCCCTTCCCAAGCCCTCAGGACGCTGTGACCCCACCACGCCCAAGATCCCTGAGGACGATATTTCCTTGACTGCCCTGCTGCAATCCCGTGCCGAGGATGTTCTCCAAGGCCCAGGTTATCCCAGCTCGGTGCGGCAGCTTCGTCTCATTAGGGCAGCAGAGTTTTCACACCAAACCACCCCCAAATACCCGCGCTCTCAAGGACAGGCCCTCGAAAGAGCGAGCGATAACCGCGAGGAAGGCAGCCAGCTCTGGCTCAGATTTTATGTTTTCCTGCTGGTATTTTCACCACAGGCTATTTTATATTTTTCATATTCCCCACATATTCTTTTTTTTTTATTATTATTTTTTTTTTTCCCCCTCCTCCATCAAGTTGCTCTTTGAGGTCACATCTGTTCAGGGCTCCTAACGGTTTTTATGGCAACTTCTCGGAGCAGGGAAGCACCGGGGCGCACAGGGAGCTGCAGAGAGACAGGGACGGGTCAGGGGCGGCTTCTCCCCATCCTGAGCCATTTGCTCAGGTCCAGCTCAGGTGTTCTATCAACCAAGAGGAGCCCGGCCTAAGACCTCCCGTCCCAGGCAATGTGGGGAAGATCAAACCGTCGGAGCGCTGCAGGAAATTCTGGCAGCTGGCTTTTGGGAGCTGCACCGGGAGCTCCATCACTCACGCCCAGCCTCCTGCGGGTGCATTTTTCAATTGATATCCCTTAAATAACCTTAATTACGCGCGCGTTCGAGCGCCTCATCCAGCGGGGAAAATTGAGGAAGACACTTATTAAAAAGAGGCACCAGCACATGTGGGATTATTTTTCCAGCCATCCCGTGTGTTGATATAAAGTATTACATTTGAGTCAAAGCTCATTTGGGTGAGCAGCCGAAGTGAAAGCCGAGCTGCTCGGCGTCGTGGCCGCCCAATTAGCGCGGTGATTAGCCCGGGCTAATATCAACAGAGCCAGGCCTGGGGCTCTGTGGCAATTCCATCACCACACGGCTCCCAGCCACTTCCTGAGGCTTCCAGCCTCCCAGGCATCCCTCAGGAAAAGGCCAGGTTTTGTTTCGGGAGAAGCCAAGCAGCGTTGCCTCGTGGAGGCCAAATACTCACGCTGATGGTTTTACCCCCGGTTTTCCAATGTTTTTTCCCAATTTTCGAGTGTTTTTTCCCCACTTTTCCGACGTTTTCCCTGCACACCTGATCTGTTGTTCCCAGCTCCGGCTGCTGGAAATTGCTGATGAGGAGTTGTTTGTTTTCACTTGGATTTTGCCTGACCCTGGATGCGCGGCGCTGCTGGAGCTCCTGAATCGTGGTTTATGCCGATGAGACGCTTGCGGAGGAGCCCTGAAGGTGCACAGGGATGTTTATTTGTTTGATTTAAAAAAAAAAAAAAAAAAAAAAAAAAAAAAAAAGCTGTTTAAGCTCCCAGTCATTAGCAGAACACGCGTTTTGCTTACGCAGAGTGTTCACAAATAAATAAGTTCTTTTCAGAATCCCCATCCCCGCCGATCATCTTCGGTTTGTGACTTCTCCCCCTGTTCCCTCTCAAGCGCCGCCAGCAAAACCAAAGCTGGCTCTGTCTTTATCTGCCTCTGGACAAGAAAGTTTATTTTCTTTTATTTTATTTTTTCTATGTTTTGCTGTAAGTTGATATTCATTTTGAATATTTTCATCTTCTCCTCCCATCCCGCCTCGAACTTTTTTCCGCAGCCTCCTTGGCCAGCCAAGTGGGTTCATAAATCCTTGGCATCTTCCTAAGCTTTTCAGTTTAAAAGGAGAAAGAGGAAGGAATCGTGATTTCGATGTATTTAAGCATAGACGGAAAAGTCTGATTTGAGGAAATTTTGAGCTGAAAAAAATAGGTGTTTTACAGGGAATTCCTGCTGGATGTCTGAAAGGGTTATTTTCTTGTACATATGTGACTCAGTTCTCACACGAAGATTCAAATACATATGTGAGAGAGTTGCACGCGTAACTCACATTTATATACACGTGAGAGAGAATTCCATATTTATATTTACAGAAATCGAGCACAGGAGGAGCTTGCAGCTCATTACAAATTATTGTCATTACAAATTACAAATTATTGTAATCATTGGATCCAAATTGTTCCACGCTCCCGACGTTTTTTCTGATTGCGTTTGCAAGCGATCCTCAAAAGCAGAGCTGCTTTGCAGAGGAATTGCTCGCGGTCCTGTCCCAGGGATAAAACCCTGGCAAATGTGGGAACGGTTTCCCAATGAGCGATTCCAGCTCGATCCGAGCGGTTTTGGTGAAACATTCGGGAGCTCCAGGAAGTGCAGTCACTTCCTCAGGGATTTCTGAAACCCGGATCACGGGCACGTCCAAACCAAGGATGGCCCAGCCCTGGCATCGGGGCCGAATTGGGCAAATTTGGGCTGGCGCCAACCCCAGGGAGCCCTGATCGTGTTTTGGAATACCTTTGGCACCGGGATGGAGGAGCTGCTCTGGATTATCGTTAATGCTGCCACGAGCGTCTGGAATTCACTCCGCGTTTTTTCCCTTCCAGGTTCCCAACTCAGATCCATCTTGGAGTCTGTGATTTTTCGCTCTAGAAAAAACTTCTTTACGCTGTCATGCTTTAACTTTTTTTTTTTTTTTTTTTTTTTTAATTAACTGATTTAATCCTGATTTTTTGGGATTCTTTTCCACAACACAAACCTGGATTGAATCGACTTCCTTTTGTGGTTATTCCATTCACATTTGCTTTCGGGATGCAGCGTGGAGCCAGAGAGACACTGAATTATAGACTTAGAAAATCCCGAGCTGATGAGCTCTTCTTTCATTCAGGAAACCAGAGAACGAGCTCAGGTACCAATGCAAACCAAACTGATTGAATTAAACAACTGTCGTTTGTACAGATGAACAAATTAATGAATTTAACAATTTTTGGTTACTTGTACATAATTTGTCCACGTGCTTTAGTGGACACGTGGACAAATTACAAATTTTTCTGGACACCCATCTGTATCAGCTCCAGTGGAACCTTTCCTCTCTCCCCCGTGTAAAAAATGTTTTTTTAAACATTTAATACATTCTGGTTTACAAGAAATTCTTCCTTTTCTTCACCCCTAAAAGCCTCCTCTGGATGTCCTTTGATGAGACCGGAAACCAAGCACTCAACCCGGATTCACGGCAAAAATCACTCGAGAGCCACCAAATAATTTCGTTTCGAGGGCTGCTGGGCGTGTTCCACCGCCGTTTCCCTGGAAATGGCCAAGAGTGGAATTTTCTCCCCTCCCTGCCCCAAGCCGACACTGACGGGAGCCCTTCCACGAGGGGAGCTCCGAGCGAGGCTGATGCCCTCCCTTCAGACACATCCCCCTCCGTTTCCTCTCGCCCGATGCAATGTAAATAAACCCTCGCGGGCTACCGGGAAGCTCGGAATGCTGCTCATGTGTTCCGAATAAGGCACTCCCGAAAAAAGCAAAATGCCCCCAGGCTGAGGAAGGGAATCGGCGGCGGCGGAGGGGAAAGGTCGAGGGGTGCAAGTGGGCTTTTTCCTGGAGTCGTCCGAGGGGACGGAGAGCGGGGCCGAGAAACGCTCGGCTAAAATAAAACAAAGGAGAAGGAGGGAGAAAACGCGTGGCCGTGCTGGTGGATGGCTGGTTTGGCTGAGCCCGGCTGCTCCCTGGAACTGAGGGGCTCTGCTTGGCAAAAGCGGGGATTTCTCTGGTAAAACTCCTGCTTTTCCTGCTCCTGCTGCCCTCCAAGAGCACAGAACCGTGGCCTGAGGGGATTTGTTGCCCACACCAACCTGGAAATGGTTGAGAATGGGGCTGGAGACTGCTTTTACAGCGCTAAACCTGTTTCTTTCACTCCTGAATTGTAGTAAAACCTCCACACGAACAGGAATAGGCAGCTTCAAGTGTCCTACTTGCAACCGCAGTAAAAATCAACTGCAAAGCTGTTTCCATTCAATCTGATGCCTTTCAAGCCCAAAATCCAGCCCTTGGAGTCTCCTTTTGTCCACAGAACTGGTCTGGACACCCAGATTTGGAGGCATGGAGTAGGTGTCAGCTTTCCTCCGTTAGAATCTGGTGTTCAGGGCAAAATCTGGTTTTGCAGGGCAATATAAGAGTAAATACAGCCTTAGGAACTGGAAGGAAGTTACTCATGGGAATATTTCCCCCATCACAAATCAGCCTTCCCCTCCTGCCCTCAAACCGGCAAAATTAAGCTCAAAACGATTAAAGGAATTGAAAGATGTCAACCGAAAGGTTTAACCCGGCAGAATGGTGTCTCTTGTCTATTCCCAAACAGTTTCATGTAAGGCACAGCCTGCCTTTAATTTTAGTTTTTTTGGCAGCCTGCAGGACTTTTAAAGAGATCCTAATGATCCCTAAATCACAGATAACTGGAGCTGTAAACCCCAGCTCTGCTCTCCTCATAAAGTCGTCCCTGGCCAGCTCTCTGTCGGGAGTGATTTTCAGTCAATTTGATCTTCAATAAATAACAGCCTGGGTAAACAGGTGAACTCACAGCAGAATAATCCTCCCAGCCCTTCCCCAACCCTCCCAGCCCCAGGGCCGGCGGGGGGGGGGGG
>VZRN01002720.1:723090-734454 GCA_013397935.1 Dasyornis broadbenti | reverse complement strand
TATTTACTGCCCGAGCATAAGGTAGCAAAATGTACAGGAATAAAGGAGCTGCTGCTTAAAATACCGGGGGAGAGGCAGCCGGGGCAGGGAGGCAGGAATGGCAATAAGAGCCAGACTGCTGGGAGCTCGCAGCAGCCCGGCTCAGCGGCTGCTCGTCCAGGATCCCATTCCCCATCCCTCACGCGGGGAGCGGGGATTCTCCAGCCACCTGAGGGGTTGAGCGCTCAATTTCTGATCGCCTTCGTGAGGGCTGGGATTGGCCTCGGGGTGGACCCGGCCCCGTTTCCCCGCAGCCTGGGGCTGTGGGGTGCGGCGAAGGCAGAGCCCGGGCTGGCTCCGGGAGCTGCGGGATGGGCCCTGTCAGCGCCAGGGGCTCGGGATGCGTCCACGGGAAATTCATCCTCCTGCAGCTCCCGAGGGGCTGAGCATGGGGCAAAGGTTGGCTTCGGAGCTGATCTTGCTGCTGGAAAATTCCTCGTGCTCCTGCCCCTGCTCTGCTCTCCCTCCCCTCGGCGCTGCTGGGCTTGTGTCACTTGGGTTTGGGCCCAGATCGCTTCCAATCAAGGCCCAAATGTACTTCAAAAAGCACAAAAAGCTCCTAATCGAGTTATTTTGTGAATTTCTATTTAAGAGAACCAATGATTTTTAAGGCCCTTTCCAGCCCTAACCATTCCATGATAAAACCCAGCACGTTTTAAACTCAGGTGGGTCAGGTGTGGTGTGTGGGCACAGTTTTATGCAACAAACACTTTAAAAAAACCACAAAAAACTCCTCTCTTTCATTGTATGTCAATTAAATTTTAAAAGAATGACTTTTCCTTTTTCTGGACAGAATTTCAGACTCATTAATTTTAGAGGAACCTTTCAATCCAAGCGTGATGCTTATGAAGCGTTTTTCTCTGTGGGTTCTGTGCCAGGGAAGGGCTTTTCCCTGTCCTTCACGGGAAATGAGCCGTTCCATTTCTATTTTCTTGGCTTAAAGGAAAACGATTCCCGTTGTGGGGAAATAAAAGAAAGGAAAGGGAGAAAAATTACCAGGCAAGGCTGAATTTTAGTTTTATGAACAAACCTCAGGTTTTATCTGAGCTGGAACTTTTAAAAATTCAGAATATCTTGGGGGAAAAAAAAGTTGTCTCCGTTCCGTTGTCGGTGTTGTCTGAGGAAGGAAGAATTCCCTTGGTTTGTCTGACAGGAATCATGGAATCGCTCAGGTTGGAAAAGACCTTTGAGACCATCAAAGCCAACACCCAACAAAAGGCACGGGGCACAAACGTGCTGGCAACATCAGCTTTGGGAGGGCGGAAGAAAGGGTGGGAAAATTCCCAGAGCGAAACTGCGGAATCCTAAAGGCACAGGGAGGCCTTGAAGCCCTAAATCCCAGGGCGCGTTTCCCTCGCAAGAGAAGTTCTCCGCGGAATTTGTCTCCGTCTAAAACTTTCCGAACTGAGCGGGGATTGAGCTCCAGGCCGCTTCAAAAATTCCCTGCACCCCTTAAATCTTTCCTGCCCAGATTAAAGTTACCTGCATTTATTTATTGATTTATTTATTTATTTACTTATTTGTCACCACTTTTACCTCAGGTTTTTTTTTTTTTTCCCTCTCCCTCCCCGGATTCTCCTCCTCCGAATTCTCCAGGACTTCACCCCCTTCACCCCAGGTGTGTGTGTGTAGGGGGGAGTTTTAAAATCCACTCGACTCATTTTCAAATCCCTCTGCTCAATGCATTATTGAGAGCTGCTCTTTATTTTTAAACTTTTCCAGGAAGTTAAAAATAGACCCCGGTCCTTTTCATTCCCTTGTAAATAAAGAGCGGCTCAGGGCTCTGCGTGGAGCCGAATCCATTGCTCGGGAATTCCAGCTGGGGAATGCATCACTTCGCTCCTTCGGGGCTATTGCTGCTTCCCTGAAAGAATCCCAGCCTGGTTTTCGGCCCTTCCCTGGTTTTTGGCCAGTCCCAGGTTTTTGGCCAATCCCAGGTTTTTGGCCATTCCCGCTCTGCTCCGGTTTAAATCCACTCGAGAACCATGGATTGAGCTTGGATTCCTTTGGTACCGGGAGTTTGAGCAGATGCTGGACAGAAACACTTTGATTTTTTAATTTTATTTTTAGTTAAATGTTCTTTTTTGGTTGGTTTTTTTTTTTTTTCCAGAATATCCCGAGGTCGTGTCGATCCTGCAGAATGAAAATCTATTTTTAAAACCCACCATGACAGAGCATGAAAATGTCTTTTAACAAAGAAATTCTGTCCTCTTGTTGCTTTGGACTGGGGGTTGTTCAGGAGCGCCGACCTCATCCCGTCTGAATGTGGAATAATCTGCCTCAAATGCTTTATTTCCCCTTTAAAAAGTCCTTTATTTCCCCTTTGAAAAATCCCTTATTTCCCCTTAAAAAAATCCCTTATTTCCCCTTAAAAAATCCCTTATTTCCCCTTTAAAAATCCCTTATTTCCCCTTAAAAATTTGCTTACGTCCCCTTAAAAAAACTCATTTATTTCCCCTTTAAAAATTGCTTATTTCCCTTTAAAATAATTTGTTTATTTCCCCTTAAAAATTCCCTTATTTCCCCTTAAAAAATTCGCCTCCGCTCCTGACGCTCGTTGTGTTCATCCGCTCAAAGCTGCAGCACGGGGAGGCCTCGTCTGGGGTTTCCACGCGGTGGAAACAAACGGGCAGCGCCGTCAGATCAGTTTTGGGGTGGGAAAGGGAACCTGGGTCCTTTGGGCTCCTCCAAAGCTGGGCTGGATGGGTGGGACAGCGGCTCAGGAATTGTGTTGTTAATCCGAACTCGTGATTCCCAGCAGCGAGCTGGAAAGCAGCTTCTGTTCGTTAAAATCAAGCTGTGCCTGGGGAAGCCACGGGTGCTTTCCACGTCCCAGGAAAATGGTCCCAAAAATCACAGGAACTGGTGATTGTGACACTTCTTAATCTGGGATGTCAAGGATGAAGCCTTACAGCAGCAGAGATGTTTCGAGAGTAAGGAGCTCATGGAGAAGTTAAATTGGGATTCTCCAAACCCAAGGATCAAACCTGGAGCGTTCCTGGAAGGCCTAGAGGTGAAAAGAGGGACCCTCTCTTCTTCCCAGGGGGAGGGAATTGGAAAGGAAAAAAGGAAAGAAGGAAAAAAGGAATAAAGGAAAAAAGTGAAAAAAGGAAAAAAAGGGAAAAAGGAAAAATGGAAAAAAGGAAAAATAACTGCTAGGATGGAGATAAATGAATAAAAACACCCTGCGAGCAAGGAGGGGCAGCTGGGGCGCTACACCCAACGGCAAGGGTGGGAAAACAGGGCTGGAAAATAAATATTCCCATGGGGATGAGCTTTGGCAGGTCCTCATCTCCACCGTGCTGTCCCTGGAACCCACACCTCAGGCTGGGCTGGGACAGAGACCTGGGCTCAGGGAAAGGATGGGAAATGAAAATTCAGTGTTTGGGTCCATCTGCTCTGCCAGGTCCCTGGGATTCTCAGCTGCGGGGCCTGGGGAGCTTCAGAACCAGAGGAGGAATGAGGACTTTGAGGAATGAGCATTTTAAGAAATGAGAATTATTAGGAATAAGCATTTTAAGGAATGGGGACTTTAAGGAATGAGCATTATTGGGAATGAGAACTTTGAGAAACGAGCATTATTGGGAATGAGAATTTTGAGAAATGAGGATTTTAAGGAAAGAGGATTTTAAGGAATGAGCACTTGAAGTTTGGTCTTCCTGCAGCTGCAGAAGAAACCCCCCTGTCCTTCAGGGCAGATGTGGCTGCTCTGCCTCCAGACACTGAAATAATATCAGGGAGAGGTCCCTGGTTAATTATCCAAAATGAAGCAAAATTAGGGATGCATCCGGATCCATCCCAGCAGCTGGAGTGGTAATAATGCCTTGGGAAGAGGATGATTTCAACTGGTTGTGAAAATCTCACTGAAACAGGAAATTCTGGCTAAAATAAAGCCAGTTTGGGTTTCTTGAACAATGAATTTCAGCCCCTTCTTGGGGTTGTGGAAGCGTTCAGTGCTGGTCTCATCTTGAGCCGATTCTATTCTTTACCTTGGATTTTATAAATGCCTTTCAAAAACAAAATAAATACGAAAAGGATTTGACGTTTCACACGTTTCTAACTCAAAGGAAATAAACCTTGGTAGGAATAATTCGTGGCTTCGTGAATTGTCTGCAGACATTTGAAGATCCTCCAAAAGTACCAGAATCTCATCTGGTTTTCCGTGATTAAACTTCTGCTTTTTTAAAAAAAAAAAAAATTAAAAAAAAAATCAGAGTTTAAATATCTGCATGGAGGAGAACCTCGTTTTGATGCTGCTATGGTGACGCTGCCCTATCGAAAAATATGCAAGAATTAATCAGCCTTGCCTGGAAACTTGAAGTGAGGAACAAAATGTTCATCCTTTCCCTACCACAAACGTGTGGGGGGAGACAAAGGTAACCTGTTCCTGGTCTAAAAATAGCAAAAATTGCCTCATTTCACAACCAGATCCATCGGGAAAAGATACTCAGGTTTGTGCTGTTCCGGGGGGGAGCATCCTGGAGCGCTCTGAAAATGGCCACAGCGCTCCAGGCAGGCTGGCAACCCCCTGGAGCTGAAGGCACCAGCAAATTTTGGAATATTTCTCCTTCAGTCCAGGCAAGGAAGGTGAAATCGGGGGGGGTTTTGGTCTCAGGGAAGGACGTTGGTGGAGCTGGAAAAGCACATCTTTAACGAGGTTTGCGTGGGCTGGATGTCTCCCAAATCAAGCCCAGATACTTGGGAAAATAGAAAGAAAAAATTATTAGAAATCGTAAAAATGAGGAATAAAAGGGAAAATCCCACAGGATTCCCTCCCAACACCACCCTGGGGAAGGCTCAGCGCTCCAGCCCCGCTCAGGGTTATTATTATCCCTGCTGTTGGTGCTATTTAGTCTCTCAAATCAAACCCAAATACTTGGGAAAATATATATAAAAAAAAAAATTATTAGAAATCATAAAAATGAGGAATAAAAGGGAAAATCCCACAGGATTCCCTCCCAACACCACCCTGGGGAAGGCTCAGCGCTCCAGCCCCGCTCAGGGTTATTATTATCCCTGCTGGTGGTGCTATTTGGGAATTTCCAGGACACGCAGCGGTAACTTCAGGCAGCGCTGGCAGCGAGAAGCCCCAGCTCTGAACTATTTCAGACCCGAGCCCATCAGCAGCTCCTCACGGGGGCTTTGCAGGGCTCACCCAGGCCCCGAGTGAAGCTCTCTGCTGGTAAAATAAAACCCCACCACAATATTTAGCTTGCCACTGCGCGCCTCCAGCGTGTCCAGAGTGACTTCATTTTCCATAGGGAGAGGGGAAAGCAGGGAGGGGTTTGTGCTGTCATTCCCAGGTGGCAGAAATGTGCTCTTGTCGCTTCGACAGAGGCATTTAGGGAGATGGAGCACCCGACAAGTGCTTGTCCCGTCAGGATTTTGATGGGTCTCACGCGGGGAAAACCGGGCGCGGCATTAATGAAGTGCTGGGCTGAGTGGGCTGCGGCAAGCGGAGTTTGCATAAATAAATGTATAAAAATAAAATGAGGGAAGATGAATGCCGGCAGTGGTGAAGGCGAGTGACTAAGGAAATAAATATGTAAACTGTCAGGGAGCGAGAACAGAGAAATCAAACATCAGGAAATTATGTTTTTACAGATCCAGCAGGGAAAATTGTCAGTGCGGATTGCTTGTTTAACTGTTGATATTATTGGGAAAATGAACACTGACAGCTCCAATGAGCTCCTAGAGCTTTCAGATCTGCCTAATGACAGATCTGTCACAGGGGTCTTTACCCAGTGCTGCTGGGACTCAATAATGGCCAGGACTAATTAAGAGGTTGTAATCAAGCTGTATCTGAGCCCTGACCCAACATCCGCTGAAGTTTAGGATAATCCTTCCCTCAGCCTCGAGCGCTGCTCGCTCCTCGTCTCCAGAGCTGCTCCACACAAACCAACCCCAGCTCTGCTCCTGCAGGGAAGGACCGGCTCTGGTGGCTCCTTAGAACTTCCAGCGCTGAGGAACCGAATCCCAAAATGATTGAGGTTGGAAAAGATCTGTGGGATCACGGAATTCAGTTCAATTCCCCAGCCCCGAGCACTGAATGCCACGTCCTCGGACACTCTCCAGCACCTTCCACCCTTCCCACGCAGAAATTCCCTCTGCAGAGCCCTCAGGGGCTCGGCGGAATTGTCCAGGATCGCAGTGTGCTGCACATGACACATCTTGGAAGTGTGAAAACCAAGCGCTGGCGTTTCTCCCCCAGCCATCTCTGGAGAGTGATTCGGCCTCGGCTCCGTCCCAGCTCCGGAGCTGCAGAGCCCTCACTGTTCTGGCCAGGAGTACAAACAATTTCCATTGTGCAGCTCAAGCAGAAACAAATCGACACGAAGCTGTGGGATCTTGCCCTTTGAAGTGCTGTCCCTTGGCGCGGGGAGGTGCAATCATTAAACAAATGTGTTTATCTACCGGGGCAGCTTTGATCTGGCATGGGCAGCAAAAGCCTCATCGCCGCTCCGAGCGTGAGGGGCTCTCCGAGAACAAAGAGCAGAAAGCTGGTGCTGGGCATGGAGCCTGCCAGGGAGGGCTTGGGAAGCCTTTCAGTGCCTTCCAACACCTCGGAGAGGAATTTTGATTCCTTATGATGTGTCTCTTCCTCATTTACCTTTGGAAGCGCCCTGTGGTGTTAAAGCGAAAAGCGCTTTCGTTCCTCGGGGAAGAGTCTGGGGGCAAGTCAGGGAGATTTATTGAGGGCAGCCACGAGCTCATCGTGCTCCTCGCTCCAGCCAAAAGCCACGTAGGGCTGCAGCTATCCAGGCTCGGGTGAGCTCCGTGTGCTCAGCTGCAGCTTTAGAAGATTTTGCTGTCTTGGAACACGAGGGGCTCCTCTCACACCTTCAGGCCATAAAGCAAAACCCATCGCCTCGAGCACTCGATGCCTTCCAGGTCCATCATCTGTCGGGTTCCCTCATCTGCAGATGGTCCTGGGAGCTGCTGGGGCAGGGGGAGTTCCTGGCGTCGTTTTGCTCAGGTGTGAACAACTCTGAGTCCAAGGCACTGTCAGTGCTGGGTGCGGATTTCCCACAAATCTCCCTTTTGAGGCTCTTCCCTTTTAACGAGTTACAAAACCCACTAATCCACTTTCTCCCTTTTCATGACGAGCTGCGAGTGCCCAAATATTTCCCCATCTGCCTCCTGCCTGCACAATGCGCTGCCTTTCCAGCCCAGTAAAACGCAGCATTTACAGCATTCCAAAAGCTGTTGCCCATTAGCAGTTTCTCAGGCTTCAGAGTGTTTTGCAACCCAGCAGTCTGCCTAATGATTGAGGGGAAAACAACATAATCATGTGCTGACATTCCAAGTGATTTTATAAGCCACTTTTATCTGGGATGCCCTTTCCCTCGCTCTCCACGTTGGTCTGAATCCGCTCCATCCACCGCTGCTTTCCGGGCTGCAGCCCTAGGGGTCCCCCTTCAGCTGCTCTGGAGCTTCCCTGTTTGAGGCCTGGCCCCTCGTGCTCCGGAGGGAAATGGAATTCAGCTTTTGGGAGCTGTTGTGAGCTGCCCTGGG
Source organism: Dasyornis broadbenti (assembly GCA_013397935.1). Classification (NCBI taxonomy): domain Eukaryota; kingdom Metazoa; phylum Chordata; class Aves; order Passeriformes; family Dasyornithidae; genus Dasyornis; species Dasyornis broadbenti. Next base: position 726,900 of record VZRN01002720.1, on the reverse strand, counting down.
TCTCCACTGGAATTATCCCCAGAGGCACCTTCACTTTAATTAAATCTGTCCTGGACAAGTGAAAACCGTGGCTCGCTTTGTGCTGCGGAGACGGGAGGGCACGGCTGGATCGTTCGTCTGCAGGCCTTGGGATGGGGTGGCGGTTGGAAAACGGGATGGTGTCCTGCATGTCCTGAGGGGCTGGGAACGCCTGGGGAGCAACCCTCGGAGTCACCACGCCTGGAAGGCTTCGGAAAATGAGCGGATGTGGGATTTTGGGACGTGGTTTGGTGGGCAGGGTGAGACTCGGTCAAAGGTTGGACTTGGAGGGCTTTTCCACCCGTGATGGCCAGAGGTGTCTCAGCTCCCGGATGTAAAATCTTCCCTGTGTTGGAAAATCCCGGGTGCTGCTTCCCTCTGGGGAGCTTTATTCCCTTTAAATCCCTTTTCTAAGGGTTCCAGAGACATCGGGAATGTCGTGGCCTCTGAACTCCCAGGTGAGAACATCTGGGCTCCCGTTAGATCAGGAGAGGCCTCAAAACCACTTCCCTCTCATGGAGCAGCTTTGCAGGGTGGGAAAAGTCCACAGAACACAAGAATCTTGTAGTCCACATGTTCAGAGGTTCTCCTGCTTCTTCTGGACACTGGAAACAATTCCAGTTTTCCTGTGGGTGGGAGACGTGCCGCAAAAAAACGCTCCGCAAGGTTTTGCAGGGGTTTTGTTGAAGCTGGCATAGGGCAGAGCACGTGGCAGAGCTTCTCCCTGATTTCTGAGCTTTGGGGAGCTTAAAAATGCGCCTGATTGAGCTGGGAAGCCACAGGTGCACCCCAAAGTAGAAACTGGCCCCAGTTCTTGTGGTGTTTGCCAAGGAAACCATTTGTCAGCTGCACCAAAAACCCAGGCTGGCTGAAACTCCCGTTGGTTGGGCTGATTTTGAACAAGACCAGCCAAAATTACCTTCTGTCGGTCTGAGGTTTACCTGAGTCCTTACCAATAAAGCACGAACCTATTTCATTGGAATTAGGGGAGTTCTCATCGTCCCCAGAGGAAAAGGGGGAAAGAGATGTAAAAACGAAACAGAATTCCACCCCTGTGCCCCCACTGTGCAAAAAAATCCTGCAAAGTCATTTAGCAGTGGTTTTATTCCTGGTGGGTTTCTCTAATCCCTCCAAGAAAAGCTGAAGGGTCAAAAGCGATGCTCACTTTTGACAGGGCTTTACTGGAAAGTTTGAGGCAGTGGAAAACAATTTCTTGGTTTGGTTTGTTTTTGTTTTGGTTTTGTTGTTTTTTTTTTCTTTTTTTTTTTTTTTTTTTTTTTCTTTTTTTTTTTTTTTTTTTTTAATGTCAGTGATATTTGCAATTCGCCAATTCCGTGACATTTCTGGCGACTCCTACACGTGCCAGGAAACGCCAAGCCCCAAACTCGGGACGCAAACCACGGGAACGGGGAGGGTAAAGTGATAGGGGTTGTTTCATCTGGGAGCCAAGGCTGTCACCTTGAAACGGGATGGATCATTCTCAGAACAGATCAACTATTTCTGTGGGGAAAGGCTTTATAAAGACTATTGTCTCGGTAAACTATGGAAGAGCAGAACTTGAACTCCCTCTCAAGAGCATCTGTCCAAAGCTGTACAATTCCGTCTGTGGGTACCCAACACGAGGCCAAACCACTGGGACTTCAAAAAAAAAAAAAAAAAAAAAAAGGATCTTTCGGAAGAAAATAGAGACCTCATTCATTCATTCCAGAAGTGAAATTTAAAAATAATTAAGCAAATTGAAAAATAAGGAATTATTTCTGCATTGTTATATGTTCATAGTTTCCAGTGTTCAGATGTTAAAATTGCGGGCGGCTTTTCTTGGTGGCTGAACTAAAGAAAGAAGAGAGAAAGGGGGGAAAAGGTCCAAAGGGGATTTCATTAAAGTATTAAAAGTTACGAGGGGCGCAGCTGTCTGATCACTTCATCGTCCCTCAGGGAACAGTCAAAGGGTCAGGATTGATGACAGCCCCATTTCAAGCGTGTCAAAGGGAAAATATCCTGCATGTCCGAGCAGCCTCTGGAATTAACGGTTGCAGGAAGCCACGGGAGGGGATGGTGGAGCTGGGCTTTTTAAAGGGCTGGGTTGCTTTATAAACAGCAATAGCTGGCAGGGGATCTTTCTATAAATTACATTTCTATAAATTACACTTCTATAAATTACATTTCTGTAAATTATATTTCTATATTATATTTATATCCTGACACCGGAGAGCTCTGAACTGGGGTTCAGTGGTGGCCAAGCCTTGGCACAAACCGAGGTTATTGGAAAACAGCAAAGCCCCACGCGCTGCTCAGTCTCAAACCTGAATGGACCACGAGCACGGCAATGGATTGACAAACTCAATTCAACCTGTGCTTTTGGATGAGGCTAAGGAGTCTCAGTCTTAGACTCAAATCAAACACGGCCACCATGAGCCCTTCATGCCTGGATGCTGGTGCCGTGTGGCTCCTTTAGACTTTGCCTCGCTGCCACCAAAAAAACCCCAAAATGTACAAAAAAAAAAAAAACCCCAAAACCCACTTTCAGACTCTTCAATGCAGCCTGAATCTCCCTGGCTAATACCTGTGGCACCCTGCACACTAAACTGGGAGTAAATGGCATTTTTTTCCCCCTCCAGAATTGACCTTTATTGCTTCGGCAGCAGCACTTACAGCAGCACAGGAGTTACCGAAGAGGCGGCTGGGCTGAGCCGAGGTACTTGCAAGCAGTGAATAAAACGTTACCTGGAGCAGCCTATTGACGGGAATAAAACCCTCTGTGCTCCTGGCGTTATTTTCTAATCTTGTTTGGCTCCTGAGGAAAACCTGCCCGGCTCCCCTCGCTCTGCTGCAGCCAGGGATTGTGAGTCAGTGCTGGGTTTGCAGGTTATTAACTCGTCTATTCTTGGGTAATTAAATAGTGTGAGATGTGCAAGTTAGAGCGAAAAAAGAAGGCAAGAGGTAGGAAAATTTGTTTCCTCCTATTCCAAGGGTTTATTTTTTGCTCAGCCCCTTTCTATTCTTCCGTTTTCTTGGCGTCAGCGTCGTTTTGAGGAGTCAGATCCCACGTTAGCCTTCGTTATTTTTAATTCTCTCTCTGCTTCCACGGATGGGGCAGCCTCAGCTTCCCTGGGCAACCTGTGCCAGTGCCTCCCCACCCTCCCAGGGGAGAACTTCTCCCCTATATCCCCTCTCAATTTACCCTGTTCCAGCTTCAAGCCATTCCCCCCTCATCCTATCCCTGCCCTTGCATCTTCCCTACTCTAAAGCTTCAAAAAATTTTGAAGGCAAAGCCCTCGGGCGAGTTCATCTTCACCAAAGACCCAACCGCCTTTAGTAAAAGTTCTGTTGGGTTGGTTTTTTCCCTTCTGTTTAAGGTCAGGAATGGGCAGGGAAATTTAAACCTTTAAACATTTAAACATTTAAATCAAGTTACCCTTTCAAACCGTTGCCCAAAGCCTGCGGGCCGATGGTTTCTTCTGGAAATCTCCTGGCAAACAGCAGCCTCAGAAGTTTCGCCGTTGTGCTGGAATTGGAGCTGGCTGGGAGCTTGCAAACGTGAGCAAAAACAGCGCAAGGGTCAGCGTGGATCCCGCTGCCAGGCTGGAATCCAAACTCCCCGCCAGGGCACTGGATTTACCTCGAAATGTCCCCCAAAGTGCTGCGGGCGAGCCTGGGAATTGGAGGGGAGTTAAAGGTGGGGATCTTCCCTGTGCCTGACCTGTCCTGGGAAGAGTGGCCAGCAAACACGGCTGGGGCAGGCTGGTCCCGTCCACCAGAGTTTTGTAAGGTCAGGACAAACCTCCCTGCACG
>VZRN01002720.1:708456-723081 GCA_013397935.1 Dasyornis broadbenti | reverse complement strand
TTTAAAGGGCGGAAAAAACCCCCCGCCACCACCCCCAAAAAAAAAAAAAAAAAAAAAAAAGTCCTCCAGGAGTGAGAAGATATCACAGGATCTTATCTCAAAGAAATCCCTTGCAACCCTTTGTTTTGGTAGTCACCAGCACTCTGGGGCCAAATATCAAAGTGAAACACTTCAATTAATCAATTTTTAGGAAAAAAAGCCCTGCTCATTGCCCTTTTAACCACTTTCAAAGTGCCCGGATGATGCCAGGAGGAAGAGGAGCAAAGCAAGGCCCGCCCAGGCCGGGCTGTGACCGATGGCCAGGCAGAGCCAATCCCAGCAGCATTTGAAAGGACATTTCTCCCAGTTCCAGCCCTACTCCAGTTTTGGAGAGGTGGGAAAGCTGGGGAAGTGGACAAGAGTAGCTCTGGCTGGTGAGCCGTAACCTGTTTTGGTCTCTGCTAATTAATTTGGCAGTGGCTGCGCTGTGTGCTATTCTTAGGCTCTCTGTCCCTCTCTGCAACAAATTAGGGCTTTCACATCTGCCTAAAAATAAAACTTTCCTGTCTGCTGGCACACGAGCCAAACCAGAGTGCAGCATGTGTGCAATAAAGATGCACAGCTGTTCTGTCCATGAACCCGGGAACGTGTGAGGGGGATTTTTTGGGAAGGATACAGGAGGTGCCCAACACCGAGGAACAGCTTTTCCGAGGAACTGCCGAGCGCTGGGGAGAAGTGGCTGCAAAAGGTGGAGTTAGAGGGAAACATCCGAGGAAGGGGGCAAGAAATTCAACAGGAAAATGTTAACTTCTTTGTGTTGTGGAAGGTGGCGTTCTTGAGGAAGGAGGAATGCTTTAAAGGGAAGGTTTGATTCCCTAATATTCCATGAAATTCCTAAAGAGCCCTAAGTTTCTGAACATTTTTCTGCCCTGACCCTTCCCACCCTCTGTAGGTGGAGCCCAGGTGTGGAGCAGAGCCTGAACTGAGGAAAAGCTTCTTTCCCCAGAGGGTGCTGGGGCACTGGACGGGCTCCCCAGGGAATGGGAGATGCCCCAAACCTGCCAGAGCTCTGGGATCGCTTGGACAAATCCCTCAGGCACGAGATTCGATATTTGGGGGTGTCCTGTTCATGGCCAGGGCTTGAATTTGCTGGTCCTCGAGGGTCCCTTCCCTCAGGATATTNTCATTTTTTTATATATATATATATTATAATTAAATATTTCATTTGCTGGCTCCTCACAGACCCTGTGTGGGATATTTAGCACCCAGCTGAGCAGCCTGTGGAGCAGAAGGTGTAGAATTTCCAGCCCATCTCGCCGGGCCACCAACCGCGTGCTCAGCGAGGCTTTTGTCACCTCCAAAGCTCGGCTCCCTCCGCGGGGGCCGAGGGCTCTGCAATTCTGGTTTCATTCTTTCCACGGCTCCTTTTCCAGGGAGCCAGGTGGAGCTGGGCTGGCTCCCCATCACCTGACACATTTAGCTCTGCTCTTTGGGTGAGATTAGCTCAGGAATTGCCTCTGCCGCTGGGGCTGGCTCTGCCTGGCCATCGGTCACAGCCCGGCCTGGGCGGGCCTTGCTTTGCTCCTCTTCCTCCTGGCATCATCCGGGCACTTTGAAAGTGGTTAAAAGGGCAATGAGCAGGGCTTTTTTTCCTAAAAATTGATTAATTGAAGTGTTTCACTTTGATATTTGGCCCCAGAGTGCTGGTGACTACCAAAACAAAGGGTTGCAAGGGATTTCTTTGGGATAAAAAAAATCTGTTAATCTGATTAGTTTGAAGCGCACTCGTTAAGATGTGTTCGCAAACAGTAATTAGCACTTTTAATTGCTGATTTAACCTCGGGGAAATGGTGATTTCTGGAGTTTGGAACCTGACTCCAAAGTCCTCTCAGAGCTCTCTCTCCAGCAATGTTTTCCCGGTACCTGAAAGATTTTCCCGAGAGGGGTCAGTGGAGTCCAGGCTGCTGATGACGAAGTCAAATCAGAGCAGCCCGTGCAAGAGTACAAAAAGCCAAACAGAAATAACACTCTCTTTATTCTTCTCCTTTTCTGAATTCCATGACATTTCACAGAAACGACTGCAAAACTTTTTCCATTCAGATTTTAGCACTGGTTTGGTGACAAACTTGAGAAGATTAGCAATTTTCCGTCATTAGGAATGAGCTCTGGTGCTGAAGCTGACTAAACCTTTCCACTCAAAGATGCATTTGCAGGTCCTTTTACAACGTTGCAGAGTTTAGGCCTTGGTTGAAGGGTGATGATGATTTTTTAGGCCAGGAATCCTCGTCCTAATTAGACAAAACCACACGGATTTCTGCATCAGCAGGACCCTCGTCCGCAGCTGCTCCTGGCTGCCGGCTGCCCCCATCATTTCATTCTTTTCTGTGCTCATTTTCCTGGCTTTTATCTCTTTGGAAAAGACGGGCCTCATCAAAGAGGGAAAAATCCTGTTTTTTTTTTTTTTTTTTTCAGTGTTTGTATTTTGCATCTCGAAAACGAAACACTTTGAAATGGTTCTCGTAAAACACATTGAGCTGTCAGGCAAGGAGACACCTGCAAAAGACGGTTTCCTTTTTGAAAACAAATAATTTCAAGGTCGTTAACACTTAACACACTAAACAAGGCAGTTCCAAAAGTCTGGTTTTTGCGTGCTAAATCATATCTGCGAAACCAAAGCGGTTTTCAGCTAAGGAAAACATTTTGCGTGAAAAATACTGATCTGTGGCCATCCCCAAGCACTGCCAAAAGTGCCTTTTCTTATCTCTCCTGACTTCCCCACCTTTCTGATGGGAGACAAAGCAGCAGCTTTCCCTGTTCCTGGTGATCTGCTCCTCTGAGCCAACGTCAATAGTGTTACTAACGTGTTTTCCACACAAAAAAAAAAAAGAAAAAAAAAAGAAAACGAACTTTCAGAGCTTTATTTGATCTTGGTGAATGCACACGAGGCCAAAAGGGAGATTTCACGGGGGCGAAGTGGGAAATAATTAATTTCTTCTTCTTCAACTCCTTCCCCGATGATTGCGGTGCCTGTTGAGCTCAGCCAGGGCCTGAAGGGAGAGCACGGAACGAGGTGGTGTTTGCAGGGGAGCTGTGCTGTTGCCATCCATTGATGCAGGGGATGAAACATGGGCGCCAGTGACTCACCGGTGTTCCCAGGAACGTCCTGCCTTGGGGACAGCTCCTGCTGGGAGCCTGAGGAACAGCCTGTGCCTCAGCAGGGATGGGATCTGAGCAGCCTTGCCTGGGCTGAATCAGAGCTGGGGATGTCACTGAAAATCGGGAAGGAAATAAAACCCCTCTAGCACTGCGTCTGAAGTGATGGAGAATCAGGCATTGCTTTGTTTCCTGGCCAGGATGCGCCAAGGAAAATATTCCAAACACACACGTTTTTATGGGATTTCCCCCCAGACTTTATCCAGCCCAAACCCATGGAGATGGATTGGTTCAATGTTCATTGGTGCAGAGTTGAGCAACCCCCAGGATCCAGTTCCCCACTGGATCCGAATCTCCTCGCCTCCGATGCTCATCAGATTTTCATTCTTCAATTTTCCTGTCAGTCCTTTGTGGCCCAGATGTGTCCCACTGTGCCAGGGCTGGTGTGGAGGGCGGTTTGTAGATGGCCACTGATGTTCCATCGATGGCCTGTTGATGGTTTTTGTCTCTCTGGGGGTCTCTGGGCTGCTCCCAGGCTGCTGCTGTGTTAAGCCCATCTCCGCAGAGTGATGCTCCATCTCCTAAAAAAAATAAACCTAAAGAAAATTCCTTTCCCCGAGGCAAAGCCAAGTCAAGCCTAACCAGCGAGACAAAATGAAAACATAAAAGTTCCGTTGTTTCCAACAGGGATGGGTGGCAGAGGTGACGGGCTGAGATCTGGGCTCTTTTCTTTGGGGCATCCTCCCTGCCGGGGTCACCGGGATGGGACTGGAACCCTGCAGGCAAATGGGCTGGGAGAGAAATGGTGGGTTGAGCTCGATTAGAGATCGGGGGGAAATGCTTTATTCAGAGAGGCCTGGCACAGGTGCCCAGAGAAGCTGTGGCTGCCCCAGGATCCCTGGAAGTGTCCGAGGCCAGGCTGGAGCAGCCTGGGATGGTGGAAGGTGCGGGGAAGGAATCCAATGCTCTTTGAGGTCCCTTCTCACCCAAACCATTCCAGCTTTGATAAGGCACACGCTGCGTCCCTGAGGCTCTGGGAAATAGTTGTGGAAAAGTCTGGAATAGTTCTCTAAAGATGGAAATGGAGAACTCAAACTCCCTTTGTTGAGCTGAGCTCTTTGCCATCAAGTAATAAAAAGGAACAATATTTATTTCCATCAATAAAAAGCCCATAGGGATCTATAGGAGAGGTGCAAGCCTCTGGATTAACAGCATTCCTAGAGCTCCAAAGCCCAAAAAAGAGATGGGTTTAATAGAAAATTAGTGGGGTTTATGTAAAAAAAAACCCCAAACATAAAAAAGACAAACGGCCCGGCCTGGGTGAGGTCTGTCTGTGTCAGTTCAAGGCTGCTCTGCTCCCACAAAATAATGGAATTGTGGGAAGAATTGCACGGCCCCTTGGCCCTTCCTGACAGATTCCTTGGAGAAAGATCGGCCCAGGAAGCCCAGGGAACACGCAGCCCTTGCACTGATCCGTCCGATGCTCCCGCAATCCAAACAAGCTGTGGCTCCCCAGCAGCACCACCTCACCCAGGCTCCATCAGCACCTCCCTGTTCTTGCCGTTCCGGGGCTGATTTACGTTTCCCAGTGTCTCTGGACAGTTGTTTCAGGCCTCATTCCCGATGGTTCTGTTTCAGGGCAGTGCTATCACGCTATGGATGTATTTGTTTAAATCCTGGCTGACTCCACAGGGGCAGTTTTTTTAAAGGAAGGAGAAAATGAGAATCAAAGTCAAAATACGTGCCGGCTTTTTTGGGATGGGTGCCAGGCCGGCTTAGCTGGCACAAAAGTGAGCAATAACTGTGGGACTGTGGACTCCTTTTTTCATCCAAACAGTCCCTGGGGTTTTTGTTGGGATGTTTCAGTTCAGAACCTTTCTGTGCCCAAGAGAGAACAGCAGAACTTCCTGGTGTTCCAGCTCCTCGTTCAGCCATTCTGCTCCTTCTAAAGAAATTAGTGGAAAAATGAAATGAAAACTTCTAGGCCCTTTCCCCCCGACGGAAAACTCCCTCTTCATATTGTCCTGTTAATATTTTACTTTCCCGCTGTGGAATGAGGCCTGGATTTAGGAGAGCATTTTCCTGGATATTACTAATTGGAATTGTTCCTGACTGGATTTTAGCACTCGAGCAGCTCTGGTGGGGATGAGATTTGCCCAGGCTGGTTTTCTGTACCTGTTACCAGGCACCCTGAGGCTTCCTTGGGAGCAGACACTTCCACAGGCACCCGTCAGGACCTGATCCGAAACTGCAATTCCTGAGAATGGAGCTGAGGAGTTTTAGAGCACAAGAAATGCCTGGGGATGGGAGGGGACAATCCCAGAAAAGTTTCATTTCAAGAGGCAGAGATCGCTTTGTGTTTGTCTGGGATCCTGTCCCTCCAAGGTTTTTGTTTCCAGTAATCTCAGCCCAAAGTGCTCCCCAAAACCTGGGCATGGGAACGTTGGGCTTGATGACCTTGGCGGGCTTTTCCAACCTTGGTGATTCCGTGATCGTTCAGGTGCTTCTCCTTCCTTTGGGTGGGCAAAGTTTGGCCCAGAGAATCTCCCTGGATTAAATAGGAGCAATTGGGAAGGGGATCCACAATCTGGGAAGGGCATCCATGGCCTGGGAAGAGGATCCATGACCTGGGAAGGGGATCCACAATCTGGGAAGGGGATCCATGGCTTGGGGAAGAGATCCTCAATCTGGGAAAGGGATCCACGACCTGGGAAAGGGATCCTCAATCTGGGAAAGGGATCCATAGCCTGGGAATGGGATCCAGGCCTGGGAATGGGATCCACTGCCTGGAAAACGGGTCCAGGCCTGGGAAAGAGATCCACAATCTGGGAATGGGATCCATGGCCTAGGAAAGGGATCCAGGCCTGGGAAAGGGATCCACAGGCTGATTCCGAGGTGAAGGGAAAATTCAGGAAGGATGGGCAGAGGCTGGCACATCCCAGCTCCTCCGTCTTCGGCCAGAAACGGGACCTCCAGCCCGGCCAGAAAACCGGGGGAAAAGAGAACTCCTGCTCTCAGCCCTCGACCAGAATCACCCAAATTCAAGTTTACATTCTTGGACTTCTATTCTTGGCCCTGCTGCTGCTGCTGCTGCTTTCGCTCTGAGAGCGCTGCTTGCACAGAAAGAGAAAATAACGATGAAATGACAGACGGAAAAAGTGTGTTTGAGCCACAGCTGTTTCCTCCTTCCTTCAGAAAAAAATGATTTAAGCACCTTGTAACCTAAGGGAGAGAGAAAAAAAAAGGGATGGTTTTCGGAGTGAAAAATGTCCTGTCAAAACGTCTGCTATAAAATTTCTTATTGTTAAGTAATAATGCTGAGATATTATCTTACTTAATGATTTAGGATTGGGGTGGTTTTTTTTGTTGGTTTTTTTTTTTTTCTTCTTCACCAATCCCAAAATTTCCATTACAGGGAGAAAGGAACTGGCCACTGGTGACAGACTTTATGAGAAAAATATGAACAGAGTAAGGCAAATAGAAGGGAGGGGAAAAAAAAAAAAAAAAACCCTGAGGATTTTGCTTACGTATGATGTTCTGCCTGGATGGGGAAAATAGAGGATAATCAAGGGTTTTTGGGAATAATTAGCAGAGAAGACAAGAGCAGCTTCCCACCTGAAGAGTGGGAAGTTGCAGTCTAAGGTTCATCCTACCTAATATGAGAGAGTTCTCTTTGCAGGATGGAAAAAGGGGAGAGAAAAAGTGAGGAACTGATGGGGGAACTGAAGCACCCTCCAGGCAGGCTCAGCTTCCTCCATGTACCCGAAACCCTGAAGCAGCCGCGTTTTTAATGCAAGAATCACACCCTGATCGCAAAACTCGGGTGAGGAAAAGCAAGGTCACGGCTTTCAGAGACGGGAGAATGGAAGGAAAACTGGTTTTAAGCAGCACCTGAGTTTGATCCCACTCTTTATCCTTGTCCTTGCATTTGGTCTTTACCTTTGGTCTCACCTCTGAAAGGGGCCGGGGAAACGGATTTCGATGGTGATAAACACAATTTCTTCCTTATATCGGTCATTTCACCCGATTTTCCTTTCAAGCCCGCTCCAAGTCACTGCCACTGTTGGGAGGGGTTTAACGCTGCTTTATCTTCCCAGGGCCAGGGCAGACCAGAAGGCAATGAAGAGAATAAACATCGCGTCTGGGGAGCGCTGAGGTTGGTGTTTGGCTCTGCAGCTGCAGCAGAGGTGGAAGAGGGGAGAGGAGCCAGGGTGATCCAACAGCGCCGGGAACGAGGCAGATAAAGCAATTTTAGCCGGAAAACTGAGGGGGTTCGGTATGGAACCACGAGGGAGGAAGAGATGGAGCCTTAACTTCACATTTCCTACGGCCCCCGTTTCACAAATGCCTCCAGTTCAGCCCCCAAATGTTTCTATTCCGTTCCGCGAGTTAACTCAAAAGCAGATTTGGAAATAATTTGCCAAACACGGGTCCTAAAGCAGAATTTCAAGTGCCTGGAAAAACCCTGCAGCACGAAAGCAACTGGGAATTGTAAAGCTTTGCTGCTCGGAAGAGGGGACCTGTGTCAAAACAAAGCCCCGCTTATCAATCTTTAATTGAGCTTGTGCATGAGGCAGAAGACATCAGGTATCAACAAAAGCAGACAGGTTTGAAATAAGAAGCAGATGGTCACCCCGAAGCTCTTGTCTCGGAAAATAAATGAGAGGAAAGAGAAGCAAATCGAGTGGCGGTGCCGGGTTTATGTACAGGGATCTGCTCCGGGATCTGGAAACAGTTGACAATTAATTGAAATAACACATTGCAAATTGTCACTGCGCGCTGAAAAATCTTCGGGGGGAAAAAATGCTGTTTGCTCTGGAAATTTGGATGGTGCTGAAGGCATTGTAAGGAAAAAATGTTACCCAGCTCAACCCAAATTTCCACAGAATTTTGCCACCCAAAACATGCGCGGGGATTTGGAGTGAGAGCTGGTATTTCGTGTTGGGCTTTTTTAACCATCAAGAGGTGAAGTTGGTCTTTCTCCAGTGCCGAGCACTGACTCTCTTCTTGGGGAAAAACAGCAATAAATCTTTTCTTTTCAGGTTTAAATAAAGCTGCAGGATCTCACCAGCATCCCCAGCAAGCACCTGGGGTTTGCTGTCCCATTGTTTGTGCAGAAACAGTTCACTCCCGTTCAAGATTTAACCTCATTTTCCTTAAGCATAGGACACTTATCAAAAACATGGCCTTCAGGCCAAAGAGGCTCTTCTAGGATTTGTTCTCCCTTATCTCCCTCATAAATAAGTTCTTTCTGCACTGGAGAAGGAAAAGGGAAGGAGGGAGGGAAATGCCACCCACTGGGAAGCAGGAAAGGGAGAGAAACCCAGCATGAAATCTCCATTTCCCCTGATTTTAGCTGGTGTTTGAGGGCAACGGCCAAGCAAGGTTGGTCTCGTGGAAAAGGATTCCCACCTGTAGGGATTGTTATTGTCACTGGTGCGGTATCAGAATTCTGAATCAGCGGGACAATTCATCGCGGAGCACAGATTCCCTCGTGCCTGGCGCGTTCCACAGCCCTGGACAGGCGTTCCCTGGGTTTGCTCCCGTCTGGAATGAGGGCACTGCTGCTCCCCAGTCCCCAAGGAAACAGCAAAGAGGGCAAGGGGCAATTAAAAAAAAAATATTAAACCAACCCCACTGCAAAACCTGCCTCCACTGGGAATTGGGAATTCCTTCCTGCGGCATTCTTTCCACATCTGCAAGGGCCATGCTTGGATTTCATTAAAAGATATTTGCCCTTATCTGGAGCAGGGGCTGACAGAACCCATGGATTTGTTACTCCTGACGGTTTCTTTCTGAGCCGCCAGGGCTTCTCCTGCACGACCTTGTTCTTTCTGCCCTTTCTGCTCTTTGGAGAGGAGGCCTCGGGTGATAAACGGGGCCGGGTTTTTGTGGGAAGGTGTATTGCAGAGGCAAGGTGTAAACCATGGCAATTCCAAGTCCTAATTAGCAGCAGAGAGCCGCTGTCGATGAGTAAATAATGATTGAGCGGTTCCAGCTCTGCTCAGCACTTTGTCACCAGGGCCTTGGAGGATCTGGGCAGAGGGTGAACCTTGCGAAGGGTTTTTAGCTGCGTTTTCAGCCCCGCTCTTCTTTCTGCAACCAACTTCTCGCTGCATCTTTTGAAAAGCTCCCTGGTTTGTTCTGTCTTGGGTAAGAGTGCTCTGTTAAATGAGGTTATCGCTGAAATTAATTTTATTCCAGCGGATTTTTGTCTGCGTTACAAAAACCAGAACCCGCAACTGCTGCTTGCAACAACATGAAGTCACCAGGAGTTTTATCAGTGACTTGACTTCAGGGAGAAACAGATCTTGCATCTGCCAGGTACTGACAGGACAAGGAGGAGGAAATGGCTTCAAACTGAGAGCTGGTTTAGGTTTGAGATTGGGAAGGAATTGCCTGTGAGGGTGGGGAGGTGGTGGTGCCCAGAGCAGCTGTGGCTGCCCCTGGATCCCTGGAAGTGCCCAAGGCCAGGCTGGACCTGGAGCAGCCTGGGGCAGTGGAAGGTGGCAGGTGGGGGATGAGAGGAGCTTCAAGGTCCTTCCAACTCCAACCATTCCAGGATTCTGTGATCTGATGCTGATGAAAAAGAGAGAAGTAGAGACGCTGAGAGTAAAAGGAATTATTTGCACTTAACAAGCTGTGAAGGGGACTCTCTTCTCTCTGCCTACCTGCATTCACCCCTACCCTATTTATATAACTTAAATACAGATTTTGTTCATTGTTGAACTTCTGCTTGGGCCTTAAAATTTTTAGAAGAAAAAGCAATGTCCTCATTTGTTGTTGTCAACGAGAAAATGAAAATTCTACAAGAAGATCCAGCGCTTTCTCCTAGCTCTGGGTGGGATACCCGAGGTGTGATCAATTGCTGAATTATTACACAGGGATTGCTTTGTTCCTGCTGAAAGCAAAGAAAGAACCCCTGACCTTTCCTCTGAGGCCTCAGATTAGGGTACGACCCTAAAATGTGTTGGATGGGAAACTTCCACAGGGGAAGGGCGGTGGCTCCTCATCAGCACATCCAGAAAGAGGAGCTGGTTGTAGGGCACGAAGAATCCAGGGAATGGGGACTCTTCCTCAGGGGTTTTTAAATGGGATTGACTTGTTTTGCCTGAGGAGAGGAGGCCGAGAGGGGATCTGACAGCTGCCTGTGAGAGCATCAAGGAGGCAAAGCAGCAGGCAGAGGAAAGTTATTTAAGTGAAGAGACAATGTTGGCACGAGAAGAAATGGGTATAAATAGACAGAGGCTGGAAATCCCTTCCAATAGGAATAGTGAGGACACATGAAAGGAAATCAGGCCAGTTCTCCAAATGAGGATCATGGAAAGCGATTCCGCGCTCGCTGCGGCAGCTGGGCCCTCTCGCCCAGGAGGCCCAGCCCCTGCTCCTGCAGAATTCCTGTCCTTTCTTCTGCATTTAATATTGAGGCTGGCACCAGCTGCAGCAGGGCCCCTGCTCCGGTGAACTCCCAAAGGGAGCTGGGGACGGGGTCCTGCTCCCAAATCTGCCCTTTGTGGCGGAGCTGGGTTCCGTGTGCAGCCCCAGGGCCCGGCCAAGCGCAGCCCCATCCAACTGGTGACAGCAGAAATGAGATCCTTTCCTGACTCTCAAATTGGTCTTGTGTGAGCTCATGAAAAAGTCAGGATTATTTTTGTCTTTCTAAGTAAAGGGGAAGATTTACTGCGCTGATTTGATGACCTGATGTGTTTTCTGGACCCTGCCGTTACTGCAGGCCTGGAACAAAGGGCGATGAGCGCATCCATGATTTTCACAATAGCATCTTCTCCCCGTGGCACTGGGACAGATGTGGCTGCAGAAGGTTTGGAGCGCTGAGCAGCTGGATCCAGACACGCAGGGGTTTGAACAGGCAGGAAAAACAGGATAGGAGCGAGTTTCTCGCACACATCCTCGCTGTTACTGTCATCTGTAAGACTGAACATCTTAAAGACAGTCCCACCTTGGCATTCCTTCAATCCAGCTTTTATCCCAAATGTTTGGGAAGGCTTTTTAAAGTGGTTTTAGTCCCAGAAGCTTTCAGTGCTCTGCAGTCACAGGTTCTCAAGGGGACAGCCCTACCTGGGCCTGCTCAGATTCCCTGAGTGTCACTCCCAGTTTTTCCTCTTTTGAACGCATTTTAACGAAGTTTCACATTTGTTCTGGTTCATTGCTCTCTGGAGTGATTGTGGTGTTTGTAGTTACAGAAAACCACCATGAATTACTGCAAATGAAGGGAGATACAAAATATTCTCTCACTGTGAGGCCCCTCCAGCCTCTCACACTCATAAATGGGCACTTCTGTCTCATGAACGGTCACTTTTAGAGATGGGTTTTTTCACACACAAAACACCTTATTTCTGCTTTTCCCCCTGGCATCATCTTCTACCACGAGCTCACATTTTGCCTCTAGTTTCAAACCGAAGTTTCAAAACCTTTATTATGATGTTGCTAAAACAAATCTGAGTACGCAGGATTGTCCCTTGGCAACCACGGCTGCAGCGGGGTCAGCCCCGGGTCAGGAGCGGGATGTTGGCAGTCACGGAGCCAGCAGCTCCCGTATTTTCCCGTCCTGAGCAGTTGTGGCAGGAGCAGGAGCGGTGACGTTTGTGGCTCAGCAGGAAATCTCTGGCTCGAGCAGCTGAGCTGCGAGCGCCGCAGCCACGGCGGCTTTTTCCGCGGCTGGAGGCTCCTGGTGCCATCCCTGCTCCTGCGCCCCTTTCCGTGACTTCACGCTGCAAACATCAGCTCCTTGCCTTTGTCTTGGAGGCCCAGCTTGGCCTGCAGGCCCAGCCTCTGCTCCTGCAGCTCCTCGGGCTGCTCAGCTGCCTCTGGCCTTGCTCCTCATCTTCTCCTCGCAAACAATTGTTCCCTCCGCTCTTACAAAATGTGGGGCGGGGCCGTACCACGATGTTTTCCCCTCTGAAACTCCTTCTGCCATCCTGAAACCCCTTCTGCCATGCTGAAACCCATTCTGCCATGCTGAAACCCCTTCTGCCATCCTGAAACCCCTTCTGCCATCCTGAAACCCCTTCTGCCATGCTGAAACCCCTTCTCCCATTCTGAAAAACATTCTCCCACTCTGAAACACTTTCCCCCATCCTGAAACCCCTCCTCCCATCCTGGAACCCCTCCTCCCATCCTGGAACACCTTTCTCCCATCCTGGAACCCCTCCTCCCATCCTGGAACACCTTTCTCCCATCCTGGAACCCCTCCTCCCATCCTGGAACCCCTTCTCCCATCCTGGAACACCTTTCTCCCATCATGCCCAGGTCTCTGGCGTCATCCTCCGTGCTGCAGCGACCGATTCCTTTCCTATTACCCAGCCCTCATTCTCCTCCGTGGCCTGAAAGGCTCACGTAGCAGAGAAGTCCCTCAGCTTCACTTGTGATGGGAGAGTTATTGAGCAGGAACTCCTGGTTTTGCCTCTAATACAGAAAAGAGGCTCCCTGAATGAGCCTCATCTGTCCCACTGTCCTCTCAGCATCCCTGGTCTCTGTTTTTTGATATTCCAGGAAGGCACAGATGTATTTTATTGCTGGATCTCCACAGTTTATTCAACTTTTTATGTTATTGCTGCTCTTTCATTTACACATTTTTCCAAGTTTAGGGGAAGTCAGGCAGCCAAAACTACAACCCAGCAGCCTCTGGTTTGCTGACCATTTCTTAGCTGGATTAGAAGCTCTAAACAGAGGCTTAATGCTATTGATTTTATTCTTTTTAAAATCTCCACTGCAAGCAGAGGCGTTGTGGATTGGATTTGCCTCAGAAAAGGGCACTTCTAAGGAAACACCGGATGAGAGTGAGACAAAAATGAGAGGCTGAGCCCACCGCAGAGCCCGACTTCACAGAGAGATTAGCGGGAGGCTGGGAGCCACCAGCGCCTCAACAGCCACTTGGGGAGCATTTCCCGCCTTGGAGTGGGATAGAGCTGGGGTTTAGGGAGCGTGGTTCTGTCAGAGGTGAAAAAATGACGGGGGCCGTGTCCGATATAGACTGTGCTCAAAGAATCGGTGTGGAGTTATCAAAACAAATGGAGGAAAGGAATAAACTCGCAGTGCTTCCCCTTCTCCAGAACCAGGTAGGATATTACTCACAGGTTCAAGAGTGATGGAAGGGTCATGACCAAAATTTGGCTTGGAATTAAATTCTAAGGAGCTTTTTAGAATAGATCGCAGTGCCATTATAATACTTCGCTTCTTGTGTTTGGGTTTTCAAAGGCCATCGAATCTCGGTCTGTGGCGATGGAGCTCACGCATGTTTCAGGAAAAATTCATGCCAGGAGACTTTTAAACCAAAAATCACTTTCTGAGGGAGGGGAAAAGGATGGAGGGAAGAGCAGGAGAATTTAGGCAGAGAAGATGAGACTCACAGCACGGTTTGGGTTGCGATGGACCTTGGAGGTGGTGCCATTCCCACCCCTTCCACCTGCCTGGGTTGCTCCAGGAGGTCAGGGAGCCGGCCCCCAGCCTGTCCCCACGGCAGCACATCCCATTGCCGTGGTGGAACAGCTCTGCTGGCATTCGGGAGGGAGCTCTGGGCTGTTCCAGGCTGAGATCGCCGTGAGCAGCGGGGCAGGGCCGCGCTCCGCCGCCGCCGCCTGCGAGTTCCCCTGTCGCTTTCAGCGGTGCCCGCGTTCCCAGCGCAAAGGCTTTGGCAGAGCTGGGGGCATGGAGAGCAGGAAAGAGCAAAGGGCTGTTCCTGGGAGCCTGAGGAGTGCCAGGAGCACCACGTGTGTCCCGACATCGGCGGCACAACGCCGGGGAAGCGCGGTTTAAAGCAGAGCAAACACCACATCCACCCGTGTGATCACCCCGTGTTTACTCAACATCTCTCTTGCCAAGCTCTCCGAGCTCAACCTTCACCCCAAACCCAGCCACCCACCCCGGCTCCTGCCTGCTGAGCAGCGGGATATTCCTGCCCAGGAATATTGACATCCCCAGGAGAGACCAAACCACCCCAACCACGTGAAACATTTCGCCGAAGTGCAGCTGCAAGAAGTATTTTTGCTGGGAGCAGTTGGAGCTCTCAGCGACTGCTGAGCCCTGGGCACTTTTAACTCACCTAATCCTTTTTCCTACAACAGCCCCATCTTGGAAGAATCGAGCAGGGACTGTGAACATATTTTCCAACTACTTACATTCTTGCCGTGGATTAATGCTACATGGAAATGCAGGGGGCTACAAATGCGGCTTCCGTGCAGTTCAGATGCTCCAGAGGAAGTTTCCATGGGCACCCAAACATTTGGATGCTTATGTGGGGGCTGAAATTAGCACAGGATTTTCAAAAGAGCCCCTCAGGGCTGCAGGGTTTGATGGGCCTAATTGTGAAGGAAAAGAGGCTCGGTGTGCTCGCTTAGCAGTGAAGCCTGGATTCATCCACCTCTGGTTTTAAGGTGCTTGAATTAAGAGCAAAGCCATTTCTGCAGACACTGAGTGATGGGAGAGGCACATTTTCTCAGAATACCTTTTTTTTTTTTTTTTTTTTTTTTTTGGGGG
>VZRN01002720.1:679196-689661 GCA_013397935.1 Dasyornis broadbenti | reverse complement strand
CCTCTTCCAACCCCCCCCCCCCCCCCCTTCCCACATTTACTGCCGTCCTTTCATGTCCATACCCTGGCAATTCCTCCTTCATTCCAGGAGGAAGGAATGCAAAGGCCGGATAGTCCAGCACAGCCCTGCAAAGACTTTAAGCTGCTTTTCCTCTTGTCAAACCAGCCTAAAATAAATGTATTCCACACCTATAGCCTGAAACATTTTTACAAGGCAAGGCTTTCGTGCAGAAGGATAAATCTCAGTGGGGAGAAGAATGCAAAGCAATAAAGTCGTGTACACAGCTGAGGGCAGAGGGATGAAGGGCTGGCAGCTGGAGGATGCTATTTTCTAATTATTTCCTCACCCTAAAACCATCCTCTTCATCAAAGCCTGAGCAACTTCCAGGAGCAGAGCTCATCCCAGTGCCTGCTTCTGACAGGAGCAACTTTGCCAGCCTGACCTTCTCCCTAAATCCACCCGGCATAGCCTGGGAAGTTTTACTTTTTTTTTTTTCTTTGCAGTTTAATTCTGTTCTGTCAGTTTTAGGGCAGCGGAATTATCCCCACTGAATGATCAAAAAATTGGAATGAAGGGAGGGGGGGAAGAGGGAGTGAAAGCAGCTGGAGAATGAAAATATTAAAAGACAACAGCCGCCTAATGCTGAAGAATGAAAAGTTGTGTCGAAACTCACAAAATCCAGGATTTTGCCCAGGAGCTATCACAATAAATGTTCCCACGGACAGAACTGGATTCCTTCCCTCCTCCCTTCAGTTATGTTGGGAGAAGAGGGCAGATTTTTGCACGTTGAGTCTCACACCACATCGAGGGAGAATTAAGCCTTGAAGTTGTTCTCATTGGTGGGGAAGGGAGTTGAAGGAACCTTTTGGGGTCAGTTCTGGAGGTTCCTCCAAGTGGAGGGGAGCCCAGCCATGCCATGGCTGCTCTCAGCCCGGGGTTTGTTCCGGGAGCATCAAGGGATGGTCCCAGAGAACACAAACCAAGGAACCTCACCCAGAGTTTTCCATGAGGCTCCTTCAACCGACACCGCTGAATCTGGGGTTGTACCAGCCTCCCCTGTGCCTCTGGGATCAGCAAATAATTGAGGAATGGAGTGGAGCTGGAACTGAATCTCCCTTTTTTGCTCATGTGCAGCATCCAAGCAGCACCGCACGGAGCAAGACCCCTCAAACCGCTTCCCCTGGATCAACGTCTTTGCGTCTTTCTTTCTCCTGGTGAATCCTGTGAGGCTGCTCCCGTTCCAGGGGTAAATTGCATTTTTCAGGTCCATCTTTTGTCTCCCTGGGGGGGATTGATCTTTCCAAGGAACGTGCTGGGGCTCGTGGAGGCGTTTCGGGGGCAGCTCCTGGAGGGTCTGGAGGTGCCGCCGTTCATTTCCCTCCTAAACGCCCCCACGGCTCTGAAATGTTGCCGTGAGTGTCATGGACAGTGGCAAATATTGACCAGTTCCTGGTGCTTCCAATGTAATTCTTCAGAGGTGGGAATGCTCTTTATAAAGGGGGGGGAAGCCTAGAAACTGGAAGAGGAAGAAGAACTTAATGCAGCAAAGCTTTGCAGAACTCCTAACACCAAAGCTGTGCTCCAGGGCTGGGAGAGGCTGGGAATTGACCTCCAGGACCACTGAGGCTGCCCCAGGGACCTCATCTGGGCACGCGGTGCCTCCTGAGCCTGCACCCAGCCCCATCCACCCTCGGGCCGTGTCCGAGGGCGCTGCTTTGGCGGGAGGAGCCTCCAGGAGACCATGGACGGCCGGAGAAGAAATGCAGAGCCCCAGGGATGATTGGAGGGGACGCTGATGTTTGAGATGGGCCCGCACTGAACCAGGATTGTTGGGGATTCTCTCTGTGCCCCGGCTGCGGTTTCTCCTCTGGTTCTCCAGCACCACCCGTGCTCCTCAGCCTTTCCAGCCGGGATGAGCCCGGCAGCAGCGGCCGCCTGGGCATTGCCAGTGCTGGAAGCCCTCAGCTCCTCAGGAGCCCCCCCCGAATGCAGGCACGGTTCCACTGGAAACCAGCCTTGGACTCGCCAAAAGCTCGGCGTGGCCAAGATGGAACAATTTTGGGGAAATAACGACTCCCAGAACCATTCCAGCCAGAACCACGGCATCTTCAGCTGCTGCCCCTTCATCAGCCCCAGGGAGGGCCAGATCTGATATTTTCCTCTGTTCTGAACAAATGATGGTGGCCTGAAACAAATGCTTGTGGGAGGCTAAATTGGTCTTTACAAAAGTAGGAATTAATTTGGGGTAATTATCAGTTAATCAGCTCAGAAAACAAAGCTGGGGCATTTCTCGAGAAGTGCATCAACAAAGCCAGAAAGAAAACAGACTTCTGATATTTTTAAGGTTAAAAAGATAACAAAATTAGGTGGGTAATTAAGAACTTTTAGGCTGTTTTTGCACCTCATCAGAAGCAAGGCAGGAGGGAAGAGGGACAGTGTCCCAAACTTCTCCCGGGAAGCAAAATCTTGGTTACTCGCTGCCCTGAGAGCTGGGCCTCTGGGTGATATCAGAAATTTATTACTGATATCTGCACTGTCAGACGTGCCTGGGACTGACTCAGCTGAGGGAGGGGAAAACAGACAGAGTGGAGGAGATTTTCAGGATCATTTTCAGACAAGAAAATTGATCTCCAGCTCCCGCTTTGACAGGCGCTTCCAGGGGTTCGGAGATGACTGTGCTGGAATCCGTGCCCGCCTCAGGAAGCAATGGAATCCCACTGCTCACGATTAGCACCTCACGAACCTGCCCTGGCTCTCAGCAGACTCTGCTGGTGCACCCTGCACACCTCAGTCCCTCCTGAACTTCCTGAAATTCCTCTTTCCATCAGAGAAAGTGATGGACCCCGGCCTTGGATGCTTCCAGGGATCCAGGGGCAGCCACAGCTTCTCTGGGAATCTGTGCCAGGGCCTCCCCACCCTCCCAGGGAGGAATTCTCTCCTAAGATCCCATCGAAGCCTGCTTTCTGTCAGTTTGAAGCCATTCCCCGTCGTCCTGGCGCTCCAGACCCTTGTGAGGGCTTTCCATCTTTCCTGTGGGCTCCTTTCAGGAGCTGGAAGGCCCCCATGGGATCACCCCGGAGCTTTCTCTTCTCCAGGCTGAACAATCCCAATCCTCTCAGCTTTTCCTCCCCTCTGATCATCCTGGTGCCTCCTCTGGGCTCTCTCCATCAGCTCCGCATCCCTCCCATGCCGGGGATCCCAGAGCAGAGCGCCAGGTGGGGAACAGAGCAACCCAGAACCTGCTCCAAGCCATTTTTGTGCTCGTCAAAGAATTGAGATGAACTCCCCAGGCCATCCCCACCCCGCCCGTGCCCTCTCCTTCTGCCTCTCCCTGCTGATTCCTCGGACCTCGGAGATTTCCCCTGGCACGTGTGGAATGCTTTGTACCGAGGGCACCTCTAATCCCGGCTGCTCCTGCCTCGCCCTTGGGGCTGCTCTGGGTAATGCCCCAGTGATGTGGAAAAGAGCGAGCGCCCAGCTCACACAAAAGCAGGGGAAGGCTCCCGCGGCAGGAATGCGCCGGCACCGAGCCACCGGACACAGATCGGATTCACAGCCTCAGGAATGGGCAGAAATGACCGATGGTTGCCCCTCTGGGAGAGGCCAGGAATGCCACCAGGGCCCACAGGGTGCCCATGGCGTATCTGGGTGTGAATGTGCACGAAGTCCTGGCTCTGGGCAGGGAATTGATACGAGCCAGGTTTGTGCCGTTCCTTTTACCTCCCCATCCCTCAAAAAGCCTCTCAAGCCCCACATTTGGGCTGATATTTGTCATTACCTGGGCGGTGATCACGTGGAATCAGCTCTGCTCTTGTCTTCTCTCGCCCCACTTTCGCTGTGTCCCGAGAGCGTCGGGCAGGGCTGGAATCCTCAGGGAATTCTTTTATCCGCAACAGGGACACTCCCAAAGTTTTGTGAACAAAACCCCCCCTCTAAAGTCACCTGTTTTCAAGTTTATGGAAACCATGGCAGGATTAATGCTGGGCTCAGCCTGGCAGAAGATGCAACAACAACACAAAAAAAATGAAAGCGTCTCTGTCCTCTGCACTGCACATCCCCAAGGGTCCAACTTCCAGCAGTTTTTCCTTAGTTTTTTCCAGAACCCGCTGGAGATCTTTGTTAATTTGTTTTCTTAAAATATTCAAAATAATTAGTCCCTCCTCAGATGCAGGAAGGATAAAGTTTCAGCTCCTGCAAGAGCCCAGCCAGCAGAGCAGTGCTGAGAACATTTATTCCCAATATTCCTGTCCAGGGGCCGACTCTTTTTTTGGGCTCCGCGGAGTCCAAATTTGCTGTTGCTTTGTGTTTTCGCTGCGGGAACGCCGAGGCCGTGAATCAATGGAACTGCAGAGGAACTTTACGAGCTCCCGGGGAGCCTGAAATGCTTTTGTGTCGGTGCTCAAACCCCTTCCCTCTGTCGGCAAGCACAGAAATGGCTGGAGACGGCCTCGTGCTCCGAGGGAGCTGCGCAGGGAGCAAGTGGAGCAGCAGCGGGAATGGGATCCCGGCTGCAGGCGGATCCTGGAGGATACAGGGACGTGGAACCCTCCAGAAACAAGGGGCTTCACCAGGGAGGAAGATCCAAATATGAAGGAGTCAGGAAGAAAATGTTTCCTGCTTGCCTTTGGATTCGTGTGGATTTTAGAGCTCAAACTGAGCGCTAAAATGATGGCTAATCGTTGCCTAAAATTAGGAAATTATGGCTGGTTTTGGGGTGACTGAACAGGGTACAGAGGGGTATAGAGGCACTTCCCTGGAAAAAGAAAATTTTAAGAAAATTTGCAGCTGCCAAAGGCGTGGCAGAGCAAGGACGGGAAGTTGGGAAATGAATTAACGAATTTCCGGCTTCCTCCTTGTGAAGGCTCTGTCTGGTGAAACGTCACCAAATTGTGCATTTATTTCCTCCTCTCCACCAGCAGGGTTGTACCACTGACCCCACACTGCGAATTAATGAATTCATTCCTATTAATAATTATTCATTAATTAATTAATAGCCTACTGACGGGCTCTGGACAGCCCGGGGGTGATGTGGCACTTGCTGCTCCTCTGCTTTGCCGTTTCTTCCCACCCCAGGCCGAGAACCAGGGCTGCACAGGAATTTTCGCTCCTGATCAGGGGCTCCTTGGCAGCCAGGAGCTTGGTGACCGTTCCGCCATTATTTCGTTGGTTAATATTTCAAATCAATTCACAATTCCCGCAGCTCACCAAGATCAAAGGAGCCAAGCAGCATTTTGGCCGTGGCCAGGCAGGCATCCAGAGCCTTTTTTTTTCCCAGTTTTTCTGACAGATTTTTGGGGCAGCTCTGGAGCAGGGAGCACGGGGCAGAGCGTGCCCCACCCCAGAGCCTCATTAATCCCCGTGTCCCGCAGACAAGTTCTCCTCTCCCCACAACCACGGCAATATTTTCACCCAGTTGCGCTCATTTTGGAATCTCTTTGATCCACCACTGCCCTTGCCTGGGGGCAGATGATTCACTTGATACCAAAAACACCCCCTGGGCCCTTTCAAACCCCAATTAAAGCTCCAGCCCGGGAGGGTGCTGAGTGCCCTGGGAGATTCCTGTTTTCTTTCTATTCCTTCAGCTCAAATGTTGGAAAAAACACAGCATTTCTTAAGATGAGGCCCTCCAAAAAATTCTGTCTAAAAGTCTACCTAAATTTTTATCAAGTGTTTATGAACGATGAAACCGCGAGAAAATGTAACAGATGTGCCTTATTTGTGAAATAAATTGACAGCAGAGCTGGTGGGAAGCTTTAAAATATTCCCCATGTCCTACATTGTTCTCAGAATCCTGAATGAATTCTCCACCACGTGGATAAATGTTCTTAGAAATGGGAGTTTAACTCTCATCAAGGAAAATAAAAGTCCTACCTCAGTGTGGGTGCAAAGTGCAGAAGGAGTAAGAGTGACCTCCTTTTCTCTTGGTTTTTAGAGTGGGATTTCTCCTTTCTGTAAGAATGATCTGGTTTTCTCTGGCTTTTCAAAGAGTGATTGCTCCTTTCTGTAAGAAAAATCTGGTTTTCTCTTGGTTTTTAGAGTGGGATTTCTCCTTTCTGTAAGAATGATCTGGTTTTCTCTGGCTTTTACGAGCGGGATTTCTTCTTTCAGGAAGAACGATCTGGTTTTCTCTGGCTTTTTAGAGTGGGATTTCTCAGGAAGAACAATCAGGTTTTCTCTGGGTTTTTAGAGCGAGATTGCTCCTTTCTGTGGGGGAACCCCCTCAAACAATTTAAATCTGAAATTGCTCCCGGCAGTGCAAATCCATGCAGGATCTCCCCTCCTGTGGAGCGTGGACAGGTTCTGCCCATCCCATTCCAGCCCTGCTCGGGCCGGGCACGAGGGCTCTGCTTTTATCTTTGGGCTCTTGGAGGGGACCTCACCCCACGGCCCTGAGTGACTCCGGAAATTTATTCCGGACCCGTTCCACCCTGGCCGCGTTCCAGAGCGAGCCAGGGCCGGAGTGGCCCGGCAGGAACGGGTGGAAATCCACACAGGGACATTCCTCACATTCCGGGGCACGTGCTGCTCCCTGGAAAGAAAAGAATCCCAACCCAAAACTTTCCACTGCAAACAGGCACTGAGAGGGGGACTTTCCCTCTCCGGCTGTCCTGGTGCCACCAGAACTGCTGGAATTGGGAATTCTGTGGTGCCAGTGCCTGGGAGCAGCTGGAGGAGTTGGTTTTCTCTCACCAGGCTGGGATATGTGGAATTAGGAGGAAGCAGCCGGATTGTGTTCATCAGCCTAAATCTTCCCCTGTTCTATCAGATCATGGCTCACCCTCGCCGTGCCCTTTTCCAGAGGGATCCCGTCCCAGGGATCAGCACGGGAGTGTTGGACAGGTCCAGGAGCTCCTTGGGATCCATC
The DNA here is from genome assembly GCA_013397935.1 of Dasyornis broadbenti. NCBI lineage: Eukaryota > Metazoa > Chordata > Aves > Passeriformes > Dasyornithidae > Dasyornis > Dasyornis broadbenti. Next base: position 682,796 of record VZRN01002720.1, on the reverse strand, counting down.
CACTGCCCCCAGGAATTTCTTTGGCCGGATGCCTGCAGAGCCCCTGCCAATATTGGTTTATTTTAAATATCAATAAATGCGGAGCTGCTTCTCCACTGGCAGGGAAGGGGAGCACCAGCGGGGTTGCACCAGAGGAAAACCCGGCTGAGAGGCTGCTCAGGAGCAGTTTGGGTTTGAATTGCTGGGAACAGCTTCAATTCCCTCCTCAGCTGCTCCGAGGGGTGGCAGCGAAGGCAGAGCTGGCCCCTCTGTTGGAAAGGAGAAGCAGCAGCAGGCCCAGGTTGGAGCAAGGGAAATTCCAGTCGGATTCAGGGGAGAAATTCACCACGAGGATGTGAAGCACCCGTTGATAAGGACATTCAGAATTCAGTCAGCTGAGGCCCTGAGCAGCGTGGTCTGGCTTTGAAGTTCCCTCTGCTTTTTGCTTTCCTTCCAACCGAAATCACGCTTGGAGCTGACGAATCCATACCAGGACTGTGCCTTTACAAAGCCACAAACCTCCTGCGTTCACCATTCTCCCCTGACTCCAGAAGAACCCTCCAATGGGCCCCAAAGTGCAGCTCCAAAAAGCACTTTATCTGCTCTCACCCTGAACGAACGCCCTGCCCACGCTGCTATTGATCTCCTCTGTGATGCCGATCCCTGCTGGCCTGATTGCCCGCAGCAATTCCGTGCTTACCTGTCACCAGAACGCGCCAGCGACGCTCCCCCGGAATTCTCCCTGCGGATTTTTTTCATGGAGCAGAGTCCCATCCCTCAGCCCTGGGTTAAGCAGATGACATCTGTGATATTCTGCCTTTGTTCCATTCTCAGTGTGTACCTGCAGGTGCAGAGACAGTTGTCAAAACACCGTTTTTTTTTTTTTTTTTGTTTGATCAATGAAAACAGAACCAAGGTCACGTTCTCTCATGTGACTACAAATTCATTCATTGTTTTGGAGGGGATGGAAAGAGGCCGTCACGGGGAAAACATTTTTAATCAGCAATTCCTGGTAACCTGCTGTAAAAAGTTCCATAGGCTGATCTTATCTCTCTTGTCCTAAATAGCCAAACAAATCTTTTCTGTCTGAGTTTTACCACATTTCACCAGCTGATGCCAAATGCCAAGGGATGCTGAAGGACTGGGGATGTCCCAGCTGAGATTTTTGGTTTGGGGTTTTGTCTGTGGAAGCGGGAAATGGTCAGGGAGAGCCTCGGTGTTGGTTTGGAGGCCAGGGTAGGGCAGGAAAAACTCCAGGAAAACCCCAGGGAGCACAAACCCTGCCCGAGGCCCTGGGGCGCTGCCCGCAGCTGCCCTTTGCCTCTAACCAGGGGCAGAACGAGCCAATACTGGAAACGAAAATTCAATTTTGAATGGAAATTCGGCTGCTGGAGGGCTCAATAAACAAGTGCACAACTCCCCAGGAGGACTCTTCTCCCCAGACCCTCTCCACAGGCGGCTCCCAGAAGTGCCCTGCCCTGCCCTGCCCGAAGAGCAGCAGTGAAATTCCTCCTGTTCGGGCACAAAAACCCAAACAAAACCATTTGAACTCCATCCCCACCTCACACCCCGTGTGCAGCCTCCCTCGCTCTCCCAGGGTCCCCGTGCGAGAGGAGCTTCTGCTCCCCAGATGAGGAATGGAGACGTGAAGGGCTGGATTTGCAAACCTTCTCAGCATGCTCTGAAGGCAGCGAAAGGGACGAGCCTCAGATGGGCAGCCAGCTTTCTTCTTCTTCTTCCTCTTCTTTAATTCTTCTCCTTTTTCTATTTTTTGAATGCTGAGCCCTCAGCAGTTCTCGGCAGTCTCATCTTTCAGATGCTTCAACGGGCCTTGAACTTTTATTTTGAGCGAAATAAAAGTGGCTGCTCCGTGCCTTGCCCGAGCTCACCCAGGGTGTCTGTGGCAGAGCCAGCAGGCAAACCCAGATCTCCAGAAAGTCTCAGGCCAGGCTTAACCACAAGATTCTTCCTCTCACAAAGATGATCCTCATCCCATAGGAAAAATATTCAAACAGCGTTTGGAAAAAAAAAAAAAAATCCTATAAAAATACTTAAACCTGAACAAATATGTAATAATTGCTATTCAGGATCCATGCAGGGGCTAATGAAAGCCATACTCCGTAACCTTAATTTAAAACAAGCCCAAATATTATTTTTAGGGTTTGGATGGGGATTTATGGCTTCTATCAGCAGCGTGTTTGGCACCCGGTGCCACACGAAACTCTGCTGCTTCATCAAAGCTCTGGCACAGAACTCTGATTTCTGGACAGCTGCCCCCAGCGAAGGAGAAGCAGCAGCTTCGTTTCCCTTCCAGGGCTGGGATTAAAAATCCCCCCTGGTGCTGCTGCACCCCTGGAGAGCAGGGGGCTGTGCCGTGGGAATGGGAGCCGGTCCTTGCTGATCTGAGCTCCCGGCTGGGATTAAGCTTTAATTCCGGAGATAGGAGTCGTTGTGCAATAAAACGGAATATGAGGCCCCCAGGGATGCGCTCGCTGACCTTGCAGCTCTCAGAACCCCAACCTGAGCAGATCCTCCCCTCCCCTGCGGGATAATTTCATTTTGCCTCCCGGTCCCTGCTCCCAGGTGTGCGGTGTGCAGGAGTTTGCAGGAGCTGAGTCAGGCTGGGGGTGTTGTTTTCACACGTGAGGCAGTAAATGATGTTCTCTCCAGGGGAATTGAAAATAGAGGCACGTGGCAACGCAGCTCATCTGATTTCCCCCCTCCGCCTCCATTTTTATATTGTTTCTGCTTGTCTAATTCCAGGATCTGGGAGAGGAACTAACCACAATAATACCGTTCTTTACAAGATTTTAACTTCGTTTCGGTCGGGGACAAGAAACTCAAATATTTCTGGTAAACAAGAACAATGCGGCCTCCGTGAACTGAACTCACAGAACCGCAAAGCATCTCTTTGTCCTCGCATCCTGAAACCTCTTCCTCGATAGAGAAGGGTTAAAGGCAGCAAAAGGAAACGATGAAGAGATCAACAGAGCCCAGGCCAAGTGCAAAGCCACCCATTTGTCGTGTTCTCGCCCCATCCCTCGGCACCTGCCAGCCCCAGAGTCTCCTTTTCCATTGCCCCAGCGAGAACAAACCCCGCAGCCCTCGCTCGCTGCCCCGGCCCCGAGCCTCGGCAAGGCAGTGGATGGGCTGGGAGCTTTGAAAAACAGGGAATGAACAGCGAAGGCAAAGGCCAGGGGGAACGGGAACCCGGGTTTGTCCTGCCGCTGTCAGACAGCCCCAAAAATCACCTGAACTCTCTGACGTGACACGGTCAGTGCTCAGCTTGCCCCGTCTCTCCTCCTAGAGAACTCCTGTGCCCCTTGCAGATTCAAGAGTTCAGTCTGAGACAGAAATTCTGAATAGGAATTAAGAATTCAAGCATTTCTGGGAGAGAAAACCCTCTTGCAGCTCAATTAATGCGATGGATAAACGTGCCCTGCTCTTTGGGAAGCGTTTTCCTGCCAGCTCGCTGACGTTCCGCAACCCCGGCAGAGCCTTGGAGAGCAAAAAGCCTCTGCTAAAACACCTGTGACCCAAAGCTGCCTGTGCTGGGGTCAGCATGGGTCACCCTCAGCGCTGAGGGCGAGCAGAGCCTGGCCCCAAACCCCAAACCCCAAA
>VZRN01002720.1:636073-672137 GCA_013397935.1 Dasyornis broadbenti | reverse complement strand
TTCCTTCCTTCCTTCCTTCGTTCCTTCCTTCCTTCCTTCCTTCCTTCCTTCCTTCCTTCCTCCTCCTCCTCCTCCAGGGAAATTTAAGGTCTGAAAATTCTGCGAATGAATGAATCAATGCCTGAAAGTTTTCTTGAATAACTCTGTTCCGTCTGGATCTTTGTTTATGCTGTCTGTATTTAACAACTATTTCACAATTGCACCTAATTAATTCAAATTCCAGTGCAACATTTGGTAGAAAAATTGCAGGTATTAAGGCACTTTCTCCTAAAAATGATTTGGGTTTATTTTGCTTCTTGCTAACACTTCCATAAGAAAAATGTAATTATAATAGGAATGGGTTTCATTTTCTCTGACCAACTCAGTGTTTGATGATTCATTTCAGGTCAGCAGAACCTTCCCATCTTCAAGCAAAAATCTGCAAAAATTGTGGTTTCAGTTGAGCATTTCATCTTCTTAACCAATTAAAGGGATTCTTTCTAATGAACACCAACTGCAGCATTTCTAAAAATTGATTTACAGGCCCAAATTTAAAAGTCCATCCTTTAAAATGATAATTTTTTCTGATCTCCATTAACAGGCAGGAGTGCACTCAGCTCCATTCCATTCCGCAGGAGCCAAACCAAAGGATGGCTTTTCCTCAGAGCCCCCTCTTTTGCTCTGAGTTTCAATTTAATGGCATCTTTGGGCTTTTTCCATGATTAAAGCCGATAATGGTAAAATCCCGCTGTACCGTATCCCAGTATCTGATCTCACACTGAATTTTTAAGGAATTCTAAGAAAACCCAGGAACCTTCAGGAGTCTGAGCGCCGAGTCTTCTCAGGGCTTCCCTCTGCGTTCGAACAGAACATTCTCCTCTCACCTTTAAATAATCTCCACCCAGGATCACAACACGACGACACAGAAGGGGAGGACATGGAAAAAGGAGCTGCTGCAAAAGTGAGGAAGGCGGGGCTGTGCCACGGTCGAGCAGCTCCCGTTTTCATCCCGAAAACGAAACACAAAACTTCTTGTCTCTCTTTTCTCCCCGCATTCACCGCCCTGCATCAGCCTGGCCACTCAATACCTTTGGTTTCATCTTTCCAGCACAAAAGGCCCCCAAGTCCCCTTTTCCTCCCCTCCCGCCCCGCCACCTCTTTTCTCTTCCTTCTCCTCCTATTCAACTCCAGCGGCGTTTGGGAGAGTGGAAAAATTAATTGGTTTTCCCTAATGAGGTCTCGGTGAGCGGATCAGGTGAACCGCAGGCAGCAGCTGCACTTCAGTTTGGGAGCGTGCAATTGAAAATTAGGCACTCGTTGGGTTACTGCACCTGAGCTGGAGGTTGGGCCCCTGCCTGAGGTGGTTTAGAGAGAAAACACTCATTAAAAAATCCAGGGAAATTCTAATATCCACGTGGTTATGAAGGAAAGGAGGATGGAGATCGTCCTTATTTGTTTGGAAAATGATGTGGAAGTCAGTGCTTCGGGAAGTCCGGAAAAGTTGAGTTTAGGGCTCATGAAATGTCATTTTTGCACTCGGTGCTGTTAAACCCAACCTCACCACTCTGGAATGGTCTCAAAACCCGGAAAGTGAAACAGAAACACGGAGGAAAAAAGCCTCAATTTGAAATTACTGCGGTGTAATTAACGATCCAAAGTGCCAGGAAAGTATCGAAGTCTTAAGATTCAGAGCACTTGGAACCACATCTTTCATTTAAAAAGACTCTTTCAACCCAATGAGAACCTTGATTTTAATTTTCACCTTCAAGTTCCCAACGTGTGTGAACACTGTTGTGGTTTGGTTTTGCTCCTTTCAATACCCCACGTTAAACTGGAGTCATTTCGCTTCCAGAATCTGCTCAGATCCTCTCCGAAAACAACACAAACCACATTTTAGGTGCTCCCAAAATAGAAAAGTGGAACCAGCATTTGGCCCATTGGATTTTTCCATTTGAAATCATCGATATTTTGCAATCTGGATGAGGCTGGGGATGTTTGTACTCCGAAATGTCAGCCAGCATCTTCCCAATTTCACATACTTGTCATCATTTTGCAGGCTTCAGGTTCCCATTACAAACTGGCAGCGATGCTTTTCAGGTCATCTCAATATTCCCTTTTTCCTCCCCCCCTATTTCTGCCTTTACCTAAATTCTTAAATTTCAGAGAAAATCCGGGGGGAAATTGTGGTTTTAGGGAAATCTCTCACTTTGGTTGCTCCCAGCCTGGCCTTGGACACTTCCAGCGATCCGGGGGCAGCCCCAGCTTCTCTGGGAATGCCATCCCAGCCCCTCCCCACCCTCATGGATTATTCCTAGATGAAAGGAAACGGGGCTTGAGTTGTTCCCTGAATTCTGGAGTGGAGAGTAGCCAATGAATTAGTTCAGAAAAGGTGGGAGAAAAACTCGTGCAGGGCTCTTATGTGATCCTGTATCCTAGGAAAAACCTCCGGGAAATGGAAGTTGCCTTCGAAGTCAAGGTGTTCCCTGTATTTTGAAAATGTGTTTTACGGATGTCAGAGGGAATCCTGTGCCCCATCACAATCCCAGCACCTCCCAGTGCAGGAGGATCTTCCACCTGGGCTCCCCTGGCACGTCTGAAGCCCAAATGCACCAAAAAAACTGCATCCAGACCATGGAAACATTTCAAAAGGTTTTCTCTTCCAGAAAACACGGCCATGAGCTGGGCTCCTGCAGTGAAAGCGCTTAAAATCCACCAGCACCACCAAGCAGAGCCCTTCCAGCCCCTAATTCCATTTGTTCTCTTCCTGGAGCCCATCTGGGAGGGCTGGAGGGAGGAAAAGGGGGAAATTCCCCCTGTTCTATGTGGCCACGAGAGCAGGGAGGGAAAGGCAAATGCAGGTCACCTCTCGTGTCCTCCAGCAGGGTGAATTCATCCTCCTGGCCACATTTACCGCCTGAGCCAACGGAAAAGCTTTCCCTGCCCAAATCCCGAAGCTTTTGCTGCTTTGTGCCCTGAAAGTGAGAGGATTTATCGCTCGTGCTGCGGATTAGCGGGAAGAGCCGCACGCTCCGGCCGCTGCTGACATTCCTGGGATGGATGGATGGACGGACGGACGGACGGACGGACGGATGGATGGAGAGCACAGGCAGTTTCCAGCCAGGAGCGTGAAGAAGCAGCTTCTGGGAGCAGCGGCTTTGGCTGGGAGAGCTCACTGGGCAGCTGTGCAGGGCTGGCCCTGGCAGGGAGGGGAAATCAGCAGCTCCACGGAATTCTTGCTTCTATCAGAGTGGAAGGGCTCGCTCCTTGCCACATTAATTGGGTGGAATTTGGCTCCTGGAGGAATCCCTGGACTCCGCTGTTGGGTGGCATTTCCATGATGCCAATCCTTACCGGGATCAGCGATCTCGGACAGGGCTGCAAGGTTTTCATTCCTGTTCTTCTCTTCCCTGCAAAAGGCTTGGTGCCCTGGTTTTTCAGGGCAAGGAGTCCCCCCTGAAAACTCAGCCAGGCGTGGCTCATCCCAGGTGAACGCAGGGAGGAATTCTCCCAGCAGGAGGGAGGAAAAGGAGGGACAAGACCCCCACTCTGTGCTCATCCCTGAGCAGCAATTCCCAGCTCATGCCTCACCCTGCCTGCCCACACCAGCAGGGAATGCTGAGGCTTTGAACACAAGGAAAGAACTCCATAAAGGAATATTTTCAAAGGATTTTACAGCCAGGGATTCAGGGTTAAAACCAGCATTTTTCTGTCTTTACCGAGAAGTTCATCCATGCCAGACACAATCCCAGGAGAGGCAGGAACATGGAAATGGGTTTGAACCTCAGAGGGACAGAGCAGTGGGAGTCAGACTAAAACTAACCCGACCAAAACAAGGATTTCTTTACAAGGATTTGGGGTCCCCTGGAGGTAAAAACCCATTTCCATGCATCAGAGAAGGAGGAGCAGGAATCTTCATCCTCATAAAAACGGGATCAGGAAGATCCAGCCTTATCCAGGGGTGGCCAAGGTCGGAGTTCCTTACCTCTTCAATTATTTTCAGGCTTCAAGAGAACCAATTGCTACCTCCTGTACGTGATGAAAGATCAGCTTAGACATTAATATCAATATCAAATAAGGTATAAACCAGGGTTTTTTTCCTTCCAGAGACTTTTTTTGATGCCAGGAGTGCGGTGTAGGAGGAGATGGAATTCAAACGGTGTCACCAAGGCAGTCAGTGGCATCCCAAGGGATCCATGTGTGTTTATATCTTCCCCCTCAGGCTGCAGATCCTCCCTGCAAAGAGTAAAAGACAAATATTCCCAGAGAGGCCGAGCTGTGAGGCTCAGCGTGGCTGAGAAACCGCTTTGCCGAGGGCCAGGAGGCACCAAGGAAAGGAGGGAGAGGGTGTTGGGGCAGAGCCATCCACAAAAGTTGTTGAAATCCCGCCAAAACGTGGATCTTCACCGCTGGGAATTGTGCACAGCCTTGATTCTTCCTTGCACTACAAATAGGATACAGATTGCTGGATGGAGGGGATGATTGCAGAGAGAAGCTCTTTGTAGTGCCCAATTCTTGCAAGAAAATTGGTGAGGGAAGCAGGAAAAGGTGTCCTGGGCATGGAGCATCCCCCTGTTCCCGCTTTTCCTGGTGGCAGTGGTGTCTCTGAGCTCTCCTGTCCCTCCAGCTCTGAAGGGCCCCTTTGCTCCAGCTGTCCTCGCTTTGGAGAGCAACATTCCCATTCCTGCTCAGCCTCCCCAGCCGTTCCAGCTGGGCTGAGCTGCTCCTGCTCAGCCTGGGACAGCTCCAGAGGCGCCTGCAGCCACGGAGAGCAGAGCTGGGTGAATCCACCCCTGCCAGGATCAGCGGGGACGGGCAATAAAACCCCAAATCCATCCCTGAGCTCCAGAGCAGGCCCTGGCTGCTCGGCCCTGAGCCTCCGAGCTGCTTTTGGAAGCCCTGCCCTGCCCGGTGCAAGTGGAATTATTCTGATCAGACCCTTGGAAAGAGTCCCCAGTGCCCTGCTGGGTCCTGGTCGCTTCCCAGTTCACTGCAAAACAGTTCCACATGGAATTCAGATGGCACAGAGGGTCGTGAGCTCACAGAAACTCTGACTCTGCCTTGACAGCTTTGTGTTCCCCCCGGCCTAGGTCACGGTTGGGGCTGGATAAAAGGCAGATGAGGAGCTGTCTGTTGTTTCCAAAGCCACCCTTGTTGATATTTCATCCTCCTTCACCTCACACCTGCATTCCCTGAGCAAATAGAAATAGCTCTGCTCTTTCCTTCGTTCCATTTTCAGATGGTGATGAATTAAGCACGTTCTGCCTGTCAGCCCTGTTTATGAGGATGGACCAAACCCAGGATTCAAACAAACCCAAAGCAGAGGAAGTCCGGACTTGGAGCCGGACCTTTCACCTGTTTTCCCTTTTGAATGACCCAAATCCAAATTTTAGCAACATTTCCATCAGGGTTTTGATCTATTTTTAATTACCAAGGCTCCCAGTCTCTAACTCAGAAGGAGATAAAATACAGATATAAAGATCTGGCCGCTCCTCAACAATCCTTTTTCCAGAGTTGTGCAACCAAGGCTGTTTTTATGACCAGTGTGGTATAAATTACCCAAAAACAGGCACAGGAAGGGGGATGCAGCACCAGGAAGACAGATTTAGCACCAGGAAGATGGATTTGGCACCAGGAAGATGGATTTGGCACCTGGAAGATGGATACGACACCTCCAGCCATCATTTTCTGCCTCAGGCCCAGCCCAGCAGGCCCAGGCCGTGACTCTTTCCCAGTAACTTTGCCCCAGACTCCAAGAGCAGAAACAGTGGGAATGTTTTTCCCTCGTGGGCTGGCTCGTGCTCTGGGATTTGCTGCAGCCCTGAACTTGCGTTTAGAGCCCCAATCCAGCCCAACCGCGGTCACGGAATTACGGAGCCAACGGTGTAAAATGAGGATGGTTGGTCGCGGTGATGGCCCGCAGGGGGAAATGGGGACAAAACGGGCAACTTGTGCAGGATATTTCTCCAGGGCTGTTTATTATTTTGGGTCTCGCAGGTTGAATTTCCATCAAAATCTCAAAAAAGTAGAACATTTCAGCAAGATCTCTGAACAGCTTTGGGCTTGTCCAGGGAGATTTGGAGTCCCCAGCCCCGGAGATTTTTACAGTCGTGTTCCAGCTTTGTTATTGCCTTCTTTTTTTTTGAATATGTTGGTATTTGAGGGAATTTTTTCAATTCCAATGGGGAGTGGGCCTAGAAAGATTTAAAAAAACCAAAAAAACAAAACAAAAAACCAGCCCAGGGTGACTCTTTTTACTCTCTAAAAGATGCTCTGGCTCCCAGTTTTTGGGCAGACTCCATCCCAGACCAAGCTGGCCCAACACAAGGGTCCAGCTGCCCTTTTGGGAAATTATTGTTGGCAACTGATTTTAGGAAAATCCTCTCTGCTCCCCTCTTTTCCAATGGCACAGCAAATATTTTGGGGAGAACAATGTCTTGCCTCTTTGGAAAAAGGAGGTTCCATGCTCAGAGGGAGCCTTTTGGGTCTTCTGGAGAAGAATTCCACTGGAAACCAACTCTGGATCACAACCTCCACGCTCACAACGCTGACACAGGAAGCCTAAACCTCTCCCAAAAATCCCTTGAATCCATCCCACTCCACCTCCCAGCTGAGAGCAGAGCTGGGCAGGAGAGGTTTTTGTTCTAAATTCATCTCGGACTGGATGTTTTGGTGAACTTGTCTGTTTTATAATAAATATTTTCCCCCTAAAATTATGGAATTGTCTGCTTCATTTCAAGCTCTTTCCTCACCCCGGGCTCCAGAAAGAGCAATGTTTTTTTAATGTGGAAATTTCTTGCACAGGTCCCCTCGGCCCTTGAGCCAAATCCCATTTTTCTGTTCCTTAAAGATTTACTTATTGATCCTTTTCTTGGCCCACCTGATGAGTTACACAACCACATATCGCAGAGGGGATGTAACCAGCAGTTAAAAAAAACCTCGCAAAAAGGGCCTGGCAGCAGCCAAGGCAGCTTTATCAGCATCACTCTGATTTATTTAGCACATCCAGTGATTTACTGCAGCCTTTGGTTTATGCTCGAAGCGTTTTTTAATTCTTTTTGTTCCTTTTTTTTTTTTCTTTTTTNATTTTTTTTTTTTCTTTTTTTTTTTTTTTTTTTTTTTTTTTTTTTTGGGTCTCTTGTGAAAAGTCCACACACGCAGCCACTATTGTTTTCTATTCTCATCTTTTCAAATTTTCAGGGTTTAAATCATCTCTAATAAATAAAAACTTGCGGCTGAAACAGGGCAAGGAAAGTTTTGTTTTTTTTTTTTCCTTTCCAGCTACTCCTGACCATAAGGACAGTTAAAGGTTTGGGGTTTTTTTCCAGTTTTCTGCTTCTGTTTGGTTTGTAATTAAGAAACTCCGTAAAGGAGAGAATGTATATAAATAAACATCCATCGCCAGTCTCAGATCCTTTATTACTTCCAAAGCCAAACTTCCTTGAAGTCCCTGACAAATCCCATCAATTTTTTTTTTTTTTTTTTTCCCTTTTTCACACTAAATTTCCCCTCTCAGCTCAAGCTGAAAGTGCTGAAGGATTTTAACCCCCATGAGATTTCCAGCCAGATTTTGGCAGCCTGGGGAAACCTAAGCTCAAGATATTTGGGGAAGGTACCTCAATTAATCTTTTCATGCCTCTGTCATCCATCAGGGGGATGGACTGTTCAGGTCTGTCCTTCATGAAAGGCGTTGCCCTGAGCGTTTTTGGGGTCGGAGCATTCCTTTGGGGTTGTTGGGGAGCTGACCCTGCCAGCAGCTGCACGGATGATGAAGGAGGAGATCCTCCTTCGCCTGGAAAAGCTGGAATTTTGACGGCATTTTTGTGTTAGAGACCCCGTGATTTTCATAAATCCTTCTGCAAGCCAGGGCAGGGTGACCGGGCTCGGTGGGGATCGGTCACGCCTTGGGTTTGGTGATCCTGGAGGGCTTTTCCAACCTCAGTGATTCTGTGAGGTTGGGGCAGTCCTGGTTAAAACGCGGGAAATGCGATTTGAAAAGTGAAAACGATTTCTTGAAAAGTCCAGATGAAGACACAGAGCACCTGACTCCTCCTTCAGTGCCAGAACCACCAGAGCATCCTTCCCTGCCCTTTGTGAGGAAAAGCCTCTGGTTCCCCTCTCCTGGGGCAGATTTTCCAAGGCAGTGACTGCTGGGACTTCTGTGGTAACTCCACACAATTTTCCAAGCAAGCCCTTGCCCATCACAAACCCCTTTGTCCGCATGGGGCATTCTGTGCTCCTGTGAAGGTGTGGAGCCCTCTCAGGCATTAAATTCACCCCGCTGCTCAAATGCTCCCAGTGCCAGGCCTGGACTGAGCAGTTGGCAGGGAAAAGCCGTTCCAAGCTCCTCAAGTGCAGCTCTAATCCATTTTCCAATTGATTTCCCACCCCTCCCACTTCCAAAGAGCTAAACAAGGCCCAGACCATGCTGGGGTGCGATCCCAACCAAAGTTCCGCAGTCCCACACCTTTAGCTCACGTTAAATCCGCTCCTGTTCCACAGAATCCACCTGAAGGGGCACACACAAAGCAAAAGATGTTCATTGAATTTTATAGCTCCCAGAAGCTGCCAGGTCGTTGGGGATAATATTGCTGAGGGGAAAATTTGTCTTATTAAGCTTTATTTCTCTTTGGGTTGGAAGCACTGAAGGAGCCCTCGCTTGGAGAGGCACCACATTTATTTCTTGGCTTCGCTTCCTTGCAGCTAACGGCCGTTTTATTTCGCAGAAAAACACGTCTAGCTTTGCTCTTAGCTCCACTCCCAGTGAACATCTCATAAAAAAGAAGGGGAAAAAAAAAACCTGTTCACCAACCTCTGAACTTGAGCCTTATCTCAGATTTAATCTCAGTTTGAAATGAGCGCTGACTCCTGACCTCTCCCAGCCGAGCCTCCCATCACCTGCCAGAGTTCTTCAGTGCAACTCAGCTTTCCTGCCCTCTCGTAAGCAAGCCTGCTCTGATTTACGGTAATTCCTTCAAGGAAGGGCTGCTCTGAACTCGGGCTCTGCTGTGCCTGATCAATTAAGCCAGGAAAAGAGCCGATTAGAGCCTCTGTGATGGCGGGGCCCGTCACAAACCGCTCTGCATCGATCCGGGGCACTGGGGAGGGCTGTTTTTACACGCTGAGTATCGATCAGCACCTGCAGATGAAGACATTGGAGAGGTAATTGCTCCTCCTGCAATAAATTTAAAATGTGGCAGCACTAAAAGGGTGATCCTCAGCAAACACATTTCACTGACACGGAAATTTGGGTGCTCTCCAGCTTAACACAAACACTTCTCTGGCAAAATCTGCGCCACCTCACAGGTCCCTTTCTAATGTCTGTGTCACAAGCTTCAACCCCAGCTGACAGAAAAGTATTAATTTTTTTTTTTTTTTTTTTAAGGGAATTTGATGCTTTGTAGACAGGCAACTCTACCAGCTTCCTTCGTGGGGAAGTTCAGGCCCCAGCCTGGGCACTGGGGACAGAAGTTTGAAAACAATTCTGTACATTTCCCTCTAGAAAGATACATTTATGTCCTACATATATAACAATATCAGTAATTGCTGCAAGCTCTTGAGGAGCAGCACTTCCCGATTTCTTGGAGATCGGTTCATTTTGGATCCACCACCGGGATAAAACACCAAATTATGGCACTGAGAAGGCAGTTCATCACTCCTGATCCGGTGAACAGCTGTCTCCGTGTTTTCCAGGAAAAGACAGAAAGCTCATTGGCAGGTTGATTAGAGGAGCTAATTGCATTTTTATTAATCAACCTGCTAGATTTTCTAATTAGTGGAGCTGCCAGGCCTGCAGCAACCCAGGGCCTATTTTTGCTCTTTGTTCTGGTTTTAGGCTTCGTGTTCGTCAGAGGGAGGGGCTGGACTGAACGGAATAAGGACAGGGGTCAGTTTGGAACCTGTGGTTCGATACAGAACATGGGAAGGGAAAGGAGAAAATTGAAATGGAAAGGAGATAAAAGGAAAACACAGAATCAGAAAATCACTGAGTGGATGGGGTTGGAAGGGACCACGGGCAGGGACACCTTCCACTATCCCAGGGTGCTCCAGCCTGGCCTTGGACACTTCCAGGGATCCAGGGGCAGCCACAGCTGCTCTGGGCACCCTGAGCCAGGGCCTCCCCACCCTCACAGGCAGGAATTCTTTCCTCAAATATTTCTCCACGGAGCAGCAGCCGCATCTCCAGCACCTCCGCTTCCAGAGAAGCTCCAGGAGCCCTCAGAAGCGCCCGGATCCAGCCCCCGCCTTCTCCTGGTGCCTCGTGGAGCCTCCCCGGCGGCAAAGCCAGCAGCTGGCAGAGGACAGGGCGTGGAGCAGAGCCAAGGACAGGCTGTGGTTTTAAACTGCAGCCTACTCGTTCCCAGGATGAGGAAATGGAGCTCCTTGTAAGGCCCAGCACACTCCTGCCTAATTGGGAACAATCTGCTGCGGCCTCCAGGGAGAAATCCTGGAACCTGAGGCTGCCTCTCACCAGAATTTGCATTAAAATCCATGATTGTTCCCTGGGTTTTCTGCAGAAATCTCACTCATGTGCCTGAAGAAGAAGCCCACCCATTTGTACGCAGAACGTTTGTTTATTGATTATTTTGCTGCACATTTGTTGGTGCCACAATTCCATCTTCCACGGGAGAAAGAGGAAGAGCAAAGGAGCGGTGACACACAAAGTCTGAAGGGAGAATTCCTAATTCTGATTTGGAATGGGAGCCGAGCAAGCAGAGAATGAAATCTTCTGCAGAAAAACATCACAGATATATTTCCAAATCATTAATCAGCCAAACTCTGTATTTGATGGGCTTGATAAACAGATAAATAGATTTAATAAAGATAGATTTGATAGATGAAGACAGAATGATAGATCTGATAAATGGATTTGATAAAGATTTGATGGATTTGATGAAGAGTCCTGTCTGTTGGACACAAGCGCCACTAATCCAGGGCCCTCATAAACAATTCCTATTTTTGAATTCATGAATAATGTGCACAGTGTTTGATAAGCTGCCTCCACCAAGCCATTTGCTGCTGTACCATGCAGGCACAGAATGTACAATCCTAATTAGCTGCTTTGCCCAGCTACTTAAAATGTTTTGCACATGCCAGCAAACGTAAATACACAATTAGGGCACGCTTAGTTAAAAGGCAAAGCGAGACCCAAGTACAACTATTATTAGCCAGAACAAAAACCTTCACGGTCTTCATCCATAGCGAGGGCTAATTAAGGTGGTAAAATGTGCAAATGAGCGTTCGGAAAGCGGTGCCAGGCTGGGAAGTGCAGCCCTGAGCGTGCTGAGGGGTGGGTTCATGGTTCCTGGTTCTGGGAGCTGCCGTCTGCACCGGTGTGAGAGTAACCAGCGTTAGGAGGTTGTGTCGGCAGGAATTAGCAGAGCACTCGCTGGAGATCTTCCTGACAGATGAACCCCATTCAATGTCGACGGTCTCGGCTGCTTTGTGGGGCTGGATGTCTCTCTGCTTGCATTTAGGGAGTAAATAAAATCCAGCTCAGCGTCAGCTTCGTTCGGTGACTGAAGTTTGAGGGGGAAATGGAAAAAGCATTTTCGCCTTCTCCCTTTGAGCATTTGCGCATTCCCTGTCTCGAAACTCTGCATTTCCCAGTGCTCCAGGGTGTCTGGGATTGGGAAATGCTTCCAGGGTTAGTGCCAGAGGAGATAAAGAGGAACTTTATTCCAGGGAATTTGAAGCATCCCCCACCGGGGTGTATGTTTTATTTTCAGGTTGGAGGTGAAAACAAATTAAAAACAAATTCATACTTACAGTCATAGCGCTGTTTCTTCGTTAAATAAAAGAAATGAAATAAAGCTATTTTAATATAATGCCAATATATTAATAACATATTAATAATATAAAACACCAATAAAGCTTTATTAGCGTTTCATCTCTCCCTCCCCTGCTTCACGTCCTCTCCTGGATTTCAGTCGCGGTTTCTTTCCCACACCAGCGCTGCTCCGAGCAGGTGCCAGCAAAGCCGGAGAGGAGCCGTCGGGAGCTGAGAGGTGCAGTCTGATCCCGGCCCAGGCAGGCTGGGCTTGCCTCCTTAAGCGCCCCTGCAGGCCCAGCGAGCTGATTGAAGCTGAGCACATCCTGCTCGTCTTACAGTGCCCGGCGTGTGTGGGATATGCGACACCAAAAAAAGCCTCCCGTGTCCCTGGTGCTTAAACCGCGTGTCAAAGCAGCCAGGCCTGGAGGAGGTTTCATCTTTCTCGAGGTGTTGCCAGGTGCTAATTAACCTCGGGACCTTGTGAAAAAGGGAGAAAGTGCAGGAAAAGATTTCTGTGGAGACTGGGTTCTTGCCTGCTGCAAGGAGCCTGTCCTTAGGCGTTTATTCCCATTTTGTGCTCGGTCCAGGACTCGGCACTGATGAACACAAGTACCTGTTGCTGCTTCAGTGGGTTTTTCGGGCTGGTTTTCCTCATTCTCTACCCAGAGCTGTCCGTAACACCCCCAAAGCAGAGGGAGGACAGAGCAGTGTTTCTACTGCCCAGGTTTTTGTTAGTTTGGCTCTGCTGAGGAAAACTTCCACGCGGGCCCAGGGTTTGCTGATAACTGCTTCATTAGATCACTGTAAAACAACAATGGAGCACAGCAAATTCCCCAGTCCCCAGGGAAAGTGGGCAGGGCTGAACCAAGCCACGGATCCTCGTGTCCCAGCCACGATTAAAATCCCGATGTCGTAATGGAAAGCAGTGGGAAGCGTCCTTGATTCCCCGATAGCCTCAGCCCTACGTGCTCCAGCCTTTCTAATAAAGGCCTTTGGGAAACTGCAGTGCATTTGGCCTGCCCAGACACCCACTTTCTATTCATTTTTGATAGATTTTACTGCTCCGTTTGCTGCGAGGGAAGGAAGTGGTGAGAGAGCGGCGCTCCGTGCCCAGCCGCAGGGGCCGGCTCTTTGCAGCATTCCCAGGCTCCCGAGGATGGCCATGCCCTTGGCAGGCTGCTGTTCGCTGTGGGCTCACCTAAAAGTGCTGCTGGCCGCTGTCAAAGCCTTCCCAACGTGCAGAGAGCCCTGTCTGTGGGTACCCGACCCTTCTTTTATCCCCTTCCCAGCCGCTCAATTGCCCCGTGCGCTCCTGGAGCTGCGTAATCACCGGCAATTCCTTCGCTCCTTGGGGGGATCGGATCCAAAGCTTTTGGGCTTTTTCAGGTCATGTGTGCCAGACCTCAAAGTGACCTTAGCTAACAATCCCTTGTTTCTCTTCCTCTTTCTTGTACTGACTTTCCAGGATCAATCTCTTTCCAACAATAATATTAATGTTGGCAGCCTGTCCCGCTCCGTTTCGCTCTGCTGTGTGTCTGGAGCGGCGAGGAGAAGAACAAAGCTCCCTGTCTTTAAAACTTTAAAACACTTCTCTTCCAGCCACACTCGGGGCCTTTTCTTTACATTTGTTGGATTTCTCAGGGGGAAGATGGAGGGGTTTGTTGTAAGAGAATTCCATGCCCAGCCCCAGTTATCGGTGCAGAATCCATCGGGGCTTTGCTGGGTTTGTTCCCATCACCTTTTGATATTCCGTGGGCATGAAGGGGAATTCATGGACCTTGTTCCCATCACATTTTGTTATTCCTTGGACGTGAAGGGGGATTCAGAACCAAGGGCACCGGTGCACAATCACTGCTTCAACTTTTATTTATCCAGCGCGTTCTGCGTTTGAAAAAAAAAAAAAAATCACAAAACGAGTCAAGGGGAGAGCAACGCACAGACAGGGGAGCACAGCTGGGGCAGAAATGGCAGGAGAGGCTGATCCTGGAGTGCTGGGCTCTGTTGGGATGGCTGCAGTCAGAACCAGCAGCTTGGAGTGACTGATTGTGAAATTACAGCAAGAAATTCCATGGAGCCGATGGAATGTCACTGGCAGTGACCTTCCCGTTGGGGAGAAATCCCTGCAGGAGTGAGGGGACACTTTAAAAACCTCAGAGCAAGGCTGGATGCATTCCCAGAGGATATTCCAGGCTCAAAGCAAAGGGAATGGGGCAAAGGGAGCAGACAGAGGCCAAGGGACACTTCATCTCTCACCTTAAGCTTTCCTGGATCAGGGATAAAGAGAATTATTCCTTGGAATGCACGAGCTTGAAGCTGTGACAGAGTTTTCCAGACCTGGTCAGGCTGCAGGGTGGGTGTAATTTATCGCAGAATTTATTCCCAGTGAAAAAGGGCAGGAGGCGCTCAGGGATTTATTCCTTCACTCTTTCCTCGCCGTGCCCTGCAGGGAGAAGGGAAAGGATGATGGTCACTGTCCCCATCACCTCGGCAAGCCTGGCCTATTTTCCCTGCCCGTGGTTCTCCACTCTCTGATGCCGCTGTTCAGCAAAGGGCCTGATCCCAGCCATGTTTAATTCTAAAAGAGATTTTTATTTAGGAAAAAAGGATACTTTTAAGACAAAACAGATTTTCAGGGCAGGAAATCACTCTGTACCTCTCTACTCAGAGCTCGCTTATCGCCTAGAGTTAAACAGATGAGGTTTTTTCAGCCTTTTCTAGTGCCTGCCTTGTTCTGGGCTGCTGATCCCAGAGCAAGGGATGCCTCACACCCAGCTGTGGCTCAGCAGCGATTTCACTTTGGCTGGACCTTGAAGTTAGGCTAATAATATTAATTATTGTTGATCGGGTTAATTGTGACTGAGTTGCCAGCGTTTGCTGAGGGATCATTTATTGCGCTGTCCCTCCCTGTTCACACAGGAAAGTCTCACACAATGACTTCACCCCGCGGCAACGGTCACGCACAGAGCTCCCAAAACACGGTCTCTGTATTCCTTTATTGATTGCTGGGTACCCCAGTGCCCATCCCATAAGCCACGAATCAGGGGGAAATTAAAAAGTTTAAAAATACTCCGCTCTGGCACATTCCTCCTCATTTGGCAGAATGAAAGTTTTGGGTGTTTGGGTGCAGGCTTTTGGTTTGCATTTCTGTGAGCTTCAGAACGAGCAGGACAAAGCTCGGCTGGAGCTTCCCAGAGAGCCCCAGTGCAGGATCAGTGAAGGTTTTAGAGGTCTCCATCCAGCCCATAAATCACTTGAAGGCGACTCGAAACCCAGCCCAGGACAGCCCAGCAGCCCCAGGCTGATCCACAGAGCCTCGTGCCCTGTTCCTGCTCTGCCACTGATTTTCCACGTCCCATCCCTTTTTCCTCCACGGCCACCACACCCCGCATTTCCCTGTGTGTTGTCCCCAAGGCCCCCACGTCAGCGACGTCCCGGGGCAGCCCCAGGCAGAGCCGTTATCACTCGCAGCAAACGGTTCCTTCCCCTGCCCAGATTTTTATTTTGGAGTGTCAGGCGTGGAAAACCCAACAGGATGAACGCTCAGCACGTACCTCGTGTCTGCTGCCTGCTGGGAAGCCACAGCAGAAATGACAAACGAGAGAGGGGAGGAATCTAGAAAACACCAAACGGCTCAAAAGGCAGCGGGGCAGATCAAGCCCAGCCCCGTCGTGGTTTTGCTGGTCCCGACAGAGCTGCAAAACCAAGAGACAAACACTCAGATGTTCCGCTGGTTTGTCAGCAGGCAGTTGGTAAAAATCTTTTAGCACTTTTACTTGAAGAGTGATGATTTTTTTTTTTTTCCTCGCCACAGAACTCCTGTGGGCAGGCCCAGGCGTTCCCCGAAGAGCACGGATGAGCTCATCCCCGGGGAGCCTTTCTCCTGAGCGCTGTTCCCTTCTCCCGGCACAGATGCTGGATCGTTCTCCCTCTGGTCTGGCATCCGTGGGTTTCCATGGAGATTAATATCCACCATCATACCTGCTCCATCCTGCTCCTCCGTGGGGAGGGTGTGCCTCGTGCCAGCGCCACAAATCCTGGAAAAGCCTTGGCTCTGGAGGGTGGTAATTACCCAGAGCCTGTGGAGCAAGGCCAAACCCCAGGCAGGCTCTGAGGAGCTGGAATGAAGCTCCAGCCGAGACTTGGTGGCGATTTAAAATGACCTGGAGAAAAGAGATCAGTAGGGTACGGAGGCTTAAAAAAAGAAAAAAAAAAAAAAGTAAAAAGGGGAAATAATTTTAAAAGGGAAAATAATGTTAAAAGGGAAAATAATGTTAAAGGGGAAAATAATGTTAAAAGGGAAAATAATGTTAAAAGGGTGGGGTACTGGTGGTCCAACAGCAGGATAAAAGGGTGTAACCACATTGTCACACTCAATGTAATCCTTTAATTTTCACCTCATCTCCTTAAAACTCCCTCTGGTTCCAGCCACCATCCACCAGAACGAACTGGAATGAACTCTGTTCTGTTATTTTCAGCAGTGGAAACACTTTCCTCTGAAATGAAGTCCTCCAAGAACTGCTCTGGTGAGCACTCTGATCCCATTCACAGAAGACACCAGATTTATTCCTGTGCCCACTCCTGTCCGTGGGATCTGCACCTCCTGCCCTTATCCCGATTAATTTCGTGTTTAGCCAGGTTTGTGCTGCAGGAGTTCCACAATCCCTGCTCGGGGCAGGATAATTCCCTGTCCTGCTGAAGCCTCAGAAGGCACAGAGAGATCCCTGGAGCACAGAGCGCTCCGTGAGCCACTTGTGAGAATCACCATCACTCATTCTTCTTGCCCGGCAGTTTCAGTTTGCATTCCAAGCATGATTTTACGCTGGAATTTCTCATTAACTGGGGTGCAATCATTTCTGGGAGCTTCTGAGGTGTTTTACAAATATTTGCAGCCGGGGCATGTGGCAAAAAGAGGCTGAAGGGAGACATGATTGAAGTGATGTCAGCTCGGCAACACTCATTCATCAAGGGATAATTGTGCTAATTAAAGCCACAGATGGAGGCCCCTGGATCCCTGGGAGTGTCCAAGGCCAGGCTGGACAGGGCTTGGAGCCACCTGGGAGAGTGGAAGGTGTCCCTGTGGGGCTGGCTGATCTCCAAGGTCCCTTCCCACCCAAACCATTCCACAATTCTCTCTCTACGTCCCCACAAATCCTCATATTTGAACCAACTCTTCCTCACCTCCTGAGGGGTGAAACAGAACAAACGCCACCAGAAATTCCCGCCCTTTCATTTCTAAGCAGAGCCACTTCCAGGAGGACTTTAAAGGGCGAGCAAAGTTGTTTTCTCCTTGAGGAGGGGAAACTTATCCCTCGCAGCTGCCTCAGTCATTCCCTCGCAGGCACGATCACCTCGCTCCTGCAGCAGCACGGGGCTGGCACTGCCCTCCTGGCACTGCCGGCGAGAACGACAAGGAGAAATTCAAAGATGAAGATAGAAACTTTAAAATGACCTGGAGAAAAGAGAGCGGTAGGGTACTGAGGTGTGAGAGGAAAGAAAATAATGCAGAAAGTAAAAAAAATGTTAAAAGGGAAAATAATGTGAAAAGGGAAAATAATGTGAAAAGGTAATTTTGGAATTTGAATTTGAGCTGAGCTCATGGCGTACGAGCCCATCCCAGGCTTCTGTTGGAAAAGGGATCGATGCCTCAGCTGGGAAGAAAAGAATCCGAATCACAATAGAGGTCGCTGGAGGGAGGACTTTACAAAATATTTGCTGTTTCTAATTTTGGTAAGGAAATAGGCAATTACTGCCTTAAGAAATTAAATGTCATGTCATTTCAAACTCCCTTTGTTCCTCATAAACATCTCGCGACTTGTGACAGGGGTTGCTGGAAATCTCCCCTGATGGCAGTGCCAGGGGTTGGATTGGTGCTCCAGCCTTCTCTTCACGTGGCTTGCACTGCTCTGCAGTCAGATCATAAAATCATCGGCTCGATTTAGCTTTAAAACATAAATTTGAGTGGGTCAGGCTTCATTTTATAGGAGCTCTGCCTGATCTGTCAAGAGAGGCAGCTAGAGCCGGGCTTTGGCCAGCACCGAGCCAAGGTTTGCCGGCTGACTTCAGCAGAGCGGGGCTGGAATTTCGATCTGTGACCCCTCAGGCTTTGGGTGGGGCCCAGCTCTGCTCCCCACGAGGGCTGGGTGGGTCGGGGTGCGCTCGGGTTTGCACGCCCCGGAGTCTGGGTGCCCTGTATGCTGCACCAGGTCTCCATCCCTGAGCTCAAACGAGGTCTGTAGGCTGGGCCTCGACGGCTGCGCGGATTCCCGGGCACCAGCCTGGATTCTGTCCTGGAAGGTTCAGCTCATCCCTAATCCAGTTTCATATGGACTTTCTGCTACACCATGAGAGCTGCAGTTATGGCACCCATGGAGCATCCAGCCCTGCAGCCAGGATTTCCTTAAAGGATCTCCCAAGGCCACAGGTGCTCGTCAAGGAGAATTCCAGGCTTAAATCCCAATTATCTGAATGAACACACCCGATTCAAAGCCAAGCAGAAATTCCACCATTTTGACCTGCCCAAACTCTTATAAAAAAATCATTCCTTGGAAGCTGGTGTCTCATCAAAGGAATTCTTCAGTGGCTGAAGATCTGGAATGGCCTTTCACACTGCAGAGCTCCAACCTGGAGAATGACAGCGGATGTTTCATTCCTGGAAATCGGTGAGGTTTGAGGACGGGCAATGAACAGGGCTCCTGTGGGCTGGAACTTCCTAGGTTTCTAATACTCCTTGGAAAACATCACCGTGTGTCACTTTTCCATCTCCAAGGCCGTGTCCAAGATATCCAAGAGCCTGGGAGCAACGGGAGAGTCGCCAGTGGTGGGACAGGGGCACCCAGCCGGACACGGCGCCTTGGGCTGGCGTCTGTGCCAGAGCCCAGCTCAGCTGATCCAGCCCGCCCGGGGCAGAGGGAATTCCTTACAAAGCTTGGGAAGAGAAGCCAACAACAGGATTGAAACCTTCCCACCGGTTTCTCTGGAATCAGATCCCGCCGATAACTCAGTGATGATGGTGGAACCCGGTGCCAGGTGAGATTTTATCGCTCCTCAGAGGGACGCGGTGCCCAGACCTCAGGCAGCTCTTGGGAAGCTCCATGAGGTCATGGAAGAACAGGCTCCAAGGAGAAAAAGGCAATACAGGTGATTTTCTCCAATAGATTCACCTGTGATAAGCACATTCCAGTGACTCAGTGCTGGGCAAGGAGGAGCTGGAATTTTCGCATCCGTGAAAAAATCATGGAGCATAGAACCATCCAGTAAATGCCTATTTTAATTTTCTTTTCCCTATTTAATTCCCTGTTTTATTCCCTATTATTTTATTCCCTATTTTTTTTTTTTTTAATACCGGTTGTATTTAAAATTAAATACAAGCAATAGGAAATCTGTGGACATCTGTTGCACCCAAGAGTGCTCTGCCCACGGGGTCACACCTCAAAGCATTGCAGGGGAAAAAAAAGGAATTAAAAAATTAAAATTACTTCCAGTCAGTCCTGAGGTAGCTCCCGAGTGACCAAAACCCCTGTCCTTTGAAACCAGTCCAGAACACGTTGGCTGGCTCCTGATTCAGCGAGGAATTTGTTTTTCCCATCATGTGAGAGAGAGAAAACGTCCCGTCCAAGGAGGGCGATGTCAGCTCGGACGCAAACGCGCTCAGCACGGAGACGCGAGGGGAGAGCTCAGCAACTTGAGAACTTTCTGTGTCGCCTCGTGCTCAAAACCCTCTTGGAAGGATTCATAACAAACTGAGAGCTCACTGGAAACATCTCCCTTGTTTGTTTTGGCTTCCAGAGCTTTTCTGAGGGTAATTACCAGCAGTTGAGAAATGGAGAGGGCGAAAGGATCTTCGTGGTCGGTGCTCAGGGGCGGCGGCTCGGGAGACCCGGGTTGATTTCTAACCTCTGCCACAGCAGGAAAAAAAAAAAAAAAAGAGATTTAATTCATCTGCAGGTCGATTTGTACGAACAGGAATGAGGCTGCCCTTGCGTGCCCAGTGCTGGGGCTGCAGCAGCAGCAGCTCCTGGCACTGAGGTGAACCCTCTGTGCGCTGCTGGTTTAATGCAATTCACACAGATATATAGAATTATAGATCCATTTTCAGGGTCTCCAGTGCTTATATCTATATATTTAACCCTCTTTTAACAGCCACGTGCTGCTCCAGAGGAGGGGAAAACCCCCCATTCCAGCACACAGCTGCACATCCCTTTAAGCCAGCGGATGCGGACGGATTTGTGCCCTGCAAGGACCAACGTCTTCATCAAGATCCCTGTTTGCTGGGCAGTGACAAATCTCCCCCTCAGAACACGGTGATTAAGGTTTAATTTTATTCCGGATTATGGGCAGCTCCACTTGCAAAGCAGCCCCGGGCCAAGGTTGGGCACATATTGCCTGGAAATGAACGTTCCTCCCCAAGTGCTTAAGCAGCTTTGGATAAGGAATGATGGTTTCAGGAGGATTAGGAGCACAAGGAAGATCTCCTGGCTAAGGGGACGTTCGGAGAAAGTGCCATCGCGGGTTCAGGAGGAAACGCTGCCACCTCGGAGGGTCTGAGGCTTCCAAAAATCGCTTGGGGGAGTTGGAGGAAGTTGGTGGGGAAAGGATGGGTTGGTGAAGGTGGAGGATTTACAGATGGGTGAAGACAGCCCATTTCACAGCAAGGCAGAGGGGAAAAAAAAAAAAAAAAGCATAAAATTACATCCAGTCAGTTCTGAGGTAGCTCCTGAGTGACCAAAATCCCTGTCCTTTGAAACCATGGGGAAATTCATGGGCATGGGGTGGGATGCGTGGGTTTGTAAATCACCAGATCATCAGCAGGGAAATTTCTAGGCTTCAGTTTGCTTAGAGAAACAAATCAGCATTTCTGGAGGTTTCATGATGCGGCAGCACCCAGCAGCATCACGTGAGGTGAAGTTCAGGTGCCATTCTTAAACACAGTGGGGAACAAAATCTGTCCTGCCCAGCCCAGGAGCTGAGTCGGGAAGGTGAGCAGAGGGGTAGAGGAGAAGCAGAGGGAAAGGAAGAGAAGCCCCCCAGAGCTGGGATGTGAATATTTGCCCTGGTCTGCAGTTCCCTGTTCTTGCAGATCCTCTCTGCTCCGCTTCTCCTCACAGGTACACGTTTGTTCTGCCAGGGAATGGTATTTCAATGCAACCAATTATTTATTATTTGCTCTTAAACACGGGTGTTCTTCCCTCCCCTGGGAGCAGGGGGAGGAGGACGGCGTTGAGAGCCGACGAATGTTTCACCCTCGCTGTAGTGACAGCTTTGATTTGTGAAGCAGCTTGGAATAAAACGTTGGTAATTTTTCACGGAAAAACCAGTGGACATAATTTCTGTGTGCTTCAGGGAGAGCAGCAGAGAGCTGAAATGCCTGGACACACCATTATCCCAGTGCCAAAATCGTGGATGGATACAAAACTCCGTGTTTTCAACCCAGACAAACACCGTTACAATCATCCCTAGTTAGGCAGATTCTGCTTGTTTATTGTTTTCCAGTATCTGCAGCTCTGCTCATCAATTTTTCACATTATTCCTTGGCTGTTTCCTTGTGCTCAGTCCCTTGGCTGGGTTGATGCGTTGTTCTCTGGGGATTTCTTTCATAAATTTTTATTTTTTCCTCCGAGAAATCTCTTTTTTACGATTCCCAACGAGCGCTGTCACTGTGATACGGCGGAGGGAGAGGAGAAAGCCAGGCAGTGGAAACTCTTTCAACTTAAAGCCATGGAAAAACCCCTCTGGCTCCCTGTCAGCCAAAGAAGGTCAAACACAGTCCGAGCTCCGGCTCGGCCGATGGATCCCAAATCCAGTATTCAATATCGACCTGCAGCTTCACAAACACCGCCCTGACAGCGCTGCCTGACATCAGCGTGATGAAACGGGGCACAAAAATGACCTCACACTGCCGCCTCCGCTCCCAGCAGCCACTGGGACAGCACCAGGAAAGAACTTTGGTGTAATTAATTATCGGTAATGAGGTTTTGTTGGAGGAGCTCCATGCAGGAATGAGGATTGGGCTGGGTCGGTGCTCGGGCCGGGGCATGTTCGACACTGGTGCTGCAGGGGTTTAAGGAAGGTGTTTAAAGCTCGCCTTGGCTGGAGGAGGAGATTTTCTGGTCACATCCAACACCAGCCCGTCCTCAGGTGGTTGGAGCTGGAGCTGGAGATGACCTTCAGCTTTGCAGGGCGTTTTTGGAGGTTCATCTTCGGTTTCCAGGGGCATTTACAGAGATTTATCTTCAGCTTTGAGGGAGATTTTTGGAAATTCATCGGTCTGGGGTCTGGTTGAAGCCAACCCTCCACGGGGGAAGAGGAAGGTTCCCAAGGAGCAGAGCTGGAACCTTGGGGCTGCAATCACATGGAAAGGCAGACTTGGACATTCCCAAAATTGCTGGGCACATCCCTGTGAAGGATGAAGGACCTGCCCTGCCCGATGTCCTTCCTGAATTCAACCAAAACCAAGAACCGGCACCATTAAATCATCCAGAGCCCAGCTGGAACATTTGGGAAAAGCGAGCGTTCCGGGTAACCACGGCGGGATTTAGGGAAATGGTTCCGAGTGACAAGAATTCACCCTTTTTAAAATCAAACGAAGGGGGCAGGAAGAGGACTCTTCAAAATGGATAAAATTACTTTTCGCCCACCCCAGTCATCCCCACCTTCCTTCCACCTGTGAAAATCTGTGCCGGCACAATGAGTCCATAAAAGCCAATCCAGTGAGAACAGCATGAGCCAGATCTCGGGATTGTATAAATAAAGTCCTGAGGTGACATCATTGGGGCAACAGTGATTTATTCCAGCTGAGGATCTGGCCCATAAAGTGGGAATAACTCCCTCTGCCCCGTGATTTATGCTCTCCCGTTATTGACTGCTCCGAAATGAGCCCTCTGTTATAAACAATCCGGGCAGCAAAGAAGGCAATTGTGCCTTAATGAGCCCATGGTTCAAAGCACTGCCCTGCTGCATTGACCCTTCTATAGATCAGAAAGTCTCCTTGATTTAATTACCTTGCAGAACCCCAGACTAGACAGCTCCAAACCTCATTTATGCCCTGATCTTTCTATTTTTTTTTTTTATTTTATTTTGGTGCGCTGTACAGTGATTTACAATTCAGCCAAGGGACTCTTCAGGCAGCCGAGGAGAATTGTTTAGAGGGGTTTGTGCGTAATTACATTTTTCTGAAGGAAAAGAAAAGGGGGAAAAGCACATTTTGAGGCTTAAAGGTCTCATCTCCTTTCCCAAGCACAAACATTAAGCAGTTCTGCCTTTTTAAGTGTAAAGGACCAGAAACTTCAAGGGTAGAATTAGGGGAATTTAAATCAGAGGCGAGCCACTGCACACGCTGGAAATGTTCCCGTTTGGAAGTTCCCAGTCCAGTCTTGCACACGGATATTGCAGGATTGTTCCACCAGGATTATCTCGGCTCCGAGGGTGTTTATTTCCCCCTCCCAATCCGTGGCACAGAGCAGTGGCAATAACACGATGTTCCATTCACAGACGCCTCGTCCCTCCCGCCTCAGGATGTCTCTGATTTGATGAGCCTCGAAACGTCCCCAGAAATGAATCAAAAACCGAATCAAATGACGAATGAAACATCTTCATTTCTTCTGGGGCAGCGCTGAACTGAAACCAAAGGTGCACAAAGAGCCCTGGCTCCTCTCTGATGCTTCCTCGGTACCGCAGCCCACGGGGTTTGATCTCCCCACTGGCAGCGAAGGATGAGCAATAAAATTATTGATTGAAATCTCAAAATCATGGAGCAGTTTGGGTAGGAAAGGACCTTAAACCCATCCAGTCCCACCCCTTCCGCTGTCCCAGGCTGCTCCAAGCCGGGCCTTGGGCACTTCCAGGGATGGGGCAGCCCCAGCTTCTCTGGAAGTTTCACTGCTGAGAGCATCAATGTTGGTCACAGATCTTGCTGAGGGCTGATTCAGGTGAAAAAAGGGAGCAGGAATGGCTCTCCCAGGCTGGAGGTCTGCACCCACCTGCCCCAGCACTGCTCTCCTCCCGGGACGGGGGAGCAGCTCCGCGCGTCGGCGGTTGAGTTTCCCCGCTCGCGTTTTTGTTTTGCGACACAACTGGATCGCTAGAACTGCCCCGCTATTCCCCTCCTTCCCCCCTCGCTCTTTATTATCGGGACACTCGGGAGCGCTTTAATAGGGAGAAACAAGTTCCCTCTGTCCTTTTCCAGCCCTAAAAATACAAGAGCGCGTTTTCCACAGGAGCTGGTGCTTGAGGCCTAAACGCTCCACCAGAAAACCTTAAAATGCTCTGAGCATCCAGGAGAAAAAGGGAGTCCTGATACCCAGAGGAAAGTGGGGTGCTCAAGATGAATTACAGCACTGTGATTATTGGTGCTGTCAGAGCTCCCAGCCTGCAGCATTATTCTTGGGCCCCCATCCAATCCACAAAAAGATCTCCAAAAGAATTGCAAAAGGACCTCACTTGAAGGCTGTTTGTTTTGGAAAAACAGAAATCTTTGCTCCGTTTAAGCATATTTCAGCTTGGAGAGCAGCGATGTTTTATCTGCGTTGAAAGAAGGCAGGGGCTTTATTAAATATTAATATCTGGTTTACAGCATGGGTTAAAGTCCTTTTCTTATTCTACACTGTAACCCTGCCCAGGAGACTCCAGTCCTGGGGGAGAAGATATTTCTGCTGAAGGGAATGGAAATGAAAGAGAAATAAAATTCACAGGGTATAAATACACCCAAATCGAGATGTTTTCTGCTCAGGATCCTGCTACATTTTGCACACGGGTGCTAATTAGGGGCATGAGGTAATTAAGAGCAGAATATAAATGGGACAGCTGGCAGGGCAGGGTGCTCCTGGCCAGCACAAGGGGACCTGACCCACTGCTGGTTCAGGCTCTTGGTCTGGAGCCCTCTGAGCCCCAGACAGACCCTGGGAGCCGTGCCAAAGTCACTCCATAGCATTCAAGGCTCAAAGTCTGTGGTCAGAGACAAGAAAGGGATGGAAAATTGGTACCAGGAGAGAAAGAAAAGGGCAAAAGCAGATCTCAGATCAGGGGGATGCACTTTAATGAATGAGATTTAAGGTCCCTTCCAGCCCAACGCATTCCACGATTCTGTGATTGGGTCAAACCAGGTTTCCCTGGGGAGGTTTTCAGCCTGCAGGTGCAGGAGGGATGGACTTTTGGCTCCTCCTGAGCCTGCACAGACCCCAGAAACATTTTCTGCCTTCTTGAGATTTTTCTTTGCTTTGTTCAGTGGAAGAAAAGGGGAGAAGGGAAAATGATTGAAGTCCTGGTGGCAGCGGCTGTGGCTGAGCTCCGGCACAACCCTCCAGGCTGCTCATGCCCCTCCAGCAGCCTGGGTTTATCCAGAGCTGTTCCTGAGATCCTGAGCCACCCTCCAGGCAAATTCTCTGGCCCTGGGAGCTGCTCAGTCCTGCCAGGCCCTCACCCAAATCCCGGGGCTGGACTGGGGCTGGATCCCACAGGGGTTCAGGAACCAACGCCCTGCAGGACGCAGAGCTCGGCTCAGACCTTGGCAGAGCCCCTGCCCTCTGGGGTGCGGCCCCTGGGGTCAGCCAAGGCCCTGCACCCTCCAAGGGTGGCACTGGAATGGGTGGCAATCCATCCGTGACCCAGCTGAGGCTCTGGCTCCCGGAGAAGCATCAGGGACCAAACCCCGAAGGAGAACAGCTCTGAGGGAAGAGAAAAATGACCCCAATAAGAGCAGAGCACAGCCCTGCCACCAGTCACGGAGCTGGGATGGCTGCAGGCGAATCCTGGGCATTATCTGCCCAAAAATGATTGGAATTGTGGCTGTGAGGGCCCTGAGGGGCCAGGTTTGGAGCACACGAGAGGGGCACAGGCGTCAGGCGTTCCCTGCCCCTCTGCAGTGGAGCTTGCAGGCTTCATCCAGCCTGGCTTTGCCCCACTCCCACCTCTGCTAGGCCTGGGTGCCGCCGGTGTGACCCTAAAACCCAGCCCAAAAGTCTGCTTTTTGATACCAGAAATGGGACAGGAGGAGCAAAACTCGTGCTGATGGACGCTGCTGCCCATGAGCCCAGGTTTGGGATGAATCGCAAATCCCCAGAAGCCGGCAGAGCTCCAGAAAGTCAGGGTGGTTTCAGTGTTGTCGCAGCGATGCTGCTTCGAGCATCAACCAAGCCTTGCTGCAGAGCCCAGCGGTGCTGAGGGGAGAAAGCTCCTTCCCCTCGATGTTTTAACTCAACATTTTTAATATTCCAGGGCTCCCAAGCGCTGGGGACTCCTCTCCAGGCAGCAGCTGAGCGGGCCTGTTTATTTATAAGAGTCAACCAGAGCCACACAAAAGGTTATGGCCACGGGCCAAATGGCTTTGACATCATAGCCTGTCATTAATGGCATAAATCCTCCGTGATTTCATTTCCCACTAAGCCAACCAGCATCTCTCACAGATTATTTCAAAGGGAAAAAAAGTCTAAACATTTACCTCCAAACCCCAAACAGATCGTATCGTTCTATCCTGCTTGCCCAATATTGAATATATTCTCTTGCGCATGGCATTTTTATGGCAGCTTGTGACCACTCCTGGAGCTTGTTTCAGAGGAAGATGTGCTCAGAAGGAGAAATTTTCTTACTGTTCCCTAAGGGGAAAAACAAACAAACAACAAAAAAAAAAACGACATTTCATTCAGCAAAACCTTTTCTAATCACTGCACTTTGCTGTTTTAATGTGGTTTTGTCCCCCCATCTCTGTCTGAGGGAGAGGAATATTGGAAAGGTCGTTCTCTGTGCCACAGCCTCTTCAGTGCGGGAATATTTGACATGGACAGGCTGGAAAAGTTTTCCTTCACGCCGTTTTTGTCCCTTTTCCCCCTAATATTTATAACATTTATAATTAGAGGATTACTCTGAGTATGAAAGGTGTAAATATACCCGTAATACCTGAGTGTTGTAGTTTCAGATCCTTTGGGATTTTAAATCTTCCTGACCTTCTGACGATGGACCATGCACCGCTTGATAAAAAGGTGGAAAATATTGAATAATAATATCAGGTGATAATTGAGCAGTCATTGCTGATTACCTTAGACTGGGCCTGAAATTCCCAGGAAAAGTTTTCCAAACCAGGGCTGGCACTAAACCTGCTGGGATCAAGCAGGAATTCTACATTTTTATGTAAAAGCAGACAGTCAGAGTGTTGGGTTTGACCTCACTTTCTTGGAATATTTGCTGGAATTGCTCCAGATCGCCCCATTTGAGATGAAAAGAGCCTGGCAGGACTCCTGGCCCCAGGAGCACATGGCCAGGAATCGGGAACTCTCATGATCAGCTGCCTGCCCTGCGAGGAGGAGTTAATTAAACGTAATTACAGATGAGTCCTGAGATTCCCATCAACTCAGAGAAAGCAAATTTAGGCTCAGCCCAAGCCCAGGCCGGGTCTGCTGCACACAGGGCACAGCTCCAGAGGTGATCCGGTGCCTCCTGATGCTGCTGCAAACTCCTGGAGCTGCGTTTGCTCAGCCCTGGAGGCTCCGGGTCCCAGGGAAAGGAGGATCCCATGGAGCATCCCCAGCGCCGAGGGACCGGGGCAGTGCAGCCTGGAGGATTCCCAGCCTAGAGAGAGGAACGTGAGTCTTCCCAGGGCGGAAAAGAACCCTCAGGGGCTCAGGAGGGAGAAACAAAGTCCCCCCAGTCCCTGGTGACGCTGCTGAGAAGAGAAAGGACAGAACTGGAGCCCAAAGTTCCCGTTCGAGCCGGTGCTGCTGCCTCCATGCCACCCTCACCCCGCACCCCAAAGCCCCCAGAATGACAGAAGCACCTCCAGCGTACCTGAGGAAATCAAAACTGGACCTTTCCCTCTCTTTTTTGGAGCAGTCTGGAATCTCAGGAGGCATCAGCGAGCGTCCGCTCCCCAGCCGTGCCGCCAGCAGGGCTGTGTCAGAGCTCTGCTGCCAGAGCCAGAGCTGAAACACGCCTGCACAGCACCAGTAGCTTCATTCTTATGACTAACACATCCCAAAGGTGCCATAACATGCAGGGAGGCAGGGAATTCTGGGGTGCTGGAAGGAGTACAGCGAGAGGAGGAGCTGCAGCAGAGGAGGAGAGGTTCCGAGGAAAGCCAGCGAGTTATTTTTCCACAATTTATCATCCTACTTTTACTCTGCTCCTCCAAGTGCGGAGATGAAAAGTCCCACAAGTCCAGCATGAGCTGAGGCAGCCAAGAAAAAGAAAAGCAGCTCGTTTGGCTCCCCAGGGCGTTTGTTGTGCCTGTGTGTTAGCGTTTCTTGATGTGTGGAGGAGACAAACTTCAGGGAAGGAATGTGGTCATCTCCTATCTGGGACACAATCTGCCCCGCTGGAACGGGCTGAGCGTGGCTCGTGCTGGGAGCAGGCAGGGGTTGGAGCGGGAATGTGGGGATTTTTGGGCACAAATCATGCAGAGAGGGCAGGGCTCCTTTCTGGGTGACTCGTGGGCTCTCACAGCACGGCTGGAAATGGGCACTGAACGGTTTGGGTTGGGAGGGACCTTAAAGTTCATCCAGTGCCACCCCTGCCATGGGCAGGGACACCTCCCGCTCTCCCAGGCTGCTCCAAGCCCTGTCCAGCCTGGCCTTGGGCACTGCCAGGGATCCAGGGGCAGCCACAGCTTCCCTGGGAATTCCATCCCAGCCCCTCCCCGCCCTCCCAGCCAGGAATTCCATCCCAAGATCCCATCCATCCCTGCCCTCTGGCAGTTTGAAGCCATTCCCTGTGTCCTGTCCCTCCAATCCTTGTCCAAAGCCCCTCTCCAGCTCTCCTGGAGCCCCTTTAGGCACAGGAGGGCTGCACTGAGGTCACCTGGGAGGCTTCTCCAGGCTGAACAATCCCAACTCTCAGCCTTTGCTCACAGGAGAGGTGTTCCCTCCCTCAGCTCACCCTTGTGCCTGCTCTGGAGCTCTCTCCATGCCCTTCCTGTTCCGTGGGCAGAGCAGGAGGGAGATGAGATCCCAAATGCTCTGGGTGCAGGTGTTCCCAGGATTTCCAGCTCCTTGGATGATGCCCTGGCTGTCAGCCAGACTCCAGGAGCCTTCAGGGCAGATCAAGCCACCTATAAAAACGTTGGGAAGGTTCCTCTTGACCACCCATCACCGTTTTCCCAGTGACACGAAAATATCTGGAAAGGGAAACCTGCAAGATTTGGAGCGCGTGAGGCTTTCAAGCACTGCCTAATTAACGACATCTCCAACACATGCAAATGAGTTCCATGTGTAACAAAACAAGTGGGAAAAGCCAGGATGGAACACCCAGGACACAGCAGGACTGTTGAATCCTTTCTGTGGCCGTGACAAATCGCGGCACGACGCGATTCCCGCAGAGCACGGAAAGGAGGGACAAGACGTGCAAATGCTGCTCACGTTTCTTTTCCCCGCTCTCTCCCAAGTGTTCCCTTTCCATCTGAAGGGCCCAGTTTGGAGCAGGAGGATGGCACGTCCCTGGAAAAGGCACTCGGGATGAAAGAGCCCTCGTTACCCGCACGGAAAGCTCCGGCTTTGCTTCGGCAGGAGCTGTCACAACACGCTGAGGTCCAGGGATTCCTGGGGGAGCTGGGCTGACACTTCAGATTCTGATTTGCGTGAATTCATGAATCCCGCACGGTCTGTTTGTCCAGAGGTTCTGAAGATGTTTGCTCAGTGCATACCTCGAGTTAATTCAACAGCAAAGCTGTCGGATCCAATGCCAAGGGCCTGGCCCAGCAATCCTGGCAATCCTGGCAATCCTGGCAATCCTGGCAATCCTGGCAATCCTGGCAATCCTGGCTCGTTGAACACCCAGGGCAGGGACGGCAGCGGGACTTCAGCACCGCACTTCGTGAGCTGGAAATCTTGCAAATGCCAACACGCTCCAGCTCCGTGGAAATGGTGCAGCTCTGAAGGTAAAAAGCAAAGCCAGCAGGGCCCTGAGATCATGGCCTGGTGTCACTGGGAGGAGTGAGGGGCTGAAAGGGCAGAATGAGCGCCAGAGGCCACTGGGAGCAAGCCTTGGGGAATTTGAGATAAATGCTCTAATAGGGCTCCAGTACTGGCTCTAATTAGGGTTAATCAGGGCTTCCCTAATTGCTTTTAATCCTTGCTGACAGGAGTGGCCATGCCCAGACTGTGGAGAAGAGCCATGGGGGGATCCACGGCCTCTGTATCCCAGAGCCCAATTCCCACACGGGATCAGAGCTGGGACCGGCCAGAACCCGAGCGGAGAAGGGAGGCCAAGGGCACCGTGCCCCGCAGGAGCCCCAGCCTCCACCAGCACAGCCTCTGCCAGGAAAACCTGGGGACATTCTGCCTTCTCCCATGGGATTATTTGCTTCCCTCCTCCAGCTGTGCCACTGCAATCGCCCCAAACCCTGCAGCCGGGGCTCCTTCAGATGAGCATTTTGCATTTTTGAAAGGCCCTGTGTGCATTTGGGCTGCTCCGTGCTTCTGCTCACTTTATTTTTGCTTTCAAGCTTTTCTTCTCATTCTTCAATTAGCTGTGGGTTTTTATTAGAGGACAGACATCTCTTGCCAAGCTCTCCTGCAGAAGGGAGGATGGAATTCCCTGTTTCCATCACAGAGGAATCCTGAGTCACCTGCAGCAACCAAAGCTCCCTTGCCTTAGGTGTAAACAGAGAAAAATAACAACTTTTGATCTGCTTCTACCTCTCCAGCAGAAGTGAAGTCAGTGCAAGTAACAACACTGGAAAAAGGAAAAAAATAAAAGGGAAAAAAAATGGTTTTCTGGGCTGTCTTGCACTCTGTGCGCGCATGAGAAAGATCCCACAGAAATCCAGGGGTAAAGACGGAACTGCTCAAAGGTGACATTCATCCCTCCCGCCTGCAACAGCCCCTGCCCCGATCAAGAACATGAAAAGACTTCAAAACCAGAGGTACAGCAGAGTCTGGGTGATGTCTGTGCCCTGGGCTGAGATGCAGCCCTGCCATGAAGATGCCGTTGGCAATCCTGGCAATCCTCCATCCTTGGCTGCGGGCAGCCCATTGCACATCAATTAAACGGCAGTAATGAGCTCAGAACAAGCAAGATCTCGGAGTTCATTATTCCTGGGCGACACCAGCAGCCAGGTGCTTCTCCAAGCTCAATAACCAGGAGGTTTCGGAGGTGCTGAGCTCGGAGTGCTCTGGTTTGGTGAATTCTTTATTCGGAGCCCCAGGCTGTGTCCCTGCAGGAAATGCAGGCATAGCCAGGAGGACCCTTGTAAAGCATCATCATTAACGAGATCGTTTGCATATCAAATAAACTTCTCGCACAGCAGGATGTGTTGACAGAAATTGTACAGAATTTCTTTACAACAGAAATTGTACAGGATTTCTTTACAAAATGAGCAAAATACCAATCCCGGGAAGCAAGAGCCTGCAACTTCCTGCCTGCTTCCCAAGGAGCCAACACACCTCCTGCAGCAGCAGGGAGCAGGATTTACCTGATTTACCTCCCTCCTGCTGCTGCTTGCAAAGAATAATCAGAATAAGGCCAGGTTTGGTCGTATGAGACCTAAAATGTAGTTTAGACCTTGGTTCCTGGGTTATCCTGAAATCTGTAACTGCTGGGAGGTGGAAGGAGGAGGGGATCCAAGCCTCTGATCTCCAGAGGGCCCTTCCAGCCCGTCCTGGGATCCTGACACAGCTCATGAGCCCCTTTGGCACAGCTTCCCAGCCAGAGGGATGCAGTAGCGATGTCACCATTTAAGCCTCAAAGTAGACTTTTTAAATAAAATCTGTTGTGGAAATAACACGATGTTCCATCCACATGGAAAATCCAGGCCAGTAAGGAAGGGAAAGGCGAGAGCAGAGTTTTTCTTTTAAAAGGATAATATCGAATGCATAAATCGCTGGAACAGGTGTGTTTGTAGCCCCTTCCTGCCCTGCCCACCCAAAACTCTAAACTGCATTTGCTTCATGTGACGCCCTGGATTTGCACACTCAGGCTGAAAACATCGGTGCTGGATTACAGGCTGCACTTCAGTGAAAAGTTTGGAAGGAGAAAAAAAAAAAAAAAAAATTCATGACTTGCATTTCATTTTTATATTCCTGACCTTTCTATAACTTTCGTTGCTTTCCTTTTCTGTCCTGTTGGAGAAAACTGGGAAAAGAGGGACGTGGTTGCTTCATGCAGCTCCCTAAAACACCATCCCTGCCTGTGTCCTGCTGCTTCTCCACGATTTCTCTGGCATTTCATTCCCTCTGCCGGGATTCAGGAGCCTGCAGAGCATCCTCCGGGCTGGCTGGATGCAGAGAGGAAGGAGAAGAATTTAATTATGGCCACCAAAACCAGCAGCAGCAATTTAACTGGCGCTGATTCCAGCCGGGCCGAGCAGAGGAGGGAGCGGCACTGACAGGAGAGGGTGCTCACGATTTAGGGAAGGGACAGAGGCAGGCAGGGTGCCCCCAGCGCTGCCCCTGCAGAGCCGTGTCCGAGGATGAATTCAGCATCCGGGAGAATCAGCAGCCGCAGGCTGGGCCAGCCAATCTGTGTCTCTAAATCCAGCCCTGCCATTATCACGATAAACTTTCCAAGAGACCATTAGGTTTGAAAAGGAAAATTTGAATTTCTAAACGGAGCCCCGCGCACTGGGGTCAGGGCTCCATCCGAGGCGCCGTTTGTCGGCGTTAAGGGCTGATCCAAAGGGTGGGAAACCAGCAGAGGGGTCAGACCTGCCCGGGAATGTTCCCCTCAGCCAGGGCAGCAGCGTGGATTCCCTTGGATCAGCGCTGCGCAGCCTCGATACCTGCCCTGGAGGCCGCGCACGGGGCAAGGAGCTCTCCAGCGCACACAAACCGGGATTTCACGGCTCTTTCTCCTTCCTCAGGGCTGCACTTGCCCGTCCTGTCCCACCAAGGCCTTGCTGGTGCCACGGGGCTCAGGGATGGAGATTAAAGCCAGCCTGGTTGGAACCGAGCTGAGCCGGGCTGAGGAGCGGCGTTTCAATAAGGAGCTGCTCCAGGCACACACCAAACGTGGGGATTTCAAGATGAGATTCCTGCTTAATTTTTTAATCCCTTCCCAAATCTTCCGAAGCGCCTGCTGATGCTCCGCGTGCTTTCATCCCCGCCTGTCCCTGCTCCGGTGTTTAGGCGGACTCGGAGCTTTTCTTCCATTTCAGAGCTAAGGAACGACTCGGAGCTCTGCGGTCCCAGGTGTGACCTTAAGAAAGGTCCTCGATCCGCCTGGGGCAGGTTTTGCTCTGGTGCAAGCTGCCTCCGAGCGTGGCTGTGCTCTCCCCTGGGAGATAACGCCGGGATCCCCTTTCCTCCGGCCTTTTGTCGAGGGAGAGAGGAGCTGTCTCCCCCTCGAGTGTTTCAGACAATGCCTGTGCTCAGACAGGCACAAACGCAGCTCAGCATCCCCCTCCAGACCCATCTCCCCCCTCATCTACACACGGGCTGCACACACCGAGCTCGTCCTCTTTTTTTTTTTTTTTTTTCCTCAATTATTTATTTAGAAATAATAAAATAAGACATAATATATAAAAATCTGTACAATCCACAATTTGTGCAGTACATTAGGAAGACTTTGATACAAAAAGGCTGCAAACAGGAAAATAGTCATGGACAAGTGTCGGATGCCGAGATTGTTCGTCTTACAAGAGCTGCAGGCCAGAAAAGTCCTTACAAAATCAGCTTCTGGTGGGCTATGGGGTGGCAGCTATGCAGCACCTTCTACTTCACAATGGTGGTGAGCAGCCAGAATTAAAGACATTACAGTACTTCTCAGTTTTACCTTGTAATCCATCATGAAAAAAAAAAAAAAAAACCCAAAACCTAAGAGAACAAATTAAATATCTGAACCCTTTGTCTTTTCCGAGAGCTTGGACTAACGCAGAAGTGTTTCACGGCTGGGAGAGGGTAATTAATCCCAGCTAATGAGTCAGGATTCCCGGCCCACTTAACCCAGGACAACTCGCAGGGAAGAGACGGAGGTAGGGAACCATCCCCATGTGCCTCCGCTCCTGTCACTGTACACAGAATTATGGGTCAGACAATGTGTCTCGTTCAAGTATTTTCAGGGAAGGGCAGAAATAACATATTCCCCCCCAGCCCCTAAGCAAAAGACAGGATCAAACCTCCTGTGCGAGCCGGGCGAGCCCATTTGTCCTGGGGAAAGGGGCTGGACCAAGGCCTGGTGGAGTCTGCGGGGAGAGCTCCGTCAGTTTAAAGTTTGAAGAAGTTTAAAGCTGACAGTTTAAAGTTTAAAGTTGACAGTTTAAAGTTTAAAGTTGACAGTTTAAAGTTTGAAGTTCAAATTCAGCATCAGCTCGGCCCAGGATCACGGGAACTGGAGAACTGCTGTCAGTCACTGTCTAGTCCTTAAAAATAACATTTTTGAAATGACTCCTCCAGCTCGCTGCTGCTGAGAAACCCAGAACCGAAGGCAAAAAGGGACTCGGCATCGCAGGGCTCTTCCCAGCAGCTCCCCAGAGCCTGAAACTGCGGGATTCCCTCGGCAAAGACAAAGGGTTGGGAAAGAAAGGACAAGCGGAGAGCAATGGATTACACCTGGACACACCCCCCTCGACACGCCCAGCACGGTGGGAGCTCTGGAAAAAACGCCAGCCACTAGAACGTGTTCTCAAATGAGAAGTCCATGCTTAAAAAATAAATAAAGAGAAGTTCAGAGCATTAGGAATCCTATAAGGCTTGCAAGTAATTTGCTAAAAATCATGCTAACCTGTAGCATCTAGTCCTAGCGAGCCGAGACTGCCGAGCTGAATTGATACTTTTTTTTTTTGTGTGGCCTTTTCGTTGTCCTCTCCTTGTCCTCCTTTACAGACTTCTATTTACATTTGGCTTTAAATATGAAAATACTTGATAAACTTTATAAAATGTACAATTTTAAAAATATTTCTGAAAAACTGACTTGAAAAACAAAACAAACGAACAAGAAAAAAAAAAAAAAACACCAAACCCAACAAAACAAAACAAAAAAAAACCAAAAAAACACAACTCTTACATGACCAGTTCAGGATAAATAACTCTAGTATCCNAAAAAAAACCAAACCCAAAACCTCTGCACCAGAAATGTTAAAGGTAAGGGGATTTTTTTTTTTTCTTTTTCCTCCTCTCTGGATTTCTTCTGTGTTAAAGAAATGAGACGAATCCTGCATTTTCCATCCCCACATCTCTCATCCCTCCCTCAAATATCTCAAGTATCATTCAGTGGGAGCGCTGCGCACCTTTCTCCTGCTCAGCCTCCCTTCCCCGCGGTGTTTCCGTGCCCCCTCCGCGTCACTGGGTGCTCTTTGGTTTTGTTTTCCTCCTTTTGCAAGAACATTTAGCAGCACCAGCAGCCCTCCGTCGTCCCCGCCACTGTTGGCCCAGAAACTGCAACCAAAGCGCCCTTAACCGTTCACCCTTCCCTTCCTTTTCCACCCTCCCACCCCAGCACCAGCCTCAGCACTTGCACTCCATCATGAAAAAACTCCAGGAGCCAAACCTGTGCTCACAACATGGAATTCCCGCCGTGTCCAACCCACCCAGCTGCAGATAAGCATCTTATCAGAACCCAGATCATTGCAGGCATTTCTTCCAGGCAGGGCTGGCAGGGGCCAGGGGCCTTCCCAGATCTCCACGTGCAGAAGCCGCCAGGCCCAGAACAAGCTGTTTTTTAATGGCATACAGTGACCCAGTGGTGCAGGGATCCCCGCCGCGGGCAGGGGCCGAGCGCAGCTCCGCTGTCTCCTCGAGCTCAGAGGCACAGAGAATTTAAAGCCTTCAGGGTGAGGGACCCAAAACCCCACCGGAGCCAGGGATGTGCTGAGGGTGACAAAATCTGCTCGGGTGCCGAGGGTCACCCGCTGAGCACCCAGGGAGGTGAGGCAGGGGATGAAGCCCCCCTTGCAGCCTCATCCTCCCCAGAGGATCCCTCTCTCCACGGGATGCAATTCCACCGTCCTGCCGCCCTCGCCCTGCCGAAGAGAAGCATTTTGCACAAAGCGCTGCCACCCCTCCGCCACTCCCCAGTGCTGTGCTGCCAAGGCCCTTTCCTCCTCTTCCTGCCTCCTCAAAAACCTCTTCCTTCCTGGGGATTCCTCTGCTGCTGGGCTCATCCATGTCCAAACTCCAGCATCACCAGCAGCTCCCCAGCGTGTCCATGGCACAGTTTCAGATAAAGCCCACGGCAGCCGAGGCACCGGGAGCTCAGCTCGGAGTTGAGTCAGGCCAAGGAGGACACACAGACCATGCTGGGTCGCTTCCCCCAGCTGAGCTTTCTCCCTACAACAAAAGAGGGAATTTATTTCCCCACGGGAAGAACAGGGGGAAAGAGGAGGAGGCCCAGCTCACCTTAGATCCAAGCCTTTTGAATAAGGTGCAAAATAAAGGTCTTAAAAAGAAAAGGAAAAAAAAAAAA
>VZRN01002720.1:624951-636057 GCA_013397935.1 Dasyornis broadbenti | reverse complement strand
AAAACAAAAAAAAAAAAAAAAAAAAAGTCAAAACCAAAAAAATGGCTGAGGTTTTGTTTTTTTCCTTTTAAAGCAGCCTTTTCCTTTTTTTTTTTTTCCTTTTTTTTTTTTTTTTAAATAAACTCCACTGTGCAAAACTGTGCATTTTCTTTGGTATCCACTTAGGTAGTTTGAACTTAGTACTTTTTCCTACATATCTGTATGTTTTGTCTCGTTTTTCCTTTAGACAGAGAATTAAATTCTCCCCCCAAAAAAATCATAATTTCGCTGGAGGCTACTGATTGGCCTGATATTACATAATGCCCCTTATGTAATTGGAAAGAGAGAAATTGATTCTAGCTATCAACTACTGGCCTCAAAAGGAGTTTAAACTTTCTGGCAACATTGGCTTTTCTGAACTGATCACGAGCTTTTCAACCCAAATAAGTTCAACACTGACTTTTTTTTTTTTTTCTTCTTTTTAAGTTACACAAGAGAAAATAAAAACTACACTGCAACAAAAATAACCATTTGTGTTCATGTAGTTAGCAGCAGCTTTTTAAAAAATAATTATAATAATAATAATAAGGCAGATTCTTGCCTTTGTTATGCCATTAAAAACATTCTTGTTCCCTAGAGAGAAGCATTCTGGAAAAAGTTGAAAAAAAAAAAAAAAAATAATAATAACCCAACCAAAGCTTGCCTGCAAGTTCAAGTTTTGTAAAAAAATATATACATAATTTATTCTACAACATATGTGCCTTCTGTTCATACTTAGACATGTTTAGTGCTTTGTGTTTAGAGTTCATTTCCTGTCGTCCCTCCTCTGAGGACAGCCCTAAAACCAGCCTGGGTTCCTCAGCTCTGCTGCCCTCACACCACTCTTCCACAGTACCGTTGTCTGCAAACCGTTCTGGGCCAACTTCTCAGGTCAACGAGCCTTTGCCCGATGGACACGGCGGGGATTTTGCCTTCCGAGCACGCGGGAGAGGCGCGGCCTGCCAGTCATATTTCCGACTCCCGCCGGAGCGGCCGCGGCTCCAGGGGCACCCCTGCCTGGTTGTGGTGGTCCATGTCCGGGTGGGTGTCTGTGCTCATGCTCTCAGGCACCCCCGTGTCGATCTCGTCCTCCTCTTTGCTGCTGAGGGCCACCTCGTTCTCGTAGCAAAAGGAGTTGGCGTTGGAGAGAATGTATTTCTTCTCCGCCAAGTCCCTGGCACTGCAGATGGGTGTGTTGGGCACTTCGTACGTTTTGTGGAACCTCGAGTAGTCCACTTTGTAGTAGTTTTTCTCTTCGAAAAGCACGGGCTCGTAGCGGTGGCCCCAGAGGATCTCGTTGGCCAGGTACGAGCTGCGGCACTGCGTGGTCATGGCGGTGGCCTCCACCATGCCCTCGAGGATGACCACGATCTCAAAGTCAGCATTGTCCATGTCCTGCTTGCTCAGGTCATACAAAGGACTGTCCTCATCTATTTCGTGCACTATCGTAATGGGGGACACCAGGAAGATGCGGTCGATGCCGCTGTCGAAGCCCACGTTGATGTCGATTTGATCCAAGGGGATGTACTCCCCTTCCGACGTGATCCTGGATTTCAGCAGCTGCGCCCGCACGTGCGCCTCCACCAAGTGGCTTTTCCTCAGGTTCCCGACGCGCCACATCAGGCACAGCTTCCCGTCCCTCATGGCCACCACGGCGTTGTGGCTGAAGACCAGAGTTTCGTTTCTCTTTTTTGGCTTAGCCATCTTTGCCATGACGGCACCGATGATGAAGGCATCAATGATGCAGCCCACTATGGACTGGAAAACCACCATGAACACGGCGATGGGACACTCGTCCGTGACGCACCTGAAGCCGTAGCCAATTGTGGTCTGGGTCTCGATGGAGAACAGGAAGGCTGCGGTGAAGCTGCTCACCTGAGACACGCACGGCTTGCTGTTCTCTTGGTTCTCCAGATCCCCGTGCAACAGCGCAATCAACCAAAACACACAGCCAAAAAAAAGCCAGGAGAGGATGAATGTCAGGCAGAAGATCACGAGCATCCACCTCCAGCGGATGTCCACGCACGTGGTGAAGATGTCAGCCAGGTAGCGCTGCCCCTTCTCGCCCACGTTGATGAACTGGACGTTGCAGTGCCCGTCCTTTTTGACGAAGCGGCTCCGGCACTGCTGCCGGGTGTGTACCTTGCCCTTGCCGTTGCCGAAGCCGTTGGCCACGGCCATGGTGGACAGCTTCATGCCGTCCTCCTCCGAAGACACGATGCTGTAGCGGTTGGTTCGCACGCTGCCCATCACTACTGCCGGGGACTGAGGTGCTTCTGCTTTAGAAAACAGTCTGAGTTTCTGCAAAACCCTTTGGAGAAACAGTTTTGAAAGTTCTACAGGAACACACACACGCGGAAAAACCGGGCAGAGGCCGGAGTCCCCAGAAGCCCTTGGGTCAACCAAGGACAGTCTTGTGGCATGCAGAGTGAGCTCAGCAAGCAACCGTCATAGAGAGGGCATGGTCTGCAAGAGAAAGAGAAATGGCACGTTAGGTCCTGGAGGAAACGGACAAGAAATCCCGGAAAATGACACCAGTGGACCTGCAGGAAGTTTCCTTTTCCTTAACGGCACTTCCAGCAACGCTCCACGTTCACAGCTGGGCACGGACTGGGGTCACACGGCAATGAAGGAACCGCTGCTCCTGAGGGAAAGCACTGGAGCCATCGCGTCACACAAATCTGAGCAATACCCACTTCAAAGGTGGACACACAAAGAATCTCGCTGCTGTTTACAACTGGGCTTTCTGCTTATTTTGAGACAAACAATTCCCTTTAACATCCTTCTGTTCAAACATAAATACTGAAGTGGTTTGGAGTGACTTGTGATGTGTCTCGTGGATCGTCTGACCCATGGCAAAGCAGGGAGTGTGCAAAGGGGAAGGTGGAGAAAGGGAATAAACTTGGAAAGTGCAAATAGCAGTGATTCCGTGAAATTATAGCGCGTACCATTTTTTCAATTAAGCTTTAATTAAGATGGAACTGTGTTTTCTCAGCAAATGGCAGGAATAAGGGCTGCAGTAGCTCCTCTTTAACTCCAAATCATAAGGATCTCTGCGGTTTTTACACTTACATTAGGCATAAGTTGTACAAAAAATTAAACCTAAAGCCCCTCATGTGCTACTGCTGAAGCAACCAGCAAAACACAGCAGAACCAGCTGAGTGTGCCCCCTGACACCTCCAGGAGCGAGTCCCAGCACCTTCCCCTCGGGAGCTTCCATCTCCAACGGGTCACGGTCCTGAGTGTCCCGTGGGGCTCACACGGCACCAATTAAGACTCAGCAGAAAGGCTACAAAACCTCCTTCCTGAGGGGAGAAGCCACCAAAAACTTGTTCCAGGGAGGTCTGGATCAGACCCAGGTCTGGCTTTTAACGAGTGCGTCATCCATTAAGTCATGTACTGCATATCAGGAAATGGACTTGAAATGCTGCAGAGGAGAAGGGAGGCATTAGAGCAGCTGCTCCATCCACACACGGCCCACGGAGGGAATGAAGCTCAGCCCGAGCGGAGAGGAATGTCTGCTGTCCCTTTGGCACGGCACAGGAGGCTCCAGAAGCACTTGCAGCAGCAGGGGATTGAGTCCCGGTGCTCTTCCGAAATTAACGTTATCAAAACTCATCTGAGTTTGTCCGAAAGCCAGCAAAGCCGCAGCCACCGTGGAGCACAACCCCTGCCCTGCAGGACCTCTGCTCTTCCTCTGCCTGCAATCTGACAGCAGCTGCAGATGTTATCTCCTTTCCCAACAGCAGCAGCCCCCAAAGCCCCGCTGAGGTGCTCCAAAAGCTTCGAATTCAAACAGCTCCTCAGCCCTCCCACATCCTTCAACCACATCACAAAGGCTTGAGCTCAGCAAGCACTTGCTAGGAAAAGAGCAGGTGACGAGCAGCAGCATCATCAGCTCTGTGCAGGCTGCTTTTCCCTCCAGGGTCTCCTCGGGGTTTACTTTCACCTCCTCTTTTCTCCTCGCTCCTGTTTGTTGTGCAAGAATGTGTCCCGACGTCGATGCCTCCTTGCCAAGATTACTCATCTGTGACTTCAGCTCAGACAAGACGTTTTGGCAGCTTTTGCTGGGTTCTGTAATGCCCGTTTGAGTGCAGCTCTCAGCACCGAGCACTCCTGGTGGAGCTGCCCTTGTACTTATTCTGGGCACTTATTTTTCACTTTTACAACTGTCTCGCCTCTGCTGTGTAAGGATCCAACTTTCCCCCCCCCCCACTTTTTTATTCATGGGGTTTCTCGTTCCTGTCAGGATATCGTGCTCAAAAATACAAAAGAATTCTTTTAACGCTCACTTAAATGATTTGTTTTGGCCAAAACCCGCTTTTATTTGAAACCCGAACACAGCGGGGAAGTGAAATTACTGTTAATAAATCCCACATTAAAAAAAAAAAAAAAAAATCTTCTTGAAGAGCCATTGCACTGCTCTGCAAATCGATCACTTTTATAAACCACATCCTATAATCACAGTCATGTTTGACTTCCACAGTCAAAATCTGTTTTGTTCCAAGCTGATGGAAACACACAGCCTAGGAAAGGGTTTATTTGGAGTTTTCCCCCCTGCACTGTATCCTGGATTTTAGAGGAAAACTTGTGGTGGAGTGAAAGATAAGCTGTGAAGTTTTAAGTGTCTGAATATGCAGCTTCTCCCACAGAAGTCTTG
Source organism: Dasyornis broadbenti (assembly GCA_013397935.1). NCBI lineage: Eukaryota > Metazoa > Chordata > Aves > Passeriformes > Dasyornithidae > Dasyornis > Dasyornis broadbenti. The sequence continues at coordinate 631,379 of VZRN01002720.1, read as the reverse complement.
ACCTCAGGACATTTGTTTGAATTCCACAAATCCCTGAAATCCTAATGCCAGCTTCCTGTGGCTGCATTTAGAAGTTTGGGACCTGAATTTGCCATTTTCCTCCCCTGAAGGACCGAGCACCTTTCACCTCCTGTCCCTGGCTCAGATCCCTCCTCGCTGGTGGGAGCTGCACCCCTTTGGTTCTGAGGACCCCAAAACCCGGGGCTGAGCCCGGGGGCACCTTTGCAGCTGGCTGGAAGTTTCTAGCACAGAGCTCTGGCACACTTCAGGGCAGCAGAGCTCTCCCATTCCTTTTCCAGCACAAACTGCGTCTCCTCCCGCGAGTGCTGGGAGTGGGGAGGAGGGTGGGATGGGTGGGATGGGAGCAGGACCAGCACCGTGCACAGGGACCAGCCAGAGGGGCTGATCTCGCTCCCGCTCATGGTAATACAGGTCCTGTGAAATGCCCAGAGGATCCCCTGGCTGCCCCAGCACCTGCTCCATGTTCACCCTGACCTTCACAACCACTCCCACAGAAGTTCCCCAAAAATGCCAGGAGCAAACCAGCAGGAAAACCTAATGCTGCTTCTCACGGTGCCAATCCACCTGCTGCTCAAAGGCAGAACTGCCCCCACCTCACCCCAGCATCAGGAGCTGGTGGCACCAAAAATCCCAGGCTGGTGTGAGAGCATCCCTGCAACCCTCACTGGACGTAAGAGCCAACCCAGCACCCACCAACCCAGCCCAGGGCTTGTGTAACTGGGCCCAGGGCAGGGCAGCCACACACACACAGAGCTGCAAATTCAACCATCACCAGCTGTGGTGTTATGATTATTAATCCAGGTTACCTTTCCTGCTGGAATACAAGCAAGGCAGTTCGGAATTACCAGCACTGGCACGGACACGGGATCACTGGGATGGGATAATGGGATGGTTTGCTCTGCTGAGGGGATGCTTGCAGAACGGGGCCGTGCTGCATCCGCAGCGTTTCAGAGCCAGCACTGGGGGAAGTGCCAGGACGAGGAGCCCAAACCCTCACTTTCCCCTCAGCATCCCCCTGCAGCCGCTCCCTGGGGCAGGACGCTCCCAGGGAGGGAATTTGTGCAGGAGGCTAGAGACTCAGGGATAGCTCTGAAGCGCAGCAGGAGCAGGGGAGGGTCGAGAGGAGCAGCAAGGAGCGGTTGTTCCCCGGCTGACGCCACCGAGCCCTGCGCAGCGAGCCGGGCACATGTTGCCAAGAGAGCACCAGCACCGCCTCAGCCAAGAGCCTTCCGTGCTGCCCTCGGAAGGCAGAACAAAGCAGCTTCTGGCCCCAGCCAAGCCTGTTCCCACATTCCTGCTCCCTCGCTGCCGGGCACGGCCACCCCTGTAACCTTTCTCCTTAAAAGTCGTTCCCCACGGCTCCTCCGCTGCTCCGGGCAGGACTCAAGTTACACGGAGCGGCGAGCTGCCTTCAGGAGAAGGATCTGACCTTCAGGGACAGGCAGCGGGGGGGAAAAACATGAAAAAAAGAGCACATGATGCAGGGAAATGGGTGCGAAGAAATAGGAGAAAGGGAAGGACAAGTGGCGCTCGCATCTGCTGTCCTGCTAAGGAGACGGGCTCGGGGTGTTTGTGGCTGATGACAAAATAACTACGAGTGGAACAGCCATCACCAGGGGGTGTACGCGGTGCGCCGGCTGCGAGGATGGAAAAGCAAACAAGTGTAAAGGTAAGGCTGAGACACGGAGACAAGTGCGGGGTGGGGACGCGGCGGGGACAGAGCTGCGGGTCCGGCTCAGCCCCGGCCAGCGGCACCTGCGGGTCCCCGGTGGCACCTGCGGGTCCCCAGCGGCCCCCGCCCGGTCACTCACCCCCCAAATCCATCTGCCTTCCCTTATCAGTATTTTTTCCTTTCACTGTCATGAACTAAGCTGAAACAATACAGCTCTTCACTGCCTTCCCAGATGTTTGGAGTTTTGTTTTTTTTTTTCCCCCGCTTCCCATTTTTTTTTTTTCTGCAGGACGATCAAAAATAAAGACAACCCTCTCGTTTGCATCACGCCGATGAATGGAGCTACAGGTTCATTTCAAGCCCCTCTAAACCATCCCGGGCGCTCAAACGCATGCATCCGAATGCCGAGACTCGCTGCCTCTGCCTTGTCTCTCGTGCAGGGAACAACAGGCGAGAAGAAGGCAAAGGGATGGAGCGGTGCGCTCTGTGCGACGCGGAGTTGTCATGCGAACTTGCAGCCCTTCCCCAGGATAAAATATCCCGGGGGGGAAAAGGGGGGAGCAGCTGGTGCATGGAAAGTTATGAGCACAAACAGATGCTGGAAGCAGATGCTCGGGCGCTCCAGCCATACCTAGCGGGTTATTTTAGGCGCCCAGAATAGCTCCGTGAGAAGCGCAGGAGTTCCCCTCTGCAAGCCGGAGGCAGCGACATAAAAGCGCAGCTTTATCGCGGGGCTGTCGCGACAGCGCGCGTGCCGCGCATCGCCTCCTCTCCTGGCGGAGGGGAGAAGGAGACGGAGGAAGGAGGCGATCCTTACCTGCGGCGGCCGCGAGGGAGGTGCCGCTGCGGAGAACGGGGGTAAGATCCGAGGCCGGTGCGCGGTGCCCGCCGCCCGCTCCGCTCCGCTCGCACTGCGCTCCCGCCCGCCCGCGGCCCCTTTTTGCGGGCGGCCATGGCACGTTAATACGGCCCCGCAGGCCACGCCCCCCCGGCCTGCATCGGCCAATGGCGGAGCGGGGCGTGGTCAGGGGGCGGGGCCGCGGCGGGACCGGGAGCGGGACCGGGAGCGGCGGGGCTGGAGCGGAGCGGGGATGCTCCGGAGGGACCGGGAACGGAGCAGGGATCCTCAGGAAGGGAGCGGGGATGGTCGGGAGGGGAGAACGGAGCCGGGATGCTCTGGAGGGGAGAACGGAGCCGGGATGCTCCGGAGCGGAGAGCGGGGTAGGGATACTCCGGAGCGGAGAGGGGATGCTCCGGACGGGAGAGCGGAGCGGGGATGCTCTGAAGGGGAGAACGGAGCGAGGATGTCCCGGAGAGGCCGGGAAAGGAGCGGGGACGCTCCGGAGGAGCGCACGGAGCCGAGCTTCACGCTGCCAGGAGGGGCCCGGGAGAAGGCGCTGGGTTCCCGGGTCCCCGCTGCGGAGGCTCCCCTGGTCCCCCGTGCGGGGAGTCCCCGGAGCAGAGGGTGCCAGGACAAGGCGCCTGGTCCCCGCTGCGGAGGATCCCTGGGTCCCCTCTGCGGAGGGTCCCGGGAGAAGGCGCCTGCATTCCCGGGTCCCTGGTGCGTTGGGTCCCCGGGTCCCTGGTGCGTTGGGTCCCGGGAGAAAGCGCCGGGTGCCCGGGTCCCCGCTGCGGCGGGTGCCAGGAGAAGGGGCCGGGTCCCCGCTGCGGAGGCTCCCCGGTCCCCGGTGCAGAGGGGGCCAGGAGAAGGCGCCGGGTCCGCGGTTTTCCGGTGGGGAGGCTCCCGGGAGAAGCCGCGTGGAGAGCGGGGACGGCCGCGCTCCATCGGCTCTGCGGGGAGGCAGTGCCCGTGCGGTTTCTTTCCCCGACCCCGCGACGCTCCGGTTGTGCCCGCGGGCGCCTGGCACCTGCCGCGGGCATTCCTCAGCCTCCCTCGGCAGCGAGAAAGGCTTTTGCGGCACTTCACGGGGAATTTGGGATGGTCCCGTGCGGGAGCTGCGTGCCCGCTCCCTCCTGTTCCCGTGTCTTGGGCTGATCTCCGAGGCCCCGGGCAGGGAGAAAAAATACCGGAGACAGAATAGTTTCGCTCTTTTTGTCCTTTTCTTTATTTGAGTGAAGGGCAATGCTGGGCTGCAGGGTATCCCATCCCAAACTCCCGAGCCTGGCAGGCACGAGAAGCCAGGCAAGCACAGCACAACTCCACTCCTAAACCCCAAATCCTTCTCTTTAACTCAAATGAACCGTCCCTCCCAAAACAAGAGCTTTCATTCCTGGACTATCTTTTGGAGCAAGGCTGGAAGCGAGAGAAGAACGAGCCTGGCTGCACTGCGGGGGATGCACGGCTTTGTTCCCTGAGTCACCTGTGGCAGCTCGGGCAGGCTGGCCGGGGCTGAAATATGCAGAAATCCAAATGGTTTTCAACAGCTTGTCCTCCCTACGGCGGACGTGGCCTGAGACAAAGAAAATGAGGATGAAATGCCTGGCTGGGAGCCTTGCAGGAACGAGAACAGCCTTGCAAGCACAGCCTGAAGTTTGCCAAGCTCCGGCTCTGACGGACAGTGCAGGGGTGTTGGGTTCCAGGGCAGGTGTCCGCAGCAGGACGCTCTCCCTGCCCTGGGGAAGCTGAGTTCCCGAGAGCCAACAGCTGAAATCCGTGGGGGAGCCCGTGGTGTGCTGCAAAAATAAAGTGGCTGCTGCATGCAGCGGGGCAGAGCACACCAGGCTTTAGAGATTGGCATCAAACACCCTGAATCGCACCCAGGACTGCCCCAGTAGCCCCTGCCACCCCCGGAATGAGTGCTGGGGATGCTCCTGGGAAAGGCGGCGGGAATCAGGATAGGGTCAGCCTGGAGCTGCCGAGGGATGGGCTGCTCCAAGTGGGTCGGCCTCCAGAGAGCTCCTTACAGTGTCCAGAGCAGGCTGTAAATACGATTCCTCGTGTGTAAATACGATTCCTCGTGTGTAAATACGATTCCTCACTTTCCACGGCAGTGCCAATGCCTGCAGTCGCTCCTCGCTGCTGAAACTCTCCTCCTCCTCCTCCTCATTTGTTCCCGAAGTTGCCAACTTTGCCGTGAGCCGTCTTTAACCGCTCGGCGGAAACGCTTTGCCCAAATGCTCTCTGCTGGCGCAGAGGCTCCAGGAACACCCTCCCCGTGCCTGGCAGTGCCGGTGTTTGCCGAGTTCCCCTCTGGCCCAACGAGGAAGTGCCACATCGTTGCAGTAATAAACACAAGGGCCGAGGGCAGCTGGCTCGCAAGTGCCCGGGTTGTGGTGCAGGAGGCGCAGAATTTACGCGCTGGGGAAGGGGAAGGAGAGACAAGTGCTTCTGTTCGTTGAGCAATCTGGCAGATTTGGGCAATCACGCTGTTCGTGAGTCGTTCTGGGGCGGTTCTGTGCGTTTGCGAGGGGAAGAGAAGTCCAGAACTTGTGAATGATGGATGTGGGGAGGGAAATCTATAAGGGGAATGGCCGTAATTAGTTTATCCATTTAGTGAGATAAAGATAATTAAATCCACGGGATTTGAAAGACACGGGCACAGTTCATGTACCTATATCAGAGAGAAAAATACCCCTCATTTCTCTGTTTGCGCGTTTCCTATAAACTGCTAAAATTTGAGCCACCTTGGAGAAGTACTTGCCCATCCATGCGTCAGTGAAATAAAGAGCTGTGATCCACTCCTGCCAAGAGATGCCCTGCTGGGGGCTGAGTGCAACAATTCCCTGTGCAACGTCTCCAAGATATTACAGCCTGCAGCCCGGCTTTGGAGACTCTTACTCAGCCTTTACTCACGCGAAACGTCTGATAAAAACTACAGCCCTACTCCAGACTGATCTGCTGCTGTGAGTAAGGCTTACTCAGCCATTCAGCGTTTCACAGCAAGGCAGAGCGGAGCAGATGCATCAGCATCACTTCACAGCTTTCTCAAAGTCGGGGCAGCTCTGCCCAGAAAGCTCCTCTTAGAAGGAAACCTCGATTCGAAACCCATTGCACAGATAATGAAAACCATATCAGAGCCGCCTGCGCGGACTCCTGCAAGGGGAGCCCTTCCAACCCTCCGAACAGGGAAGCTGAAGTTACAAGGAAAGTTTCTAAAAAACCCTTTCCTGTTGCAACAAGCCAGGACAAAGAGGGTGAGACAGCTGAAAACTTAACCCTCAACGCTGAGCGAGGGGTTTGTTTTCCTTCTCTCCATGAATGGTTTTCTACTCTGACGTAGCCTTGCCTCAGAAATCTCTCACTGAAATACTCCAAGAGCGACGTGAAGTGGTCACGGGCTGAAGAATTTTCAAGGCAAGACCCTCCGTGTGCAGAAGAAATGGTACCAAAGGATAAGAAGGGCTCTGGGAAGGAAGAACCTTCGAGAATTTTTCTCCCTTTTTTTCCGTCGCGGGTCTTCCCTCAGTTGCCACCACAGCCACCCTGTCCCTCGGCTTGCAGATGCCCCTGGAAGGAAATCTGGGAGTTGTGTTGCAGGCCTGGGCCTTGGCAGCTGGAGCAGAGGCTTCAGCCCCCGTCTCACTCCACGGGAGACGTTATTAAATTGCTTTTTTTGTCTTGGCGCTGAAAGGACCTAATTATCAGATTGCATTAGTCCTCATCTCCTCAAGTGGCCAAATCTGCTTTGGTTCTCAAGGATTTTATTGCCAGCTGAAAATGGCTTAATTGTATTGTACTTGCAAAGAAAACAAGGGCTGGGGGAATCAAAGCTTTCCACAAGAGGAGAAGAAATGCCATAAATAACACAGTGGGCTTATTTCCTTTTTTTTTTTT